>CM031239.1:407796323-407813823 GCA_018340775.1 Taxus wallichiana var. yunnanensis
AGAATACAAATCTAAACATGTGGCAATCCAAATTCATGCATGCATGTGGCATTCCAAGAAGAATTCAAATTCATAGACTTAACACTCCTCCATTTTCTCTCCATGTTTCAAGGATGAGAAAATAGTGGAATAGTATTAGGAATGTTGAATAAGTACTCTCCCACTTTGTGTTCCTAGATTAAAGGGATGAGTTATTAGGAATGTTGAATAAGTACTCTCCCACTTTGTGTTCCTAGATTCAAGGGATGAGTTGTAGAAATATTCTCCATGATAAGTGGACTGTTGTAGTTAAGTTTGTTTAGGATTTATTGCTTTGAATAAATATGCCCAAGAATAGGTAGTTAGTTCTTGGTGTGTGGACTAAGTAAATTAGAATAAAGAGAAGATCAGATTGTATTCCCCAAAAAGAGGAGTTGGTTGGATGCATGAACTATAAATGTAACCTTCCACACTCTTGTATGTAATCTTTTACCAATCAATGAAAATATGTTCTTTCTCTCCAATATTTTGAGTAAAATTATTCTGCAGGTTTTGAATTAAAGTTTACAAGTATGAATTAAGTCCTCTTCCAAGGAATGAGCTGGCCACTCATTCCAAGGAAGATGGATCAATGTTTTATGTTTATTTCTTTATTCTGTAATTTTCCTTTTTGTTGTGAATTTCTGATTTTATGTCATGTAATCTTTCTTTTTGTACAATTTATTTTGTGAACTGCAGTGTCTTATTTATTTTTCATTTGTTTTCAATTCAGCAATTTCTTTTATGCAAGTGTGATTTCTTTCATGCAAGTTTGATTTTGATTTCTGCAAGTGTGTTCTTTCATTTTTACAAGTATGGCTTTTAATTTATGAAAGTTTGGATTGTGTTTGAAGGAGTTATTTTCTAAATATTTCTTTCTCCTATTACATACAGCCATTGGACACCAGCCCTAGATTGACATTATTAATGAAGAGGATTGGGAAAGTTGAAAACCAACAAATGGTTGCTTTTTCCAAACAAAAAAATTGCACTTCAAAGTCTTTCTTGGATCCATATGATTGTTTCTCTTATGCCGACTTGGTTGATGAAATTATTTGCTACTGAAAAGTTCTATGTTGCAGAGACCTTGACTTCATATCTATTTTTTTCAGCTGCAGATGGAAATCACGGTTATACAACATGATGAAAGCAAGGATAACTACTGAGTATGGTATGGTAACTTCTATTTTTCTATTCTTGAATATTGTTATTTGTTGTTTTAATTACAAATAGATTCACTTCTCGAAAAAAATTTAAAAATAAAAAGAAAGAGAGAGAAATTTGTCAAGATCTACATGTGTTGATCAAGTCAAGTAACAAAGAAAATGATGTAGATGAAGTCTTTCTAGTTTACAACAATTGGGATCTATAAGCTACTGAATTAAAAAATAGTTTGCATGAGGGCATGCACAAAGCTAAGTGTGGGGGAGACTCACTCTCTTCCAAATATTTTGAAGAATGCATGAGAAAACAAAGAGCTAAGTGTGGGGAAAATATCTCTACATTATCTAAGAAAAACCTCATGAGAGCATGAATAAGAAAGAAGTAAAAATTTTACTTCTAGAATCTCAGTTTGCTACTATCATGAAAAAGGAGAAGACAATTTGAAAGATGCAGAAGTATTGACAAAATCATATTCTACAGGAAGATCAGTAGCTTGCATGAGGGCATGCAAGAATTTAAGTGTGGGGGAAATGATGAGACCAAAATATGTCTCATTATATCACCAAATAACACTCTTATTCTCTCTCTTAAAATCAAGCTTTCAAGTGAATTTAGATGTAGTTTTAATAATGAGATAGCATATTTAAGGTAGAATATAGGATTTATCTTATCATCTCTTTAGAAATCTAATTGTTTTTATTTCTTGATATTTCTTCTAAAGTTGGAATGCAATAGTGTGTAGAAAACATGTCATAAGAAACTCTACTCCAAGATCATAGATTCTAGCTACCGAAAGTCATCACACAACTACTAAAAGGCCTAGTTGTTCATATATTATTGCTAGATTTTAGCTATCAAAATTCATCATGCAGCTATCAAAATAGACAACCAAAGTGAATGTTTGTTGGTTTGTTTTAAAGTAATGTAAAGGAGCACCGAACTATTCAACCCACTCTTTGTTTCCATGTCATCAACCAAGAATATAGATCCAAACATGTGGCAATCCAAATTCATGCATGCATGTGGTGTTCCAAGAAGAATTCAAATTCATGGACTTAACACTCCTCCATTTTCTCTCCATGTTTCAAGGATGAACAAATAGTGGAATAGTATTAGGAATGTTGAATAAGTACTCTCCCACTTTTATGTTCCTAGATTAAAGGGATGAGTTATTAGGAATGTTGAATAAGTACTCTCCCACTTTGTGTTCCTAGATTCAAGGGATGAGTTTTAGAAATATTCTCCATGATAAGAGGACTGTTGTAGTTAAGTTTGTTTAAGATTTATTGCTTTGAATAAATATGCCCAAGAATAGGTAGTTAGTTCTTGGAACTATAAATGCAACCTTCCACACTCTTGTATGTAATCTTTTACCAATCAATGAAAATTTGTTCTTTCTCTCCAATATTCTGAGTAAAATTATTCTGCAGGTTTTGAATTAAAGTTTGCAAGTATGAATTAAGTCCTCTTCTAAGGAATGAGCTGGCCACTCATTCCAAGGAAGATGGATCAATGTTTTATGTTTATTTCTTTATTCTGTAATTTTCCTTTTGTTGTGAATTTCTGATTTTATGTTATGTAATCTTTCTTTTCGTACAATTTCTTTTGTGAACCTGCAGGTGTCTTATTTATTTTCATTTGTTTTCAATTCAAAAAAAAAAAAATTATGCAAGTGTGATTTCTTTCATGCAATTTTTATTTTGATTTTTGCAAGTGTGCTCTTTCATTTTTGTAAGTGTGTATTTTAATTTATGCAAGTTTGGATTGTGTTTGAAGGAGTTGTTTTCCAAAGATCTCTTTCTCCTATTGCATACAACCATCGGACACCAGCCTTGAATTGACATTATTAATGAAGAGGATTTGGAAAAGTTGAAAACCAGCAAATGGTTGCTTTTCCCAAACAAAAAAATTCACTTCAAAGTCTTTCTTGGATTCATATGACTGCTTCTCTTATGCCAACTTGGTTGATAAAATCATTTGCATACTAAAAATTTATATTATGCAGAGGCAATGACTTCATATCTATTTGTTTTTTTAGCTGTAGATGGAAATCACGGTTATACAACATGATGAAAGTAAGGATAACTATTGAGTATGGTATGGTAACTTCTATTTTTCTATTCTTGAATATTGTTATTTGTTGTTTTAATTATAAATAGATTCACTTCTCGAAATCTTGAAAAAGAAAAAATTGTCAACATCTACATGTGTTGATCAATTCAAGTAACAAAGAAAATGATGCGAGATGACATCTTTCCAGGAAGCTTTACTGATAATTGGGATCTATAAACTGTTAAATTAGAAAAAAAAATTGCATGAGGGAATGCACAAAGCTAAGTGTGGGGAGACTCACTCTTCCAAATATTTTGAAGAATGCATGAGAAAACAAAGAACTAAGTGTGGGGAAAAAATCTCTCTACATTATCTAAGAAAAACCTCATGAGAGCATGAATAAGAAAGAAGTAAAAATTTTACTTCTAGAATCTCAATTTGTTGTTATCATGAAAAATGAGAAGACAATTTGAAAGATGTAGAAGTCTTAACAAAATAGATTCTACAGTAGATCAAGTAGCTTGGATGAGGGTATGCAAGAAGTTGAGTTTAGGGGGAAATGATGAGACCAAAATATGTCTCATAATATCACCAAATAACACTCTTATTCTCTCTCTTAAAATCAAGTTTTCCAGTGAACTTAGATGTAGTTTTAATGATTGAGAGCATATTTAAGGTAGAAATAGGATTTATCTTATCATCTCTTTAGAAATCTATTTGCAATCTAATTTTTGTTATTTCCTGATATTTCTTCTAAAGTTGGAATGCAATAGTGTGTAGAAAACATGTCATAAGCAACTCTACTCCAAGTTCATAGATTGTAGCTACCGAAAGTCTTCACACAACTACTGAAAGGCCCAATTGTTCATAGATTGTTGCTAGATTTCAGCTACCGAAATTCTTCACATAGCTACCAAAATGCACAGCTAGTGAAAGTCTGTTGGTTTGTTCCAAAGTAATGTAAAGGAGCATTGAACTATTCATCCCACTCTTTGCTTCCACGTCATCAACCAAGAATACAGATCCAAACATGTGGCAATCCAAAGTCATGCATGCATGTGGCATTCTAAGAAGAATTCAAATTCATGGACTTAACACTCCTCCATTTTCTCTCCATGTTTCAAGGATGAGAAAATAGTGGAATTAGGAATGTTGAATAAGTACTCTCCCACTTTGTGTTACTAGATTAAAGGGATGAGTTATTAGGAATGTTGTATAAGGACTCTCCCACTTTGTGTTCCTAGATTCAAGGGATGAGTTGTAGAAATATTCTCCATGATAAGAGGACTATCATTGAAGTTAAGTTTGTTTAGGATTTATTGCTTTGACTAAATCCACCTAAGAATAGGTAGTTAGTTCTTGGTGTGTGGACTAAGTAAATTAGAATAAAGAGAATATCAGGTTGTATTCCCAAAAAGAGGAGTTGGTTGGATGCATGAACTATAAATGCAACCTTCCACACTCTTGTATGTAATCTTTTACCAATCAATGAAAATCCGTTCTTTCTCTCCAATATTCTGAGTAAAATTATTCTGCAGGTTTTGAATTAAAGTTTGTAAGTATGAATCAAGTCATCTTCCAAGGAATGAACTATCCACTCATTCCAAGGATGATGGATCAAAGTTTTATGTTTATTTCTTTATGCTATAATTTTCCTTTTTGTTGTGAATTTATGATTTTATGTCATGTAATGTTTCTTTTGTGAACTCGCAGTGTCTTATTTATTTTCAATTCAGAAATTTCTTTTATGCAAGTGTGATTTCTTTAATGCAAATTTGATTTTGATTTCTACAAGTGTGCTCTTTAATTTTTGCAAGTATGTCTTTTAATTTATGAAAGTTTGGATTGTCTTTGAATGAGTTGTTTTCCAAATATCTCTTTCTCCTATTACATACAAGTCATCGACACACTGCCCGGATTGAAATTATTAATGAAGAGGATTGACGACACTCATTAGAGAGAGAGAGAGTGTGTGTGTGTGTGTCTACATGTGTGTGTTTGTTTGTACATGTTTATGCGCGTATGTGGGTGTGTGCATGTGTGTGCGCACACATGTGTGCATGTGTGTGTATACGTGCACATGTTTATTTGTGTGTGTTTGCGTGTTTTCATGTGCATGTGTGTGTACACCGTGTGTGTGCATGTGTGCATGTGTGAGTTTGTGTATGTGCGTGTGGGTTTGTGTGTATGTGTGTGCATGTGTGTATGGGTGTGTGTGTGTGTGTGTGTGTGTGCATGTGGGTGCACGCATGTGTGAGTGTGTGCATTTTTGTGTGTACATGTGTGCATGTGTGTGTGTATGTGTGTGTGAGTGTGTGTGTGTGTGTGTGTGTGTATGTGTGTGTATGTGTGATTTTTCATGTGTGTGTACGTGTGTGCGCGTGTGTGCGTGTGTATGTGTGTATGTGTGTGTATGCATGTATGTGCGTGTGTGTGTGTGTGTGCGCGTGTGTGTGTGTGTGCATGTGCATGTACGTGTGTGTGTGTGCACGTGTGTTTGTCACGATGTATGTGTGTGTCGGTGTTTAGGAGTGTGTATGTGTTTGTGTGTGTGTGAGTGTGTGTGTGTGTGTGTGAGTGAGTGTGTGTGCATGCGTATGTATATTTGTGTACGTGTGTTTGTGTATGTGTGAGTGTTTGAGTGAGTGAGTGTGTGTGTCCGTGTGTGTGCGCATGTGGGTGTGTGGCATACATTCATGTGTGTGTGTGTGTGTGTGTGTGCGAGCATGTATGTGTGTGTGTGTGTGTGCATGCATGTGTGTGTGCACATGTGTCTTTGTGTGCATGTGTGTGTATGTGATTTACACACAAATCTGTGTGTGCGTTCATGCATGTGTGTGTGTTTCATCTCAGTGTGTATGTGTACATGCATACGTGGCATGCACGTGTGTGCATGTGTGCATGTGTGCGTGTGTAACCGCTACCATGTGTGTGTGTGAGTGTTTATGTGTGTGTGTGTACATGTGCATATGCATGTGTGTGTTTATATGTGTGTGTGTGTGGGTGAGTGTGTGTGCGAGTGTGTGTGTGAGTGTGTGTATGTGTGTACATGTTTGTGTGTGTATGTGTACATATGTGTGCATGTGTATGTGTGAGTGTGTGTGTTTGTGTGCATGTGTGTGTTTATGTGGGTGTCTGTGTGTGTGCGTGCATATGTGTGTTCATGTTTTTTTCCAAATTTCTCATTCGTTAATCAAATTAATGCACTAGCTACTAAAGAAATTAGCAACTCAGAAAAGATAGAGGGTTTATGTTACCTGGATGTTTGATGCTTGATACGAGCAACAAGGGATGGATCTTTCTTTGCGAGACTGCAAATAAGATAGACTAAAAACAAGATTTTGATTAGATAAATAAATGTAGGGGTTTCTCAACTAAGCGGTTCTAAGAAGATTTTGACTTCCTTTGTGGATGTCAACCCCATTTGTTTAGAAAGGATGAAATAAAACAAGTGTTGTAAATAACATGCAGAAACAACAACAATACTAAATCTGGAAATTGATTAAGATGGATTTTAAAGCTGATTTGATTGAAATGACTGTAAAATAAGTGCTACCTAGTCTCAGGTCGATGACGGTGACTTGACTATGTAAAGGCAAAGTTGACTACGACTGGGAGGATGGATCTAAAACTGTGGATAAAATATACAAAGCTTGTAGTGTCTCTGTGAGTGATATAAAGCTAATAAGGACTGAATTATTGTCGAGGATCTGTAAGAGAAAACAAAAGAAGGGAGATAGAATAAAGGATGAAGAAACACAACTGGGAGAGATTATTGGATAAGCATGGCCTTGGTTAATGGTGATAAGGTGGGATCGGTGGTGGATGTAGTAGGAAAATGCAAAGCCGAGGATGAAAAGATGAAAACGATGACTGTAAGCAAAAGGAGTTGGGGAAATGAGTGTTTGAAAGTGTTTTCAAAGTTGCTTTATATCTCACGAATGAAGAGTGTGAGCAATATAAGTGAATTAAAGGGACGTATGCAAGCAAGATGTATGTGGATGTCTCAAAGACTACTCATGCACATGAGGGAGGCTGCATGCATCGATTTATGCTTTATTGATTGATTTTGATGTATAATGGAAAGAGAACACTGCTTTAAAGAGGGTTAATGGCGACTAGGTCTGGGTCGCCACCAATCACGGGAAAGTTTCCCAATGGGCATGATTTTCTAATTTTGGTCAGGATTTTGGTGTTGTTAAAGATTGGGATGAATGCTTTAAAGCATGTAGTGGGATTAGGTTGCTTGGGGATGAATTTAAGTTAGTTAGGGCATAAAAATAGATAGGGTAAAAGCTAGAAAACAAGGGATTTGTGTGTAGGATAAAAGCATCCTAATTAGAAGGTTGGTTAGGGAAATGGGAATTTAAATGATTAATTAATTAATTAATAAAGATGGGATAATTGGGCATGTGAAATATTAAAATGATTAATTAATTAATATCACTTAATTAATTAATAAGGATTGGGATGGGCATTTGATTAGATGTGATGATTGAATAAATGATTAAATATGCACGTACATGGGGAATCAAGGTATAGATACCGAATTTAGGTGTCTACATTTTCCCTTTTGTTGAGTGATTTGCACAATCAAGCCATGAGACAAAAACAAGAAGGATTGGATGAGGATAAAGGATTGATGATGAGTAATCTCCTAAACGAGGGATCGATGATGCCAAATGAAAATCGATGACGATTTAAAAAAGGTAGATGATGAAGGGAGGGTGGGTGATGAAAAGATGGGTGAAAGCATAACCAAGGCAAGATGCCCCAAGAAAAAAGGATCGCAATAATGATGGAAAACTATGGCGGTGACTCCAATATCACATCGGTAGGGGACAATTGTGGTCTCAACAAAGATGGACAACAACATTCTATGGACCAATGAGTGGGTGAAGATCACTACAATATGGATGTAAGCCGGGATGACCAATGGGTCATGGGAAGTCATCAAACTATACACAACTATATGTAAAAGTATGTGAAATCCTTCACACGAAGAATAAAATGAATAGGTATACATCCACAAGGGATGAGGATGAATGATATGGTGCCCAATGGGACACGAAAAAAGGCTGAGAAGGTGAAATGAAAAAGTGAGTGATGAAGTAATATGCTCCAAAGGGAGAAAAGTGGCCAAGAGGTAGAAAAAATAAAAAGTCAAAATATACCCCAAGTGGGGAAAGGTATGGCCGCAAAGGAAAAAGGTAAAGGTATGCCCCAAGAAGGGGATAATCATGGCCACAAAGGTGGACTTTGATGAAAATAATGGTTCCCTAATGATGGAGCACGAATATGGCCACAATAGGTGGACTTGATATAATGAATGTAATGCCCAAACGAGAAGATGAGTATGGACTCAAAGGAGGACTTATGGGATAAATATGATTAACATGCACGAAGGAAGAGGAAATGGCAACAAATGTGGACTTTAAGAGATACATATACCCAAAGGAGGAGTATTTTAATGTTGGATTAAAATGCCCGGAGGAAAATAATTATAGCCACAAATGCAAACTTAATGGTCAATAATAGGATGCCCTAAAAAGGATGTAAAAAGAGGAGGAAAAACCCCAAAATAGTTACTACTAAGGGTATTCAAGACTAAGGACACCCAAGATGGATAGGTGCCGATCAAAGTGTCGATGGGATATATAAGCCCAATGATTGGCTCGACAATGATCATTTTCACACACAAAGTTGTGAGAGAGAGCAAAGTGAGAAAATAGAAATTGAGGAAATGGAGGTTGATTAAGTTGCAAGGAAATGCCGAGAGAGTGGAGGATGGTGAGTGACAAAAATCACACTGGTTTTTTATTTAATTTAATGTTTTATTTTATTTTTTTCATTTTGTTGTAAAAAGTGTATGACATCAGGGGTGGTTGGCGGTGACTCATTTGGGTTGGCGTCGCGACCTCAGCTCTAAGGCATGTCGAATGACATCTTGAAAACACATCGACCCGACTTGGAAGGACAACTAGGATTAGATTGACTAGATTAGGGTTTAGATTGAAATTTGGATGAAAATTTTGATGGATTTTGGATGAGAGGTCTAATGTATATATGTTATGTTTCGATCATTGTTGCCAGGAGAGAGACCATATATTTGAGAGATCGGTACCAACTCTATATGAGAAGATTAGAGGGGATGTGACTAGATGTAGAGTGGGATCATCTATCTATAGTTGGATTAGGTGGATTTAAACATTATCAGAGGATCCCACAGGATGTGGGACTTATGATTAATTTGGTTGAGAGGTGGGATAGGTAGGCAGTACGTACATTATAGTTTAGGACGGGGGAGATGACTATCACCTTGGAGGATGTGTATCGATTCTCAGGATTTTCGATACGGGGGAGCAGATAGTTCCTATTACTAGTGATGAAAAATTAGCAATTTTCATGTGGCTATTTGGAACCGATGCGCCGCTCGTCGGGATATTTTCTTCAGGGCATTTTTACGTATGAGGATGAGATATAAGGTTATGATGGTAGACAGTGGCACTGATAGAATTAATTTATATGGTTATGACAAAATGTCGTGTTATGCTTTTCTCGGGACTTAGGAGGATCTCATTTTCCATGGGCATTAACGAGGAGGAGATCGGGTGTACAAAGACTATTGTTGATCACCTGATCATTTTTTCATTCGGGCCACATTGTTGGCTCGAAGTTTATCAATAGTTATCCTGGATACAGGTGGTGGGAAGGAGATCAAGATGGATGTAGGCTTTTAGATGTTGCATTATTGTTGGGATTACGAGCATATCATAGTGATTAGGCCACTGGGGAGGGGATTCAATGGGTCACAAGAGACCATATTCAAATAGAGGTGGGATTTCGAGATGGAGGTAGGTTGTTTAGATGATTGGGGCGACTCTGGGAGGCAATGGGGATGGAGGCAGAGAGAGATGATGTAGATATGACACCCTCTTGTGTAAATGCTGAGTTAGATCAGGATGAGAGAGATAGAGAGAGATATATCTTAGGAGAGATATTGAGTCATTCAAGAGAGAGACTACTACCAAAAGTAGAGGGAGGCCTATAGGGCCCACTTTGGAGATTGGCTACTATCATTGTAGTGACACAAAGCCCAATTTGGCCAAAGAGTGTTTAGGCAAGTCGTAGCAAGGATCATGGAATATGGCACCCCTAGGATGATTGGGATGGATAGATACTTAGCGTTGCCACGAGGCCAAATATTATGAGGACATTGTGATCCATAGAATACCTCGGACAATCGTCGAGATATTGGGAGCATCTCCTTAGGAGGCGGTGACAAGTGGAGCTAGGGTGTCGAGGAGTACAAGTGAGTGTAGCTTAGCACATGGTAAGAGGAGGGAGGCAGGAGGGTGGTAATGGCGTGACAAGGTTTAGTCATCATGCCTACCCTCTAGAGGGAGAGGACTTAAGGTCCCTTTTGACATTAACTTTACATATTTTGATAGTATTTCTGCTTTGAGGGAGCCCCCAGAGGGCCATGATGTATTGACATACATTTTGATATATGATATATGATTTTGTCATGGATTATTATGTGTTCTTTATATGGTATGATGGATTTGATTTTGATGTGATGATGATTTTAAATTATATGTGATGGTGATTTTAGATTATATGTTTGTTTTATATTTGATGATGATGGTGAAATAGATGTATGATCATATGTTTATTTTATATTTAGACGTGTATAGATGATGATATAAATGTGGTAATATATTTTGTGTTTAAATTTGGTTTTGATCATGATAATTAGAAAATATATGGGCAAGATGTGATGAAAACAAATTGAAAATGATTAATGTTGGATGTAAGTTTTAATAAATGTGTTATAATATAGATAGATATAGTATATAGGTGATTGAGATGAAGAAAGATGTGATGAAAGACATATGCGATAAGATTAGGAAAAATATGCTTCATAACAATGGTGGGACTATAGTGTGACAACAAAACTACACTATGTTATAATGAACGAAATGATTGCCTCCAACTACATCGAGGTAAACAAAAAAGGATCCAGTAATGCAATGCACATGCAACCAAAATAGATGCTAGCAAATAACCAACGATAATTAGTCATTTCAAAGATCATAAGGAAATGATGGATGAGATGATCTCATAAACCTAATGTGGCCATGAAAAAGGGGTTTGAGATGTGCTTGTATAGAGGAAAGAGGGTTCTCCAAAAGTGGTGTTCCCTAAACTATGCCCCAGACTTTGGGAAGGGAAAGAGAAAGTTGATCAATGCGGGAAGCTTTCTTAGGATGTTGATAAAATGGAAGGTTGATCAATGTGGGAAGCCTTCAAAATTCCATAAAGAGTATCCATCCTTGAGGGTATGGTCTACTTTATACAATATATAGATGGCAAGAATAAATGATAGCCATCCTTCGAGGGATCGGTCTATTTTTTTTTGATTTTGATTTTGATTTTGATTTTGATTTCCTTTTTTAGTACATGAACATGTCCTTCGAGGGATCAATCTATTTTTTTTTTTAACTTTTTTTGATAACTCTAATTTTTGAATTGAGCATCCATGATTTTTTATTTTACATGGGGGAGAGTTGGGACTAGCTAAGTATACCACTTAGGAGGGGATAAAGAGTGTATAAGAGACACCCTGGACCCTTTGCATGGTTCCAATAGGTAAATAAAAGGGTGACAAATGTAATGATCATGGAGTTCTCACCAAAGGGAGAACCTATCCATAAGGAATATGTTATGGATCAAAGTTGTGGTGTCCATATTTAAGGTCACATCTAGGAAGTGATGAAAGACCACATAGTTCCAAATCATCACAATGAGATATGGAAGAGGCTAAGATGGAGGAATGATTTGAAGACATGACTAAGGGAACATTGGTAAATGTGCTAACAATAGAATGATCACAGTGTAATACGTTAAGTGGTTCCACACTGGTTTACCATGAGGGAGGCCAAATGATAGGCTCCCAACCCATACTTGTGTGTATTAATGTATGGTTTGATCCAGTTAGGGGAAAAATTTCCGTGTTGGCTCTTTTCTAGAGTAGTGACATTTGACAAAGCTGAGGTGGCCGACATTAAGGTCATGTCGAGATGAATGAGTGAAAAAAATAACAAGTTTGCTTATTAGGAAGTGAATGGTATGCATTTAAGATGAATAAATGGTCCCCAGAGGAACAAGATAAATCAAGATCAAATGAGATGAGTTAAATAAAGATTTATGAGATAGGTACCACAAGGGCAAGTTTTAAAGCCATGGTGCTTCCAAAAGGGAAACATAGATATGGCCACAAAGGTGGTCATAGGAAGAGGATGAAATATGATCGGATAAACCAAAATAGATAAGATAGATGATGTCAAATATGGAAAGGAACTAATTTGTAAACAAACAAGTCCTAGAAAGAAGTCCCCTAGTGAGGAGGATGAATTGATGAAGATGAGAAGAAAGATGCTAAAGGATCAATAACGAGGGGGAATATGTTCCCCTAGTGAAAGGGATGTGGATAAGATGGATGTCAAAGGATATGGATGTCAGGAAGATGGTGTATCAAGGTGAATAGTATTAATGAACAAGGGAGGACCCTCATCAAGAGGAGTGATGGGAGATGATGTAGATGGGTGAAGAGATGCAGGAATGATCGGATGGAAATGGTAAAATGGATCGGATGTGTTGTGGATGAATAAAGTAAATGGAGAAGGGGACTCATCGAGGAGGTCCTCTCACTCAATAAGATCATGGACAATAGTCTGAAGGGCCTTACAATGTTTTGTGTCATGGTTAGGTGAATGATGATAACATAGATGCAATAGGGATCAAACCACAGGGTTTCGGATGGTTCGGGTTAAAGGATCTCGATAGATGGGAGCGTGATGGAAGAAGTCTGAAGAAAATGTTGGAGGACCTCCACATATGATTCAATGTGGGCACCGGGGAAATTTTTGTAGGATGGTGTGGATGGAGAAGGTAAAGGCGAACTAGGATCGAGGCCTAGGTGCTCTTGGAAGAAGTGGTGGTGGATGATTTAGGCTGGATGATGCTGGATAATTGGAGGTGTTTTTGATGAAGGGGCTAGCCCTAGGAGAGAATTAGATTGTTTGGATTTGGATGGGTTGATTGGTCGTGATGGAGGAGGGGGTCCTAAGATAGAAGGATGAGGCCCCAAGATAGAAGATGTAGATTTGGTCTTGATAGGAGGGATGTCAATCTTCTTGTGAGGATGCTCAAGGGATCATTGTGGAAGGACACCAAGGTTTTTGGATTTGGATTGTTGAGGAGTGCCCTTGGTAGGGATAACAATGATTTTGATAAGCGGATCAGAAGATGGGGTTGTGGTGATGGAGGAAGTAATTTTTCATGATTTTTTCCAGGAGGATGGGAATTAGTTCGGTGTGAGGACACGTCTAGGATGTGTGGATGAGACGAGAGGATCTCCTATGGTAGCTGCAAGTTGAAGTGCTCTCCAATATTGCTCAAATGATGTAGGTGGTGTAGAAGAAGAATGATATAATGAGGATGTGGTCATGATAGTCAATGATGGTAGGAGTGGGCGGAATGCACGAAAGGGAATCGGTATGGATTCTAAGGATGGCACAATAGGAAAAGGTGGAAGAGATGTGGATGGAGGAACATGGTCTAATGGAATGGTTTGAGTAAAGAGTGGAATCAATGACACGAGTAGGTGTGGATATAAAGAGGGGGTTTGAATCATGCGATTAATAATGTCTACATGGGATGGTGTAGATGGCGGATGGGTTGGGGTAGGGTTGGAAGAGGGATGAGTTCCAACCATGTTTATTTTAGGTTTTTTGAGAGGCATATAGGTGGATTGAGGAGATGTGATAGGTGTAATAACAAATGTGGATGTGGGAATAGTAGATGTCAGGACACTAGGTGTGGATGAGATAAGTGAGGAGGTCATAAGTGAGGAGATAGGTGGTAGAGATATCGAGGTAGATACAATGTCGATGATATGGGCATGGGTAGAGAAATATGTGATAATGATGTCAATGTAAGTGTAGTGATAGGTGTGAGATGTAGTGGTAGGTGTGGCTAAGGCTAATGCAGATGTGATAAGAGTAGGGCTAGATGTGGATGTAAGAGAAGCAGTGGAGGTCAAGGTGGTAGGTAGTGGGATCGTAGATATAGTGGATGTGAGGATAGCCCTTAAAGGGGTGGTTGGCACAATATCTAAGATAGGGGTGGATGATGAAGATGGTAAAATAGATGTGGGAGAAGGTGTCTGATGTATGGTGTTAATTGAGAATGGGTTAAATTGATGTGATGTAGTAGATGAACTCGATGGTGGGGGATTAGAAATGGCTACCTGAAGATGTCATGTGATGAAGATGGGATTGCTTGAGGGGGATGTAGGAGCATAGTGATGAGTAGGTCATGGTAAGATGACGAGGATGGGGCGAGAACAAGAAGATCTAATACAAAAGGCTCATAAGGGATATCCCTAGGTGAGAGTATATGTTAGATGAGGGGGAGATGTCATAAGATGAAACATGATGTGTTGATTGATATCTACGGAGGAGGAAGTCACGGATGGGGTTCTTGTGAGGAACATCCATAAGTGAAGTGGGTATGGTGATGTCGGATGACCCGGGAAGGGCATGAGGTAGGGAAGATGGATATGGTGGGGTAGAAGCAAGAATGGTGTAAGGTGATGGGGATAAAGGTGATGGGGGTAAAAGGAAATTGGTGTGATCGGGAAGTAGAGGGCATGTGGAAGAGATAATCATAGATGGGACTAGAAGAAGGTCCGAAGTAACCAATGGTTTGGAAGGGGTCATCATGGACCACCGAGAACTGCTCGAGGAAAATTTTGGTTCCATTATTAAATAGACAAGTCAAGCAAACAATTCCTTTTATGTTTTGATTAAGAATATGAAAAAGAAAAGGGAGATGGATAACAGAGGACCTAGAAGAAGGTGATCTATGTTTGGTTTCAAGTAAATTTTGGTTGGGATGTCGACGTGGTCTATTGTTAGATGATGATATCCCAATCAATCTACTGGAAAAGGAATGTTTTGATATGTTAATTAATTCATGCGAAGTTTTGGATGTGTGTGATAAGATATGTGATAAAAAAATTGAACCCCTATTTAGACTATGTGAGAAAACAAGATACAAAAAAAGAAGGGTTACTTTTAATCCTAAAACGAAATGTTATTTTCAATGAGAACATACAAGAAAGGAAGTTTCAATGCAAAAAGTAGAAAATAGGGAAAAAGTGGAATACCTAGATAACACTTTTCCTATTTATCTGCACTTTTGAATGATGAGCAATCCAAGCCTCAAAACCAACATGAACAAGCATTAAAGTGAAGCCTCACATTGCAGAGTGTTAGTGTAAGACAAGAAAAAGTAGAATATATAAAGAAAAAAGATACCACCGAAAGGGTTAGTCCCACCGGGTGTGTCATGAATATTGTCCAAATTTCTTATTCATTAATCAAATTAATGCACTAGCTACTAAATAAATTAGCAACTCAAAAAAGATAGAGGGTTTATGTTACCTCGGATGCTTGATGTTTGATATGGGTGCCGAGTGATGGATCTTTTTGTGAGACCTACAAATAAGATAGACATAAAACAAGATTTTGATTAGATAAATAAATGTGGGGGTTTCCCGACTAAGTGGTTCTAAGAAGCTTTTGAATTCCTTGGTGGATGTCAACCCCCATTTGTTTAGAAAGGATGAAATAAAACAAGTGTTGTAAATAACATGTAGAAACAACAACAATATTGAATATGGAAATTGATTAAGATGGATTTTAAAGATGATTTGATTGAAATGACTGTAAAATAAGTGTTACTTGGTTTGGGTCGACGATGACCCAAACTGTAAAGGCAAGTTGAGGATGACCCAAATGTGTAAATGAGTGATGGTGACTGGGAGGATGGATCTGAAACTATGGATGAAATATGTAAACTTGTAGTGTCATGAATGATCTCGAAGCTGATAAGGACTGTAACTATTGTCAAAGGATTTGTAGGAAAAATAGAAGTAGGGAGATAAGATAAAGGATGAAGAAAGCAGGTTGGGATAGATTATTAGATAAACAGGCCCTAGCCAATGACAAAAAAGTAGGTGGGATCAATGTCAACTATAGCAATGAAAATGCAAATCCAAGGATAACAAAAGATAAAAATGATGACATGAAAGAAAAAGGAGTTGTGAGAAAGGAATGTTGAATGTTTTAAGAAAAGCTGTTTATATCTCACGAAAAATGACGAGTGTGAGAGGTACAAGCATGCTTTGAAGGGACGTGTAAAAGGTTTATGGATGTCTGGGACTACTCGTGCATGAGGAAGCTGCATGCATATGATTTTTGCTTGTTTGATTGATTATCGATTCATAATGGAAAGAGAACACTTGTTTTAAATAGGGTCGACAATGACCAGGCTGGGTCACCACCGATCATGGGGAAAGTTTCCCCAATGGGCATGATTTTCTGATTTTGGTCAGGATTTTGGTGTTTTTAAAGATTGGGTGAATGCTTTAAAGCATGTAGGTGGGATTAGGTTTCTTGGGGATGAATTTAAGTTAGTTAGGGCATAAAAATAGATAGGATAAAAGCTATAAAGCAAGGGGATTTGTGTGTAGGATAAAAGCATCCTAATTAGAAGGTTGGTTAGGGAAATGGGAATATAAATGATTAATTAATTAACATGAATTAATTAATTAATAAATATGGGATAATTGGGCATGTGAAATATTAAAAATGATTAATTAATTAATATCGCTTAATTAATTAATAAGGATTGAGATGGACATTTGATTAGATTCGATAATTGAATAAATGATTAAATATGTAAATGCTGGGTGATCAAGGGTATAGATATTGAATTTAGGTGTCTACACGTGCATGTGTGTGTATGTGTGTTTGTGTGCACATGTGTGTACGCATGTTTGTGTTTGTGTGTGTATACGCATGTTTGTGTTTGTGTGTGTGTGTGTACATACGCGTGTTTGTGTGTTTGTGGAGTGTATATGTGTATGTGCGCGTGTGCATGTGGGGTGTGTCTCAGTGTGTGCATGTGCATGCATGCATGTGTGTACATGTGTGTGCATGTGTGTGTGTGTGTGTGCACATGTGCGTACATGTGCATTTACGTGTGTGCGTGCATGTGTGCATATGTGTGTGGGATTGTGTGCATGTGTGTGTGTCCATGTGTGCGTGTCCATGTGTGCATGTGTGAGGGTGTTTGTGTGCGCATGCACGTGTGTGTGTGTGTACACGTGTGTTTGTGTATGTGTGGGGGCGGG
>CM031239.1:407821323-407852907 GCA_018340775.1 Taxus wallichiana var. yunnanensis
CTATTGACTAAGTAATAGGGTCCATTTTGTCAAATTGAGTGGCAACTCAAACCGAACTCACCTCGTGTACCAGTTGGTATGGAAAAATGGTTGAACTATTCAACCCTTTTGATAACCAACTACCGTTTAACATCCCATTTCATGTGTTGCATTCACATGCAATCCGGTTGTTACCTGCCAAAGGAGACGAGAATCATAACTAACCCAAAAAAACGTGGAAAATGGTATTTCTAGAGAATATTCTAGTATCCAATACTGTAATAACTCCAAGTAAGTATATGCTCGTAGATCGACGGCAGCGGTCCAAAGCCTCCATATGAACGGCCGAGATCATCTTCTTCCCAAGAAGCCGTCGCAATCTGCCAGCCTGTCCCCATCTGACGTGTTTTTAAATTAAACAAGCTGAACCTTCCCATCACCTGATCAAAACGACCGGCAACTGGCTAAACTTAAAACCAAGACTGACAGATGCCTTTTGCAAATGATGTTAAAATTAGCATACATGATTATTCTGGAATATTTCGGACAATATTTCAGTCGGAAGCCTTCGAATTCTTTCTGCTCCTGCGGACGACAAATCAAATCAACGGCAAGTAATTTCGTTTTCCCTGCCATATTTAGTTTTCCAGCACAATTTAGGCTAAATTTTTTTGGGAAGGATTTTTCGTTTCCGTTCAAAAATTTGGCTGTTCTTTATGTAAAGAAAAAGGAGCAGAGCATTAAATGTTAATGAAATTTTAAGGATAAATGCTAAACAATATGTAAATTACAGATATTGACAACAAGAGGCAATGGATTTCTTCTTCTAGTAACGATTTTTCTTTGCTATTTTGAAATTTCTGGTTTAATTTTGGTTTTTTGAAGTTTTCCTGTAGATATGGTGTCCATATTAGCAGTATTTGTAGTGTTTGAATTTTCTGTGTACAAATTAGTGTAAATTGCAGTATTCTTTGCACGGTTTAGAAGATTTTCGAGAGAATGGTGCAAATTACATCGCTGTCTTTATAATTTAAAGAAATGGCGTTAATTGCATCCCTATTCCCACTATTTCAAATTTCCGCTACAAATGGTGTAAATTGTGTCAAGATTTGTGTTATTTGCTGTTTCTCTACATAACCGTGGAAGCTACATCAGTATTTGTATTATTTGAAGTTTCTTTTAGTCGGTGGTGTAAATTTCTTTAATTTTTGTACAGTTTGAAGGTTTTCTGTAAACCATGGTGCACGTTGTTATACAATTTGATGTAAATTGCGCGAGCCTTTGTACGGATTCGCAAAAATATAGAGGAATTAGGCTATGCGAGGTGTCGCCATAATTTTCTTGGCTGTTGAGTGAAATTCGGAAAACTTGGCAGTAAAAATTTCACCTCTTTGCTGCAACTACTCAGATTTTTACAGTTATAAGTAGCAATAGAAAAATTTAGTTACACATTAGCAAGACTAAAAAATCATTACACATTCACTGTTATTTGACAAGAAATGTTCCTAAGAAATATTATGGCGAGTTGCAAAGTTTCAGCCCTACTCTTCATTTAGAAACCTCAAATTTAGGCTTCTGTTATGGAACAGGGTATCATTAAACGGAAAGTTGATGAGTTTCCTTTTTCCCCTACAAAATGGTGTAAATTTCATCCTTCTTTATAAAGGCTTTGAAAAACAGGGTAAACAGACCCGCTGCTATAAGTCTTGTGAGCAAAGCTTTTGTTAACAAAATTAGGCTGTTCATCAATATTCTCATCAGCATAAGTTTTTGATATTTCGTAATTAAGAAAGAGATCTGTTTAATATCAGCCAAAAAAATTATTAAGAAATTCCTGTTTAATTTTATGTATTTTTCACTAACAGAGATTCATAAATGCAAAAAACAGCCATAATTAAGTAAAGAGACTAAAGAGTTTAGCAAGACAACAGCATAATACCGTTAACAGTGAAAAAGCTAACACATTCACAAAACATATTAACCAAACATCCATAGAGCACATTCCTTCAAGGTACACCATCAGCAGAAGCAGCAGGAGCATCCATCAGGAAATGGAATGTAGAAAATCTTTGATGGTCAACACACCAGGTAAGATGGAAGAAAGTAGCCCAATGATGTCCGCGACCTTAAAGACAGAAGGGCTCCTTTGCTGTTTGACCTGTTTCTAATTTTCATAACCTGAGCGTCCTGAAGAGTACAATCCCGACTTAGACTAATACCTTCCAGACCAGTTTTTATAAACAACTCACCTCAGCATGGGAAATTGAAGTCTTCCTGCATTATCAATGTCAGTACTAGTAAGGGCTTTGATAGAAAAGGCAAGGGTTTTGCCTTTAGTGAAGCTGGTCAAGGTAGTATCACCCGGAAGAAGCTGGATTCTTTCCCAAACATCGCTTTTTCTGACCCTTTGGCTATCCAACATTTCCAACCCCATGCTCCCCACATTGCAACAAAAACTGTAAACTTTCTGACAACTACACATTTTATTCATTCTGTTTAGGAACCAAGTCCAGATTTTCCAAGAGAAAGGATAATGAAGCGGAATTGCAAAACACACAGCTGGAGGGGCCAGCGAACCCTCAAGATCCTCCCCCTCGCCCCCCTCCCGCAATAGTTAAAGAGATATGTGTGTTTGAAGGTTTCAGTTGTGTGTGAAGGTGTATACAAGCAGAGTCCTGACTCCACACATATTTGTATAGCCCTTTGACACTCAGAGTTGTTGTATGTGTGATTATATGATCCATTGAGATTATGTGCTGAATGTTCTAATGCCCATTGAGACTTGAATCAATAAAAAAAAATGTTGTTCTGCATTAGAAACCGCTATATTAATCTAAAGCTGCAAGGTGTTTAAAGAGTTTCTGTTGTGCGTGAAGGTGTATACAAGCAGAGTCCACACACGTGTTTATATATCCCTGTGAGGCTCAAAGTTGTTGTATGTGTGATTATACAATTCATTGAGATTGTGTGTTGAATGTTCTAATGCCCATTGAAGCTTGAATCAATAAAAAGAATGTTGTTCTGCATTAGAAACCGCTATGTTACTCTAAAGCTGCAAGCGTGGGCTCTTATTCAGTTGAGACCCCTTGCTTAGACTGCATTACATTCCAAACCTTAATCTGCCTGTTAGTTATTGGCTACAAAGTCTTGGTTTAAGTACAGGATAAATGCAATTGCTATAGTATGTATACACTACAGTTTATTTATTTCAATGCTCTGCTGATTACATCGCCTCCCCAGTCACGTCTTAGTTCTATTTGGGATTTTGACAGAATGGGTCAATTTTTATTAACTTATTGAAAGTTGGTGCTTTTTCACTTCACTTCAACATGTGATTTCATTCTTGTGGCAGCTAGGCTACTTTTCTAGTTGTTTTTAATACAGAACAATGTACTGTAAATATAATTCTAAAACCCCATATTTGGTTGGTTGCAGAATGATGCATGGTTGTTTCTATATGGGAGCCTGAGAGTGAGAACTTCATAAAATTCAGGGTTCAAGTCAGACACTTTGGAATTGTTATAAAAATAAACATTCCTTGCATTTAGAGCAATCATAGCTCATTTTATGCTGCATAAAAGTTTTAAAAATGAAGTTTCTCGAATACACTCCTCTTGCCAGGTACACAACATATCAGTTCACATATCAGTGTACAACAGGGGATTATATATGTTTGGATATTAGTGTACAACAGGGATTATATATTTTTGGATATTAGTGTGCAACAGGGGATCAAGAACTTGTGTAAATTGAGGACTATTGTGTTTCGTCGTTTCCAGTATATTTTGAGTTCCTTATCTTTTTGTATTGTTATTGAATACAATTTTTACGGAAGAGTTTATAAGTACGATAATACATATGCCAAATTGTTTGTTCTTCAGGTTAAATGCTTTCTTGAGCCATGTTAATCTTGGAGAATGTGTTCTCAAAGGTGTCCTTGAAGCATATTCCTGTAAGCATTTCTTTCCCTGTTCCTTGACAAGTTTCAAACACAATCTAAATTTTAAATTTGTAATCAGTAGGATGGATTTTTTTTTTTGTTTCGAGTCACTTTCTATTTTTAGTTAATTTTCAAATCTATGGGTGGATTAATGAAGCGCTTTTGCATATAGAGATTATCTCTGACTATTGTTTCTTGGACTGATAAATTTTCTGTAGTAGGTTGTTTGAATTTCAGCTTCATAGCACTATGTTTTGATCAGTAGAATCTTTAATTTTCCATGGAAGGTTTCAATCAATGGGGTATTAGGGTGCTGGTTGTTTATTTCATTTGTTCTGAGGTTCAAACCTTGTTTCTTTTTCAGGCAAGCTTGCTGGGATAGACAAGAAGTTGTCACGTAGCTTGGAGCAAGAGGCAAGTAGTGTTAAATGTTATAACAGCCTTGCATCTTATATGTAATGTATCTTTTCCTAATTAATCTATACGTCACCTTCGATTGTAACTTCTTTCTCTCTTTTGAACCGAGTGACTGTTACTAAGTTAGTCATCCCAAGGGCCCATGGTCGAAGTTAACAAGAATAATGGGGTGGGTGAGTCCGGGGCCTCAAAATTTATAATTCAGGGATTCATTTATTCATTTTATAAAATCATGATCCAAATCAGAAGTAAATGACTTCACGAGCCCTTTGATCACAATTACCTTAGTCTATAATCATTCATGTAATTGTTACAACTCCGCCTGTGTATGATTGTCATTCCAAAAATTAAGATTTTATTTCAAAGATCAATTTTTTTGCACCTTATAAATCAATGTATCTTTTCCTAATTAATCTATAATACACCACCTTCAATTGTAATTTCTCTCTTTTTAAACCAAGTGACTGTTACTTTCTAAGTTAGTCATCCCAAGGGGCCCACGTCAAAGTAGACAAGAAGAATGGGTGTGGATGAGTCCGGTGCCCTAAAATTTAGCATTCAGGGATTCATTTGTTCGTTTGATAAAATCACAATCCAATTCAGAAGCAGTTGATTTCATAAGCCTTTTTTATTGTGATTACTTTAGTCTATAACCATTCATGTAATGTTACAACTGTGCCTTTGTAAGAATGTCATTCCAAAAATTAAGATTTTATTTCAAAGACCCAATTCTCATGTCAATTTTTCTTGTACCCGTTTTGGATTCTACATCCAGGTGATTTTCAAGTTTGATTTTGTGGATACCCAATTTCGTGCGCCCAAAAATGACCAGTTCTAAGGTTGGATTAGCCAATCTGCTAACATTGTGTTAGACTAAGCTCATGTGTATAATTATCAGTCCACAAACTTCGATGTGTGTCAGATAGAGTATGTGGGAGGCATCCATATCTGTACATGGCACCATGTTCTTCTCAAAATGTGGCACACTCAGCTGGGAAAACAATGGAGATAGACATTGGTGCTACATGGAGTCTTCATTGTGTCTTTAATCTCTAGGCATCTCTTTTGACAAATTTCTTCCCTTCATGATATGTTTGTATGCTCCAATGCATTGTCCCTCACATGAGAATGTAAAGGGAACCATTTGAAACGGTACTCAGGGGGCTATATTAGGGTCTCTTGGATGGGAACTTGTACAATCACTTAGCAGTAGCACCAAACAAACTTTTTGTGCTGACCATTTACTCCCAGTTGTTAGTGGAATTAATAATTATTATTACTCTAGGATATCTTCTCTGACATTGCTGGTATGAGCTACATTTCTCCATAGGGCAGATTAGAGTTGGATGCCATCAGCTTAGATTTGAAGCAGAGCACTACATTCTTAGAGCATTTGTGTTCACTTGAAGTTGGAAAAAGATCACTCTCTTTTCTGCCACCATGTTTATTATGAGATTAATGTGTCTTCTTGGTGCTTATTTCAGGTCTCAAATAGCCCACTCTGTGATTTATTTCTTTCAATATAAGATCATATCTGTTTGGCTTTATATATCAGTGAAATGATTTGTTATAGGGGGTCCTTCTAGATAGCAAATGCATAGCACTGGGTACTCGCCTTATCCTCTCTACCTTTGATTCTATTGACAACAGAATGGATAGAGAAGCTCTGTTTATTCGCTAACCTTCTCAGTCCTAGTGAGAGACAGAATTTACTAGAAGTTCATGAGTGTTATCATAATAACATAGTACATATGGACTCCCATAGTTTCCCTACCTGTTTGATGTTGGGGATCTATTTGACATTTCTCTAATTTTCCTTTGGGTATCTCCTTGTATCTTCACAGCTGTCTGATACTTGTGATATAGTCGTTTGTTCTACTTTTCTTTTCCAGTTTAGTAGGCTATCTGGAGATGCATTACTGTGGTATTGTAACATGCTTGTACTTCACCAGTCTCAATGGTTGTTTTGGTATTTTCATTGGACATTGATCTAATTATTTCGTTCTTTTCTTTCTAACTTGTAAAGGAATGGAAACTTTGTTCAATCTCACAGGTCTTGAACCATCTCTCAGAGTCGCCTGAAAGCCATTCTACCTCTCCAGTAGGGCCTCTCTGCAACTCAACAAGGTACCAAACAAAATTTGTTGCTTACAAAAATATTACTTTTAGTTACAACAATTGAAGCAAAGGTAAAATTATCTTCAGAACTGGTCCATACTAGTTTTCCAAGAATATGGCTATTTTGTTGATAGATTTTTTTATTGGCAGTCTAACCTTGGCAGCTTACAACTTGTGATTGTCTTGACAGTCGCAGGACTTTGATTCACCTTATATTGACTCTGAATCACATGTATCCTGATTATGACTTCAGGTAATATAGTTGGTGTAGAAACTCATTGTTGTTTGACCATAATCTTTTTGCATTTACAAGAATTGTGGAGGAGGATATTTGGGTACTTCCAATGTCAGCTCTTTGAATGATATGGAAAACCCAACATATATCCTTCCCCATTGAGATTTGGAAGTGATGTCTATATGGTTGACAAGCAGTTTGGTAGACTGCTGCTCTGAAAGGAGCTGAGAGTTCAATTCTCTCCATTTCCTAATGCATGTTAAGTTCTTTTGATGTCCAACTCTTGAATTCAGTTACACTATAACGTAAGTAACTGTGATTCAAAATGACTGGTATAATTAAATATATAACTCTCTAATTCTGTAGAGAGATGGCAGTTTGTCACTCTTGCTTATTGGTGTGGTTCTGAATTTCCTAATTTTTTTCTTCAATTTGGACTCTGTAAAGAAGCATGATCCGAGCTGACCATTTCTCCAAGGAACATGGATTCAACAGTGTGAGGAACAAAATGGAAAATTACTTGCTTGAAGCAGAAAAGGTAGTGGCATATCTAGTTCTGTTTGGGTCATGGCTTCTGTTAACTGAACTCTAAAATTTAAAATAGGTGTTATTGTAGGACATTAAGCATTTTGTATTTTCTTTTCTGATGGCAGGTGTGGGTTGCAGAGAATGGGGATGACACTTCGTTTCTAGATAGTATTTGGAAAGCAATTGATGAGGTTCGTGTTTCTTCTTGCTCGTATCTTGTCCATGGTTAACATTCACTCAATGCCCTTTGTATGGAAACTGCCATTGCCATTGTTCTGTAAACAGCCATTGCCTTTCTCCTGCAAAAAGTCATTGCCTCTTCTGTAAACTTCCTACTGCAAACTTAAAATTATCTTTGGATGTCATTAAGTAAGAAACGAGGTTGAGTAAACATTAACGATGCTTATGGTGGGCAGGTGATTGATGTTGCAGACAGTGAGATTTACAGCTACATTCCAGAAGTTGAAGGGGATGCCATCTTTGAAAGAGGAATGATGTATGTGCTCCTCTCATAATAGTTCTACGTGGGTAACAGTAGAAGTTGAAGTCATCTAGGGTTTAATCAGATGCATTTTTCTCCTATCTATTATCTAGCATCGCTTGTGGAATATGGAACAAAATTTTATCCCTTTTGTGATGGGGAACCACTTAGAGATAAACCATGAGTATCTGTGAGCTAACAAATCTTTTGTTGATTGCAGATGGTTCTTTAACTTCTTTTTCTATAACAAGAAGCTGAAGCGAATTCTCTGCTTCAGTTGTCGTTCTTTAAGGTATGGTCTACTACTTGCTGTAAAATGATATGGCAGGAGATCAAATATAAAATGATTAAGCAGGGCATTTTCTGTTTGCAGCAAGCTTGCCATTGACGACTCATCAGTTGATGAGATGTTGAGTGACGAGGAGGCAATTTTTGAAGGCATGGACATGGAGTAACCTATGACTGATTTTTGTAGATAAGGAGGATTCAGGACGGCCTGAACCTTGCAAAATGATGTGTAGGATGTCTGTATCAGTGCTTTGTACAATTTGTACAGGATTCAAAAACTGTGACTGGTAATGTTGAATGCGATTCTCTTTAAATTTGTCACTGTGCTGTGTTTTTTAGATATGGTAATTTGTTTCATTAATGTTTTTTCAAAAGGAAAAAAACAGCAGACAAAATATGATTATGGAGGGGGAGGAACAATTGCAGCAGCGTTATTCCAAAATCCAAAATCCAAAGTTCAGGGTTAGCACTTGAAAATCGGTAGAAATTAATTATCATTCACTGTTATTAATTCTTAATTGCAAAATAAGTATTCAGCAATCAATTTTTAGATAATCGACTTGAATGATATCCATATGAATAAACCCTCATATTGATAACATTCTAATCCAACGGAAGCTATTTCCAACCCTAGATCTCTGGGTTTTCAAATGCAATTTTCGTAATCTCTCTCGGAGTGGTTATGGTGCAAACACAGAACAGCAACTTAATCTGTAAGCATTAGAAACTTTATGCAGTCTTTGGAAAATGGTAACTTACAGGGCATGTTTAGTGCGAGCCAGCCAATGGAAATATCTGAAGGATAATAGTTCGATTACTCCTCTGGCTTTTGTAATGGTCTTATTGCGTTCTGGTGGGGAAGAGATTGGAAAGAGAATAACAGCATGTACCTTTTGTATTTAAATCACAGTTAAATTAAATACCTCCTGCATATTGGGAGTACAAAGTAGTAATATATATTATAAGTCATTTGTAGACCCAAAAATAGGCTGCTCTGGCTCAAACTTTGACGGGGCTCAATCAACAACTCTGGAGTGTCTACTTCTGTGGGCTGCGCCCTTGTTATGTGCCCTGCCTTATTCAGACTCTTTTTATTTTTCCATATCTGTTGGGTGTCTTTGAATGAATAATTGGACCTTCTTCAGCTTAGAGTCAAGGACTGGGGCGACCCATATTCTATAAAAATTTAAAATTTAATTGGGAGATCCTGTTCCTTATGGACTTGGTCTTTGAAGAATGGCGTCTTTTTAAGGGTTTGGTGCCATTCTTGTGGGAGGGCATGTTAGACAAAATGGGTACTTCACAGCTGAATTAGCCACAAATTATTAACGGATTCTAATTCCTAGCCCCGTCATGGGATGTTATCCCAAAGAGAAAGCAAATTGATTTATCATCTTCCTGAATTATCTTTGAAGCCCCTCAACTATTATCTCATCAATAGAACAAATTCGGAAGCGTCCAACAAACTTTGATGAAAGTTAGGGGTCTGTTGCTCCTAAAATTGAGCAAGCCCAAAACATTTGCTCGAAACCCTGTGCCTGGCTTTGTCACACTGTTTAAAGTTATTTCATTGTTTCCAAATTCAAAGAGACTTTCAACAAGGTCATCCAAAATGGGTTCTTGATAGAGTGGACAAAAGCGGAGGTGTAAATAATCCTTCGAATTATCAAACTATCATGGTAAAATTCTCTTTTCTTAACACTGTATGGGAGAATGATAGTGTAACATTAGCAGTTGGGCGTAAAAATAAGAAAAGAGAACAAAGGGGCTTTTAAATCCAAACACTCAACTATTTATCTGTGTCACACTTCTACACCTTGAAAAGGTTTTGTATAAAAAGGGGATGCATATTGTTGCTTTGCATACTAGGCATTCGATACACAATTATAAAGAGAAAATCATGCTTCAAAATTTACCTTGAGGGTCCTAGTGCACTATATGGTTCACATATTAAATGAGCAAGTCGAGGCTAAAATCAAAATGCAAACAAGACTAATTTAGTATTTTGGGAGTGATCTAGATGTCAAACAAGGTTGCACTCTATCTGGACTTTATTTAAGGTATACATTGACAAACTAGAAGATTGTTTAAACAAATTTGAAGGGATCCACATGACCAAATATATATTGAAACTCTTATTTTATGTTCGTGACCTAATTCTAATGGCGGAAACAATCTAAGATCTAAAGCTAACACCTACAAAACTTAGAGCTCTATTCTAAAGAAGTAGGGATGCAAGTTAATATTGGTAAAACCAAAATTATGATTTTCTTAGTAGAAAGAAGTAACATTTTGACTTCCGGTGTGCAAGAGTGTTTAGAAGTAATATTAAAATACAATTTTTTTGACCTCGGCGTCTATAATAAGTTCAATTGAGATATATGTAGGATGAAAGAATACAAGAAGTTTGATGAGCTCTTTATGTGCTCCAAAACAGGGGCAAGGATGTTGAATAATGAGATTGAAAGACCATTAAGGTCCTATTTGGATTATTAGTTGTATTGGTGGTGTTGTATGGTTGAGAGGTATGAGCTAATGAAACGACAAGTTTGAAATGGAGGCAAATAGAAAGGATTTAAAAGAGGCTAATAAAAAGTTATTTCATATTAAAGGTTTTAGTTCCCTATGAAATCATCCTTACAAAAATAGGGAGCTCCCTTTAGAAGAAACACTACGGGTTATGTTATTATGCTACCTATAAAATAGTAAATATGAAGACCAAGAAGTGGCACATGCCCACAAGAGATGAAAAGTTGTATAGACGAAAGCACACTTGGATGGAACAAAATCACAAAATAATGAATAGATGGACATCAACGTTAACAAATCTCCAAACCTTAACAAAGACAAAAGTGTGAATAAAACGTTGAAAACAATGACGTTAGGGAGAAAACAAGCAAGACCGTTAAAACTACATTGCATAATTCAACTCGACTTATGAACATGGTGAAAAAACTTATATAGGAGCTGAAATTAAATGAAGGGAAGAGATCCTCATTGCTCAAGTAAGGACTATCTCCTATAGGCACAAATGTAAAATAGGCATACTTTTGATAGTGCTTAAGAAACAATTGGAAGAAAGAGTTATTGTTTAATGTATACCATAGGGGTAATTCAAATGGATAATCATTTCATCTTTGAATGTCCAAAATATGGAGTATTTGAGAGTGAAATATGTTAAATAATTAAGAGTTGCCTCCATGGTAGAACTATTAAAGAAAAATAAAATAAAATGGTTTGAGGGGAGAAGTTAATTCAATTCAACAAAAGGAGCAATAACTTTGTAAAGAACAATGTTAAGCCCACGAACTTTTGAACAATTCAATCAAAGTAATCAATGGTTCCCATAGATTGTTTGGTCTACTAAACATAATTAAAATCATTTCAATTTCATTTCAAGTTGAAATTGGTTTCTATGTGGACATGCATAAAGTTCTAAGTGTTAATGTGAGTGTCAAGGTCAATGCTAGTCTTTAATGACCCTTTAGTCTATATCTTGAGAAATGAAAGGGTTGTGGTCTAATGGTGAGGAGAATGACTTGTCAAATCATCTACCAGTGGTACAAATCCCTCTAGACGCATGACACGAAGAATCAAACATATAGGGCTAGAGTCATTCGTCAAAGACTTTTCTAGATTAAATGCCCTTTAGTTGTCGTTAATTAGCCAAAGAAAGGATTCAATATAGATGTAAACATACTCAATAAGTGTATTATGCTATAAGTATACTCCATGCAAACAAGGTATAAAAATGTTGATATCTACGTAAAATAATTGGTTTCTCATAATTCAAAAAAATGTGGACTCCTACCTTATTGCAAATAGGAAAAAAATTTGTTTTGATTGAAAACCATTAGCTTTGTGTGGGTTACCAACATAAAGTGTTTCTTCGACTTAGTGTCAAGGACTAATGGGTATCCATTCTATTGAATTCATCTAGAGCATGATCTTGACTTCATCCCTTTTTCAATATCTCATGAGATTTGTATCTTGGTGGATGACTAGGTAACACCTTTTACATTATCATCCTCATCATTGGACTATAACCCACTTGATAAATTATAACTTTTTGTAAAATGGTAATTGTGACCCCAAACCTCAAAATTACACTCCTTTTATAAGTTGGGAAACCCAGTATCTTGATCTAAAAAACATGTTTTTATAAAAAGACTCAACCTTTTGCCAAAAAGTGGAAGTATGAAAAATTTAAAGTTACATCTCGCAAGTATTGAATAGAGTTTGAAAAATTGTGTCTTTCAAACTCTTGTTGTGAATATCCATTTGTCTCGCCATATTTAATGCGTGTTTGAGTGCATGCATAAAAAGTTAGCCTATTTTAATTATAAGTTGAGAAATTGGGTATCTTGATTTAAAAACATGTTTTTATAAAAAGACTCAACCTTTTGCCATAAAGTGGAAGCATGAAAGTTTTTAATTACATTTGTAAGTATTAAATGAAGTTTGAAAAGTTGTTTTTCTTCCAAACTCTTGTTGTGAATATCCACTTATATTGCATATTTAATGCATGTATAAAACGTTAGCCTATTTTAATGTAAGTGGTGATTAGTTTCACTTGGCGGTCCAATGTCCGTACTTGCACCTTTTCGATTCAAATGATTTTGGTTAGAACTGAATAGATGTTGGAGTTATTAGGGACCCGTGGATCAAACTTGTGATTTAGTGAGAGTAAGTAGTTTTCTCTACCAACTAAGCCACAACCCAACAAGTTGCCCACTTTTGCATTTGCTTTTGTTAGCCTTTGATAATTCCTCCAATATCTTTGCCATTCTCAAATCTTGTGCATTAAAATTGAATTTTTGTTTGAAATTTTGATTTTAGCTTTCTTCTTGTAAAGAATATAGGGAATTTATAGTTAAAACTCTATAATGTGAAGCAATAAGTCACAATGGTTAACAAAAAAATCATTCATAGGAAAAAACACATGTAGAGACAACAGACAAGAACTTATAGATAACTCTCAATTTGGAAGCACAACCACGGCGAGGGCGGGGGTGTATCGGTGTGCCCTATAACTTTCTTTCACTTTCACTTTAGCATTCCTCAAAACCATTAAACATGCATTCACCAAGAATTATAACCATACATGAGCAATGAGAACACAAGTACACTAGATATAAGCGGGAAACCCTGAAGGGAAGAAAATCCACTGAAACAAAGCTTGGACAACTTGTCCTAAACAACAATGAATCAAATTTAGTTGAACACCAACCCAACAAGGAGCACCAACCCCTAAATTTAATAGAGCACCAACCCTATAAGGAAGCTACAACTCCCTAGATGACTCAACATCAACTCAGCCACCTGATTGTTTGTCACCTATAGAATGTTTCCACAACAAATGATGATGACACTTTTCGGCTCTCATTTATTCCATCTTCTTCATTTTTTTCTTCCAAGATTCTTCGCTCAAGGACTTCTTCACCAAGATGATTAGGTCAAATGACCTATCTCTCCAATAGCAGAACACTCTCTAGAACATCATGAACTATCCTCTGCTCTTCCTTGATGGTCACAAAGACCTTCTTCACCTCTTCACAAATTGCCTTCTTGCTCGCTATACCTCTCCCTCTCTCAACCAAAAATAGGTCTTCTTCACTTGCATATATACATGACTTAAGCATCATACACATCTAGGTCAACCAACATAGAACAAAAACATTATAACAACATGAAAACATCATACACAAGCCTCCTTAGGTCAACAATGATAACACCTCATGCCCAAATTTCTTCATTAGGACCCAATTAGGCCTAAATGCACTCAAATGCCGCATTCACTTTATTAACCGAAATTGAATATTCTAGTGTAATCTAATGCTATAGGAGCAAGTAGATAAGCTGGATAAATGAAACAATAAAATATTGAAATACAACCCAAGTAATTTACTGCAATGGAATGTGAAATCCTAATATGTAAAGAGGGTTAAGAAGGCCTTAGTTCTTTCACAAATGTCGTGGGACTATGTCATGATGGAGACTAGATGAACAGAGGAGGAAACCTTGGCACACGAGCATGAGAAATTGCATATTTGAGCTATGTGATTGGGAGGGCATACGGAGAGGGATAGGGCGCCCATGGGTGCTTTGTCTGCGGAACTTGGGAACCTTGGTCTATGTAAATGCTCAAGAACCTTCTCTCGAGGTGTCACAAGATGTTCGCTTGTGTTTGTCTTTAGTCATGTGTATGTCTCTCGTATGATCTCCAATGTCGTTGTATACCTGACAATGAAGAATCACATGTAAAACCTCATCTGAAAGTATCATCAAACCCTAAAAAAAAAAGAAGCTTATGAAGGGGTCGATTGTCCTCAAGAGCCAAATGGATGGACTTATACCGAGCGGTGCACTACATCTCGGACTCCAATGTAGTTCTAAGTGTGTGTGTGTGGAATTGTGCCCTAGATTTCTCGTGTCATTCGCACTTTGTGAAATAGTGAGCAAGTAACTAGATGTAGAATGTAGATAATGTGTGCATGGAATAAAATAAACTCCCCTCATATGAAGGGTGATGCAGAAAACCAACCTTTTTCCCTTGTGATGGAGCTATATGGATGCAAATGGAGCTATAGATGCCTTGGATGGATGCACTCTTAGGTGGTGATAGTAGATGCTTAGTGTTTGGTCCCTCATTATGGTCACATAACTTTATATTTATATGGTTCTCTTGCTTTAATTTCATAGTTAACCTTGAAAAGTTCGATTTACCAAAATATAAGAATCTCAAATGGTTAGAAAGTGCCCAAAAAGTGAGAGGAAAGTGCAAAGAGGATCAGGGTGCCCAGAGGGGACTAGGGTGTTTGGGGCTCCCTGGGCCTGGCTGGGCGCCCTAGCTAGAAATAGTGAAAGTACATAATGGGAAAGTACGGGTGCAAGATCGAGAGTAACAATATAAAACAAAGAAAAATGGCCAAAGACATGGGTTAATTAGTACTCTTTTTCAATCAAGAACCATATGAATAGTAGTATGAGACTGAGACTAAATAATTACCCAAAGTGTGATTTTGTGACTACATTTTCCCCACTTTATGTTGGTGAGAAGAATGCTCAGTAACATAAAGTAGATAGATATGCATACCTAATATCCATGTAGAGTGATGTAGAATGTGTGCGAAGGACTAGACAAAGCATGGAGTGATAAAAACATGGAGCATGGAGACTAAAGATGCAAAAGTGTAAAAAAGTGATGAGAGTGAACCTAGGGCGAAAGCACGTGTGTAGATGCCAATGTATGTGATGTACCTACATGTTAGTATCGTGTGTGTGATGTACCTACTATGTGTGTGATGTTGACTACTTGCTTCCCATACAGACAGACCTACAAAAGAGAAGACGATCAAGTAGTCAAATATGCATGTATATGTGTAATGTGTAAAAACACATGTATATATGTAAAAAAACATGTAAATAAAATACGAAAATGAAAAAGGAACATGTGCACTGATCCGTGATGAGAAAAAGGGTGTAAAAATGATATTGTCGATGTTGTGCGAGTTTTTGGGCGATCTCACGCCACTAGCCGAAGAAGTGTAAGGAGGAAAGTCTGATTTATCCTCCAACCTATAACTACTTCCCAAAAATTGAAGAGATCTTTATCTTGTTTGGTTTTTTGGGCAATTCGATGCCACCGATCAAGTAGTGTAGAGAGGAAGGTCTATTTTATCCTCCGACTTGTAATGTTCCCTAGAATGCTAAGGATAATCTACCCTTTAAAAACATTTACGTGTATGGATTTTTGTAGAGTGGTATGAACCCACTTGTGTAACCATTGTATCATGGACGAAAACTGAAAAGCGAAGGCTGCACTGGGTATTTTTGAAACAAACTACACACAATTAACAATGTACAAATTTTATTCAATTTGATTCATCTTTGGATAATAATACATGAGAATGATTTACATATAAATAGCTCAATGAGCTCCTTAAATCAAGGAGTCATGGCTCACCCAATCCCTACTATCTCTCAAGCATTATTCTCTCCTAGAGAATCTCTCACACCCCTATCTATGAGTTGTGCATTACAACTATTTGCACACTCATGTATTATTTAAATATTAAATAATACTAATATTCAAACCATATGTTCACACTATGAACACTTATTTCCTAACATTCACCCCCTTAGTGTGAACATGGGTGAGTTTTGTCTAGTACCTGCTCATGTTCTACAATCCGATGGTTTTCAAAGAGTACCATAAACTCCAACAGGTTTTCTAGTGGAACCATTAACCACTCTATATGTGATTTTCTAAGAGATTCACAAACTCTCAAATTAGTTTTCTAGTGGACCACCAACCACTTTCATAGCAGCGCACGTTTTCCCCATCCACATTTTACAAAAGAGAACAAAATATAGGAAAATATGTTCCTAACTATGAACAAGAATTATCCATCTGTTCTTATTTACTACCACACATGAAATGAAAATTAAACACAACAAAAATGAAAAACATGGCCACCAAAGCAAAATGTGGCATCATCGATGTGGCCCCTTCATCAGGCGAGGTCTAAAAACACCTCCTTCCTCCGTTGCCTAACCTCCCAGAGTTCTACTTAGTATAAGTAGTCATCTTCATCTTCCTTTTGTTTAGGTTCTTCTTCTTCTTCAGTGCTTTCTTCATCAACTGCATAGGCCTCGTCCATCTTGAGCTTACCTGATAAAATATCTTTGGCATGAACAATACAGAAAGAAGACTTGTGTCCCTTTTTCTTGCAATAAAAGCATTCTAATTCTTTTTGTTTCTTGAAGAACTAGGATACTTTTTCTTTGTATAGAGGGCAGTTTCTTCCTCAATATCTTCTTTTGTTCTTTTCTCTTCAGCTAGTAATGCAGAAATCATACCTTCAAGTGAATGAGAAGGCATTTGACCAAGAGTAAAAACTACATTACTGTATTTTGGAGGTAAGCTATTTAACAAAATAGCTTTTGCATCTTCATCATCTACCTGAGCACTTACTTTATCAGTTGTCTTAGAAGAGATCTAAGATCATTAATATGACTTGACATAGTTGCACCCTCATTCATTTTCAACTTGAATAACTGCAACTTAAGTGTAAATTTAGCATTCACAACTTTGCACCAAATGTCTGACTAAGCAAATCCCATGTCTTTAGACTTTTTTCTAAGTCTACATAATGCAACTCAGTGTCAGATAAAGCAAGCCCAATAATGGATTTTTCTTTATCATCCTTGGTTTTGCCACTCCAGTAATTTTGTTGCATCCGTTGGTTCAACTTCTTTTCCATTTACAATTCCCCAGAGATTTTTGTTCATTAGTTGCATTTGTATTTTCACCTTCCATGTGTGAAAATTTAAACCGTTGAATTTATCTAATGGGATTTCCATTATGGGTGTCGAACTCAGTCAAAAATGCACCCTTACAATAATCTTTATTTAAAAGCTGAAAGTAAAATTTTCTGAAATATTTGCAAAAATGGAAAAAATAAAATTTTTGGTCTAGTAGTAGAAAACATAGGATCAATGCGTACAGCTCAAAAAAACACACATTACCACTGAAAGTTATGGCACTTACAAGTTCTAACTCCAACATCTTTCCGGACCCTTTCCAAAAATGGAAATTTATTTTTCCATTCTTGTGTTTTTTTCTGATATGTCCAAAAATGGCAAAAATAGACAGATAAGGGTTACCTCTATTGTAGGGTGCAGTTTTAGAAGGTAGAAAATGTCACGTGTGGATTCACCGAGAGAGGATGACGCCATTTCAAGTAGAGCATGGATCCAATACCAGAAGTTGAAACCACTTAATGTATTCAAACATTTCTAAACGTGATGTAGTGTCAGATAATGCATCTGGGACTATATGTTACTCCACAACAGAAAGAGATGGCTTTTCAATGATCTATGCACAGTATAACGGAATGCTCAAGGCGCCATACGTGGATACAATAACATGATCTATTAAATGCAAATTGATCAACAACTCAAATAAAAAAACATGTCCTCTAACAATCTGAGTAACCAAAATTTTCAGATTCATTTTCTCACATGATAACTCACTGCTTCCATACGGATCTGCCATGCTCTGATACCAATGATAGATATTGGTGCAGATTGCTCAATGAAATTTTATTATAAGCTTATTGAAACAAACTACACACAATTAACACGTAATAAATTTTTATTCAATTTGATTCATATGGGATAATAATACATGAGAATGATTTACATATAAATAGCTCAATGAGCTCCTTAAATCAAGGAGTCATGGCTCACCCAATCCCTACTATCTCTCAAGCATTATTCTCTCCTAGAGAATCTCTCACACCCCTATCTATGAGTTGTGCATTACAACTATTTGCACACTCATGTATTATTTAAATATTAAATAATACTAATATTCAAACCATATGTGTTCTATAAATGTAGATCAATGATGTATGATGTTAAATGACATGATAAAATAAGACATATGTTTACAAAGTGCCATGAACCGAGAAGAAATTAGTGAACTTATGAACAAAGTATAACACCCATGTGTATGATAAGTGGATGCCCCAGGAGTCACTTTTGAAGAATGCGTAAGAAAGTGGAAATGGTAGTAGGTGAGCATCATCCATGCTACGTGTAATAGTCTTACCCTATAATCTATGATCACAACTAGAAAGAAAGTGCGTCATATGTGTGTATGATAAAGATAATGAGACAAGACATCCGTCTAGCATGTGTAATAAAGCATACATGTACAAACATGAAAGCAAAGAGTAAGTGCAACCATAAGATGTAAGTATGTTAAAGGATGGATGGATGTAATGATTTGAAAGGTGACATTATGAATGATTTACATGAGTGAAGGTTCATTTAGTATGGAGTGAGTTAACCAAGTGTTAAAATGACCTAGTATGGAGTCGGTTCAAATGTATGTCATGAGTCAGAATGAATGTAAACAAGAGTGCGTCATTGGGAAATGGTCGAACTATGTGTGTCATCATGTAATGCGATGTGATGAGTGTGTAGTGATGAAATGCATGACATAGATATGAGAAGTGCATGAATGTGTGATCATTTATCCTAAAGCGTATACCAAAATTAAATTACGTAAGAGTGATGATTTAGTCTATGACATATATCACTAAATGATGCTAGAAGAAGTGACCTCAGTCAAAGCGTATATCACTAATCTAGCAACATCGCATAAGTAAAAGAGTGGGAATGGTTAAATAGGTGAGCATGGTGTAGCCCAATTGTAATGTTTACCTCATAGTCTAGTAGACCATGGACTAAAGTGTACATATGAGTAGATATGTCGCATATAATACAAGAAAGACTAAAGTGCGACCGAAAGGCATACAAATGAGTATATCCTCATGCAAGATGTGATGTATATGACAAGGTATGAGTAGATCTTGTGATATGCAAATGGTGTGTAATATAATGCATGTGATGTAATCCTAAGAACATGTATATAAGTGCAATGATGTATATAAGTAAAGTGTAAGATGTATGATGTAAATTGTAGATGTAGAACAAATGAGCCGAGAAGCAACCTATAGTGCGGTGTGTTGGGTTCATATGTATATGATGCCCTCAACGGTCAAATAATGTGAACATATTTAGTCACAAGAGTGTCATCAAGTAATGACGATGTAGATGCGTATGCGAGGATGTATGTGTAAGTATGTATAAGATGTGAGAAGAGAGTAAGGTGCCACACATTGTTAGGGGAGTATAAATGTCATGCCCCCAATTATGCATATGATGAAGAAGAAAATCATGTAATGTCATCTAGAAGGTCATTGGTATCAGATTCAAAGTTAATGGGTAAGTCTTAGTAGGAGCCTGCAAAGTCAACTTGGTAAGCAAGTGGTAGTGCCCTGGGTCATAAGTCACGTAATAAGCCATTGAGGCATAAGTTGTACATACCCATGGAATAATCCTCATCAGTGAAGGGTGGTAATGGACATCCATGTGCATACCAATGAGTGAGATTCGCATATAGCCAAGAAAGGAACTATAAAACCCCAAAATGAACACGCGACCTCAAAAAGGCATGGAAATGAGATATCGTGATGCATGATCGGGAGGTCTACAGAGTGAACCCCTGATGTAATCAAGCCATGATTTTCCTAAAGTTAGTGGTGAAAAATGAGGTTATCGTGTAAGAAAAACTATGAGATGAAAAAAACATAGGCTATATAGGTAAAGCAGTAATGTGAACATGCCCATGATAAAGATGAGAAGAGTATGGCGGAGGATAGAGATCCTCAAAAACCAAATTCTAGGCAGTCAAGCCATCATGTGTGAACATAGTGTACATCAAGTAGGGAGACATCGCATTGGAATATACTTCGATAAGAATCATTCATGAAAAATGTGCATGTGAAAGGAGATATTCTATGGTGGAGGCGGCTCTTTATGATGAGGTGAAGGAGCTAGAGTGACATTTGATGTAGGGACAGGCCCTATGGATAAAAAATCATAGTAGTAGTAGTAGCAGGGGAGACATAGATGTAGTTGGTACATAATTTATCACCTTTTTTAGATTGTTATGACACCTAAAGTGGTGGTAAATGTAGTATCTCATTTGATGGGTTGTGTCTCATGAAAAGTAGTATCAGACCTTGGAATAAGAAGTGTAGTGTTGGGATCATGGTCACAATATTGGTATGGATGACGATAAAGAAGAAGCAGATATATTCGACACCCTCATTATGAAATTTGACATAGTGATGTATGGTATGCAATTGTTTGAATGAATATTCAGCCATGGATTCACTATAATTACATTAACAATTGTATGAAACATGGAAGTCAACGAAAAAGAAAATTGTGTTAAGAGTTTTAGGAAAGTCTACACTATGATAGGTAAATTAATGGAACCTAAACATGGACGAACATAGCCATCATAGGCACGAAGAGAAAGACATGATGGAATAACATTGGCTTAATGGAAAGAACTAGCTTTTGAGGAATGACATAAGACATAGGTTAAGTTCATATCCATTGTCAATTAAAGTACGTTTGATACCCACATTATATATGTGAATCATGATATGCAAGGGTGGATCATTGTCAAAAATAGAAAGATCAACATGAGGATTAGATGGGAAGGCAATATGTTGAGAAAATGCATCAACAAATGATTGATAAACAAAGTTGGGATGCATATCAACCCCTGAAAGTGATTAAGTAGAAAGAAGATTGGACCTTATGCCTTATGTCAGGGTTGAAAAACAAAAATTCATTGATTGAGATATTCATCATGAGGAAACAAAAAAGCAAACAAGAGGAATAAATGTCGGGCTCACCAAAAATGATTAACTAAAATTGAATATTATAGTGTAATCTAATGCTTTATAGGAGTAGTAAATAGTTGGATAAATGAAATAATAAAATATTGAAATATAACCTAAAAAATGGAATGTGAAACCATAATATGCAAAGAGGATTAAAAATGCCTCGGTTGATTCAGCAGATTTCGTGGCTGATAAATGCAATGGAGACTGATGATCAGAAGAGGAAATCTTCACGAGAGGGCATGAGAAATTACAAATTTGAGCTATTTGAGTGGTTTGGGGCACCTAGAGAGGGATAAGGGCACCTATGGGTGCTCTAGTCTAGATTCTAGGCACCGGTCTATGTAAATACTCCAAGAACCTTCTACGAGGTGTCGCAAGATGTTCACTTGTGTTCGTCTTTAGTCATGTGTATGGTACCCATTAAAATCCTTAGCCCTTGGCATATGGTATGATTGGATGATGACTTAAAGCTTGATTCCTACTAGTAGGTGCTTAACTCTAGCTCCTTTCATTTTATTTGTGTGGTGAAGACAAGAGCATTTTATTTTGTTTTTAGTGGCTAAAACTAAAATAAATACATGTGAGCATAAACTTGTATCTTTTGATCGAAACTTGGATTTGAGTGCCATCATTTTTTTGCAAAAGTGCTTTTTTTTCATGCTATTTCCATTGAAAATATTTATTTTGAAAATCACACTATAATTATAAAGTTTCATATTGTAACACACACTTATTATAAAGTGCCAAAATCTAGGGGGTCTTATTGCATTGCTTTGGGGTCTTGTTGCATTGCTTGGTTCATTCATTTTTTTAGTGTTTTTTTTGAGAATGGTGTCTAATTTTGCATTAGATCATGTTAAACCATTAACAACACATAATTACCACACATGGAAACCACAAATGGAAACAATAATTAAGTGAAAAGGATTATGGGATTTAACTTCTTCGAACAACTAGTGTTCACTAGAGAATATGAAAAATTTTAGTACCATAACAAATTTAATGAGTGTATGGGTTTGATAGGAACTTATGTTAGTGATTAGTCATTTGTTTCATTTGGAAAAAATGAACTCTCCTTTCAAAATATGCAAGAAATTGGAAGATTTATTTGGTAAGGTGGATCATATGAGAGCCATGCAACTTGAAATTGAGATCACCTCTCTTAAAATGAAGATTTTCAACAATTATAAACTATCTTACCAAGTTCAAGCATTTGTTGACACAATTAAAGGGTAGTGGAAGAAATAAGAAATATAAAGAGTGTGTTTACTCGATTCTATTTAAGTTGAGAGGACCATTCCAAATTTTTCTTCTACCTTTTCTCTAGCATGGATGCCTTAGGTGACACATTCAAAAAGCCTAACTTAGAAAAATTTTGTGAAAGACTTACTAGGGAAGAATCCAAATTGTCTCACCATTGAGTCTTCCACCTCTCAAAAGGCATTAGTTGCATCTAATCCTAAGGGAAAGGAAAACAAGTAAAACCAAATCCACACTTCTCCATCTCAAAATGCTCCTAAACCCAAAGAAAACAATTCAAAACCCAAGGAGTCTTCTAAATCCAAGAATAAGTCTAGTTGTTCATGCTCTCTTTTGTGGGGGTAGTAATCATGAAGAACATAGGTGTTATAAGCGAATGCAAGCCTTAGAGGATACCGTCAAGAAACACAAAATTTATATCTCCACCCCACCTCCTTCTAATCAATGAAAAGCACTTAATGTTGTTGGGAGATCTAGTCACCACTTGCAGATGAGTTGGGTTATAGATTTTGGTGCTTCTCTTCACATGACTTCTTCCAAGGAGTCTTTTGTTTCTCTAGGTTTGAATTCTACTTCCAAAATTGAGGTTGGAGTTTCTTCCTTTCTTTCGTTAAAGGAAAAGATGATATACAACTTGATGGTGGTAGTATCAAGATGCACTATATGTTCCTAACATCACACAACAAATTTGTTTTTATATATTAAATTTGTCATTCCGGTCAAAGAAAAATAGTGATTTTTACACCACATGGGGTAGAAGTACGAACTTTTTTGGAGCCTCATTCACTTGTTGCTCAAGGTATTGTTGATCATAGTTCTAGACTATATAACTTTGAGGGTTTTAATGACACTTCCTCTATAGGGACAAAATTGGTTTCTCATGTAGATTTAGAGAGTAAGCTTTGACATGAAAGATTTGGACATCTCAATTACAGATATTTGAAGGAGTTGAGCAATCATGGTATGGTAGATGGTATTCCTAGATTTTCTTGTCTTGAGGGAGTTTGCTCTGGCTGTGCATTAGGGAAACAACACCAAGATCCTTTTCCTAAGAATTTGTCTAAGAGAGATTTGTCACCACTTGAGCTTGTGCATAATGACTTGATGGTTTTTCCTAACCCTCTTTCAATGGAGATAAGTATGCACTTACCTTTATTGATAAGTTCGAGGCGTACTTGAGTTTATTTTCTCAAGTACAAAAGTGATGTTTTTTCACACTTCAAAGTCTTCAAGGCTTTGGTCGAGAAACAATCTTTAGTTACATAAAGAACCTTCATATTGATAATGGGGGAGTACTTTAACAATGAGTTTTTCTAAATTTTTGGAAACTCAAGGCCATTATTCACCAACATTTTGTTCCTCATACTCCACAAAGAATGGATTAGTAGAACAAAAAGAATATAACTTTGAAGGAAATGACTAAGCTGTATGATGCATTCTAGATATTTACTCATATCTACTAGGCGAATTTAAATTAATTGTGCTAACTACATTCAAAATGACACACCACACACAGAGTACTTGAGCATTTGACTCCAGAGGAAGTTTGGTCCAACACTAAGCCACATGTCTCATTTTTTGAGTTTTGGGAGCCATGCTTGGGCCTTTGTGCCAAAGAAGAAAAGGAAAGCTTTGGATAAGAAGAGCAAACCCTTGATCTTTGTAGGTGTATTTTGAGGACATGAGAGCTTATCAACTTTAGATCCTGATACTCATGATGTTATTTTTCAAACACATGTTTAGTTTGATGAGCACTTCACTCTTCATGATTCTTCATCTTCTTCCATGCCTCCTCCTTCTTCATCTCATCTTGAGGATCCTTTCTTTGAGGAGGTTGATGAGGAGGTTATAGATGCCATTGAGGATCCTATTCCCACTTGATGTTGTCACTATGCCTAAGTGGGCTCATACTACAGTTTCTAAGGAAACAAATTTCAGTATAGGATCTTCCACCCACTAGGCATCATCATCGCACACATTCTACAGGTTCTGGACTTTTGTGTTAGGAAGTTTGTGAGGATCCACAGTCTTTTTCAAAGGCTCATGGGATACAGGATTGGGATGTTGTGATGACAGTCGAGTATTCTTCTTTGATGAAGAATCATACTTGGGATTTGGTATCTCTTCCTAAAGGAAGAAATATGGTTAGGTGTAAGTGGGTATTCCAAACCAAATATGCAGTTGATAGGTTCATTGACAAGTATAAAGATCATCTTGTTGTAAAGGGATTTTCACAAGTTGAAGGTATTGATTACTTTGAGAATTTTGCAAACGTTGCCAAGATGGATTTTGTATGCCTTGTACTTGCTATTGTTGCATCATAGGGGTGGACTATATACTAGATGGACGTGAAGAGTGCCTTCTTACATGGATATTTACAAGAGGAAATATACATGGAGTAACCTGTTGGATTTGTTCAGGATTATTCTCTTGTTTGTAGGCTTTGAAGGTCTCTCTACGGTCTCAAACAAGCCCCTCGGGATTGGTATGAGAATATGGATTCTTTTCTTCTATCTACTAGTTTTGTTCATTGCCACTTCGATCATACAGTGTATATCTAGAAATGTTGGTGAGGATATTGTGATACTTGTCATGTATGTTGATGATCTATTACTTATTAGAAACTCTTCTTCCCACATTCAGAGTATTCAGAGGGCTCTTTCTACACAGTTTGACATGACAGATCTTGGGTTATTACATTATTTCCTTAGTTTGTAGATTTCTCGGCATGATTCGAGGATTCATTTGAGTCGGCAAAGTACACCCATGATCTTCTTAGACATTTTGACATATTGCTTGATTGCAAGCCAAGTCCATCTCCTTTTCGAGTATGGAGTTACTCTTACTTCCACATCTACCACACCACTTTGTGATCGTACATTGTATAGGAAGTTGGTTGGAGTCTCACATACTTGACCCATACTTGCCCCGATATTTAATTTATAGTAGGGATTATATCTCGGTTTTCACATTCTCCATATAGTAGTCACCAAGAGGATGCTAAAAGGATTTTACACTATTTGTAGGGAACTTCCCACTTTGGCCTACACTACACTAGGGGTTCTACTCAGTTGGTTGGATATACAAATTCAGATTGAGTAGGTTCTATTGATGACAACATTCCACTTATGGCTATCTTTTTGTCTTGGTTCTTCTCCGATTGGCATGTAAAAGCAATAGGCTATTATCAGACTTCCATCTTCAGAGGTAGAGTACGAGGCATCAATTACAATAAGTCAACATATTCTTTAGCTTGAAAGTTATTGATAGAGTTTGGATTCCCATAGGATTCACTTGACTGCAGTACTTTGGTGTGACAACAAAGTGCAATTCACATTTCTTACTGCAACCTAGTTAAACACCAATAGACCAAGCATATTGAGATACAAATCCACTTCATTAAATCAAACATTCGAGGATGGAGTTCTTTGCTTGGAATACATTATGACTCAACAAACAGTCAGTTGCGAAACATATTTACGAAGCATTTTCATAACCTCTCTGCCTACCTTGAGTTACATGGAATGCTTGGGGTTTTGAAGTTGTTCTTGGGGGTGTTCGTGAGAACATATTCCTTCTTCTTATATTTCTTCTTTCTCTTTCCTTCTAGTAGGATTCTTTCTTTCTTTTGGTTTGAGATTTCTTCATGAATATAATGTACATGAGTACCTCATTAGGCTTAGTTGTCAGGACTCATACTATGGACATGCCACTTCTATTTTGGCCCCCTAGCTTCACTTGAGAGGGGGTGTGAGAGTATGTATTTACCTTAGCTCATGTTCACCTAGGTACTTTATTTACCTTTATTGTATTTATCCTCACCCACTTATGTGTGTGGATATTTCTTTTTATTTATTTAGATATTAGGGGGATATTATCTAGTTATTAGGTATAGTTCTTTCCTTGATCTATGGTATTGACTAGATCTTTGATGTCTAGTTCTTTCCTAAATCTATGGTCTTGACTAGTTCTTTGATGAATAGTTCTTTCTTTGATTTATGGTTTGATCTACGACCTTGGTAGTTTTAGATTATTATTCCTTGCCTATATAAGAAAGGCCCATTCTCATTGTATTTTATTTTGAGTTCCATAATAATATATGATATTGCTTCCCATTTTTGTAAAGGTTTTATGTAAAGTTATTCTAGTAAATTTCTTTCATCTTATTGATTGTGGTATTTTGATTAGCATCTCGAGTTCTTGGTTTTATGTACGGTATGGTTATCGTTCCTTTTAGTAACTAGATGTAGAATGTAGATAATGATATGTGCATGGAATAGAATAAACTCTCTCTCATGAAGTGTGATGTAGAAAACCAACCTTTGTCCCTTGTGATGGAGCTAGGGATGGATGCAAATGGAGCTATAAATGCCTTGGATGGATACACTTTTAGGTGGTGATAGTAGATGTTTAGTGCTTGATCCCTCATTATGGTCACATAACTTTATATTTATATGTTTCTCTTTCTTTGATTTCGTAATTAACCCCGAAAATTCGACCACCAAAAATATAAGAATCTCAAATGGATGAAAGTGCCCAAAAAGTTAGAGGAAAGTGCAACAAGGATCGGGGAACCTAGAGGGGACTAGGGCGCTGAGGTGCCCCATTAGAAATATAGGAAAATGTTGACATAAAAGTACATACTAGGAAAGTATGGGTGCAAGATCGAGAGTAGTAACAAAAAAAAGCAAGATGGCAAAGACATGGGTTATTTTTCACTCAAGAACCATATGAATAGTAATATGAGACTCGGGACTAAATAATTACCCAAAGTGCATGATTTTATTTCTACATCACCAAGTACAGGTCTTCTTGTCATATATGGCCTTCACCAAACATCATGGACCACTTATACATGTTTTCTAACTTTACTATATGTCTTTTATATGCTCCTTCAACTTTTGTACCACCATATTATGCTATGAAGGCACCATTAGGATCAATTATCCTAATTAGGTCAATGACCTACAAAATGAGTCTTCACAGATGATGATAAACCACTCATAAAAACACTTACCCAAAGTGCATGATTTTGTTTCTACATCACTAAGATGGACGGGACTAAATAATTACCCAAAGTGCATGATTTTGTTTCTACATCACCCAAGAGGTCTTCTTGTCCTATATGGCCTTCACCAAACATCATGGACCACTTATACATGTTTTGTAACTTTACGATCTATCTTTTATATGCTCCTTCAACTTTGTACCACCATATTATCTTTATCGAAGCCACCATTAGGATCAATTATCCTAATTAGGTGATGACCTACTGGAAAGCGAGTCTTCACAGATGATGATAAACCACTCATAAAAATACTTATTCATATATGTCACATGAATATAAGATTCATGACCTCAGGTCATCAAAAATCCACCAGACACTCTAACTTGGATTGTAAGTTCCCAAGAACCACTTGCCATATCACGCATTCCCAAAAGCGTCCTAAACCCTAAAAACTAGTCATGTAACATTGACCATCTAACAACATGTGGGAGAACCTCCAATGCCTTATGAGTGATGGATATGATACTATAATAACCCATGATCATATTCATAGAGACAAATGTTATGGTATAATGCCAAACATTGGTCTTGTAGACAAATCTCTTCACCTTAAAAGCCTAGTCAAAACTAGGAAAAATAGTCATCTTGTGCACACCACTTCACCTTATTTGATGACTAAAAATTTCATTCAATGCTTGATTCATGTCATATTAGATGTGTACAGTCTCTAGACATATGATTTAGATAATTCATCTTAGATCTTATGTGCACAGACCATCGCTTCACTATGACCACCTAAAGCCCGCCTTAAAAGATTTTGCCCCAAGATCGAGTCTTGTAAGAATGAATTCCACAACCCCCTAAGGACTAAAACTTGTTCTAAAATGACCATATAGATGGAGTTTGACTTCATATACTTCGTCCACCATCCATTGCCACACCTGTTTAGTGAAAAAATTGAGATCTATATTAACTTCTTTGAAACTTACAATTTGTTGTGGGGTCCACTCCTTTATTATGACACTTGAATGCCACTAGATATACCACGAGAGAGTTCAATAGAGCCTCTAATCATCAAACCAGTCACCCAATTAATTCTAGGCCATATTTAGCAAGATCTTCTCCATTGCTATGTTACCTTAGTAGGGTTTTAGACCACCTTACCTTATCAGCGATTATTCATAAAACCCGAGCCTCAATCTCCTAAACTAATGCTTTGAGATCCTTCTTAGGACCTTTCATCATCTCTACTAAAGAGATCAACCTCCTAGGCATATGTCACACATTTCATGAGCATCACAAAAGGCCTTCTCAAGCTAGGTTTCTCACTTCATGAGACACAAAATCACACACTTGGGTACATTTTAAAGAGTCCTAAAAGTATACTAGCATTTACATGATTCCTAAGCGAGAAAACTAGTAATTGATAGCTATATTTGGCCTTTTGTCTATGTTTCTTATTTTCTATTTGGTCTTATACACCCTACGACCTAGATCGGTACTTTAATTCTTTATCTTTTTATGAATTGAGACACCAACACCCAACTAGGATGCCAACGCCTAGACACCCTCATTCCGTTTGGGTTCCCCCGACCTCTTTCTAGCTTTCTAGCTCCTTTTGGGCATATTATTTTGTTATGGGTTGGCTTTCGGTTGCGATTCGAAATTTAAAAAGGGAATCATATAAATATATAGCATATGTGATCAAAATAAGGGACTAAGCTTTAGAAGTATTATTTGCATGCATCACCTAATATTGCATACTGAAAGCATTCTGATGCATCCATATAAGCATCCATACAAGGGACGAGGGACTACATTTTATGCATAAACCTTTGCATAGGAAAGGGAAAGTTCATTATTCCATCAACACATGTTATACTTTGTTACATTCTAGATGTAGCTTTCTGCCATCAAGTGCGACTCAGCACCATAGGGAATCTAGGCGAATCCTCACACACACTCACAAGAACTACATGGAGTCTAAGATGTAGTGCATCGATCAGGTCTTAAGTTCACTTTGTCGGGTGATCGTCAGGTCATTTGGAATCCCCATATTACATCTTTATTTTTTTGGATTTGATGTAGTTTTGTGGATTTTGTAGATGAACATCTCTTTTGTAGGTTACTGGTACATCTAACGAGAAAGGTGTGACATACATGTTTCAACACAATGTTGCGTATAAAACAAACAAGGTAAGGTGAGGAAAGGAGGAATATTTATGAACTTGAAGAAATTTGCACATTATAGAAGACCATGATGATCGTGAAGAAAGAGCTAATTTTTGGCTAGGAAGGACTACTTGCAATAAAAACAATACCAATAAATATAATCAATAACATAGGTTAAGTGAATTTGCCCTAGGCAAGCTAGACCCGAGGAAGCGAGTGCTCCTCGAAAGGCTGTTGACCCACTTTGATATACAATTTAATGCAAATAAATAAAAGTGAAAGGTCATATTGTAGTAACATGATTTAGGTATCTCATATACTAACATAAACTAGATTTAAGCTAAATATTGAATATGTATTTAAATCTAGAAAAAGGCCAGGAGTGGTCAAGGTATACGATTGTAGTAGAGAGGTACATTAAAGAGTGCAGGTGAGATTGGGTAAGGTTTTGGGTGATTTTGAGTGAGTTACGGGCTTCATTGGCTTGGGGGAAATTACTAGACACGGTGATTGATATGAGTTGGGGCGTGATGCTGGTGCACGATAATAGCCGACACCTTTGGTTTGGTGGCCAGATCTTTGGTAGGGGCAATTAGATAAAAAGGTTAAAATGGGTTGGTTGGGAGCTCTTTGTGATTGCACAGAGAGTTGGGAAGGCTTAGGCTAGGTGCTAGGATTTATGTGAAGACTCAGAGATGGTAAAATAGGTGGTTGGGGGATAGAGGGGTTCAAGCTTAGTAGGTTGTTTTATAGGTGGGTGTAAGAGGTATTCGAGAGGGAAGTAATTTGCAAAATAAATGATTTAATACCAAAAGCTAATGAAACTTAACAACCAGATTAAAGTACTTACTTGAGATTGGAGGTTGATAGATGATGGTTGTTGGTAGGTGCTTGGAGAAGAAATAGGTCCGAGATCCCTTTGTAGCAACAATGAAGGCTTAGTGTCACAATTTTTGTGTGAATGATGCAAGTGCTGGAGCAGCAAGATGATTGCGATGAAGAGTGTGAGTGCTCACATATTGTGTTGGTCATCAGAATCTTGTTTTGAACGTCTGGATGTAAGAGATAATAATTCCGAACTCAAAGCCAAGATCCAGGAAGCAGAGGAAAGGGTTGGAATTTCCTATTTAAGGAAACTAATGACAGGTTAGGAAGTTGCCGGGTGCCAGACCGAGGAATAAGCGGCATTGGTTAGGAGAAAAGGTCATATTTCTTAAAAATAGCCTCTTCTCTCCATTTTGGTATTGGTCAAAGTTTTTATGGACTAGAAAAGTGCGGGTTGGCGCTAAATGAAGCGGGAACTTGGTAGGAGGGATAATAGGTAATGAATGTTAGGGTTGGAATGAGTCCTAATTAGTTAGGGGAGTGGTGAATTAGTCTAGGTTAATAAATAGTGCAGGAATGGAGTCTATGATGAGGTGGAGAGGTAAGGTGGAGGGGTGAGAGAATTGTTAACTTAACATAGGTAATTAAATTAATAATAATAATATGTGGAGGGGTCATGGTAAGGGGGTATGTTAGTCAAAGGGGGCCTACAGAGGGTTGCGAACCCCAATTTTGGGTGTCTACATTTTGCCCCTTTTTTCACGTAGCTTGTATTGATAAGTGATGATGAAAAAAAAAGGAAGTGGTTGCTCCATGTATGGGTGGAGGTGATCCCCCTCAAACCTTGGTGAGGAAGCTGGATGAAGGAGCTTGCGGGAAAAATTGGTGATGGGTTTGATAAAGTGGTAGGTGATGTAAAATGAGGTAAGGTGTGGGTAAAGAAAATGATGATATCGGTGTGGGTAATAGGTAGGGTCATTGAACACATGCACACATGTAGAAAAACAACAAAGGCACTAGGATGAAAAAGCTCATTAACTCTACATCATCAAAGGT
>CM031239.1:408453007-408803352 GCA_018340775.1 Taxus wallichiana var. yunnanensis
TTTTAAATCTTAATACTTATTAAATAAAACCTAACATGTATCCCTAACCATTTATATTATCCATGTAAGAGGGAAACCCCATTCATTTATATCTTATAGTTTATAAAAAATTATATAAATAAACCTATTTAAAGGTTTTTTTTTTTATATAAGAGTGGGAGTGGAGAATTAAAAGGGGGCTAGTTTATTCTTTGGCCCATGTGAAGTGTGGTAAATATTTATTAAAATATTTTTAGTTATAGTCACATAAAAGTTTTAAAGTTTTTAGCTTGTAGAAATTATATAAAATATTTTGTAATCTTTCCATAGTTTTAAATGTGTGCAAAGTAAAATTAACAAGAAATGAAGGGAAGCGACAAGGTTAATGAAAATAAGGATTTCAATTTATTTCATTGGTCGGGTGAAATTACTTGTCCCCTCTCGTAAAATATGTAAATTAATCAATATTCTCATAAATTTACTTGCACTTGGTAAAATTCTTGTAACTGGTCTATGTCCTTTAAACCCCTTTAATAAGGGTTATGTGTTTTTTATAAAAATATACTATAGTTTATAATTTTTATGAACTATATGTTGTTTTTTATTTACATTCTATAAACTATATACCTCTTTTTAAAAAAAGTGTATATATTTTTACATTATAAATTATAATAGGTTATTATAATGTATTAAAATATAACCTCCCTAATATTATAAAGAAGAAAAAATTATGGAATTTCACATTCTGGAAATACACAAGTTTTGACTTCATTAAATTTGATGGTCAATGATGTCATAAGTAGATCAAACATAAGACAATATGACGGTCATTTAGACATCAAATTTAAGCTCGTATGTTCCAAGAAACTTTCATTGTGTTAAAATTGATGGTCAAATGACCGTCACGATAGACCAAAAAATAAGCCATTATGACGGTCATTTAGATGTCAAATTTAAGTTGGTTCGATATTTGTCTACATTAATTTTTTCCAAAAATTTGAAGTTGTTATGCATTCTTAGGGGTCTCTTCTTCATTTCTATATGGTCGGAAATATTTTATATAAATATGGGGTATAATGCAAATCCTTTTATATTGGGGTTATTATTTTAATCATGGGAGGGTAATAGTATGCATTGTAATGACATCATTAGCCATGATCAAATAGTTTCTTTAGATCTATAAATTAGATCCGATTCTATTAAAAGTGTTTTTTTATTATCGATAAATATGTATCTAATTTTGTGGTACATTGTGTATTATAATGGTGTAAGTTTTACAAGTTTAGGAAAACAATGTTATCCAGCTACTTCTGTTTTGACAAAACCTAGATCCTGAATGAAACCAATTACAACATTTGGGTCAAAACAAAATTTATGGTGAGGAAACTCTGGATGATTGATTCTGATATGAGGTTGCTCCCATTGGTCATCAAGAAACTATAGATAACATGAATACATTCTTGCAATGAATGTGGGAGGCTCTTTCCTATATGATTCTACGCAATGTGAATGATGAGTACCTTCTACACATTGGTAATATCGAACATCCAAAAGAGGTATGGACACAACTAGAATCCATGCATAAAGGATACTTGGTATATCAAGGATAGTAATGAGAGTACAATAGCTGAAGGAATTCAAAGAAATGGTCTGTATATTTTTGATGATTTCTTTTCTGCAACTTATTTTATATCTCAAGTTTGAATAATTCAAAACTATGGCATGAAAGGTTAGGACATGTTAATTATCAAAGCTTAGATGAAATGTCTAGATATAATCTAATGAAAGGTTTACATGTGTTGTCTTCGTCTCTTGAAGTTACTTAATTAAATTCTTCTAAATGATGGTTTTGATTCTGATTTAGTAAATGGTCGATGATGTTTTGATGCTATAGATGTTTCAGAAACTCTTATCTTCCTAGATAAGAAATTAAATTGGGCTCAATTTATGTTAGAAAGTTTAAATCCTATTAACCTTAGGAAAATGACCAAAACCATCATATGTACCATGCATTAATTACCTTGTATAATCTTGAGCCACAAATTATTATAGGGTCTAAGTGGATATACAAAGTAAAATATAATATTAATCGTAGTATTAAAAACATAAAGCTAGACTTATTGCTAGAGGTTTTGTCGACATTAAAAATTTCCTCCGTAATTTCTATTTTATTAATGTATGTATTAGGAATAAGATGTTGTTAAGTATAATTAGTAGTGGTGTCTAATAGAAGATAACAATGTTGTCAAGATGGGGCGCCGCCAATAATGTAGAGTATGGTAACAATCAAAGTACAATAGAATGTTGTAAAAAGTAAATATTTGTCACAAAGTGGTCCGGTAATGTTAAAATGTCAAAGTTGGGATAAGTAGAGAAGTAGGGTATACATGATTAGGAATTAGAAATATTATATTTGTAATAAGGACAAAGAGTGATGTCATAAATATTTTGTATATTTTATTTGTGGAAAAGTCTAAAAAGGTGGAACCCATGTGAAATGATAAGGTTTATCTTATCTTAGAAGATAAGCCTACATGTAAATGCAAGAGTTTAGGCATGGAATATGATTGGCCGGAAGAGATTTCCTATCCTATCTTAGAGATAAGGTGGATAAGCCTGAATTCCTATAAATAAAGAGGCCACCCCCCTCATTTAGCATAGTGAGTAGTGAGAAATATTGTATGAGTAAGTGTGTAAAGGAAGCCATCATTTTTGAAGGTGTGTTAAAGAAGCCATTAAGAGGTGTAATTGTGAAGTTTCTCCCATAGTTATTATTTGAAGGCAAGTGAAGTTAATAATACTTGAAGAACCTCATGGGTGAGATTGTAACAATTTCATGTTGATATTATAATTTACACTGATATTTCAAATTTTTATTATTCTTTCTTATCATAGTCTATGGTATTCTTGTGTTACGTTTTTATTGTGTTTCTAGATTGCATCCACCAAACTAAGAGTTGTGCATTGTTAATAATCATAAAGCACGAGGAGTTCCCGTGAAGAATTATCATAGTGCTGGATTGGTGTTGATAGTTTCACTTAGAAACGTGGTATTGATTATGTTGAAACATTTCCTATAGTTAAAATGAGTATTGTTAGGGACTTATTTGCAATCGCCGCTCAATTTGGGTGGGAAATCCATTAAATTGATAAGAAAAATACATTTTTGAATTGTGATTTAAAAGAAGAACTTTACATGTTTCAAACTAAAGGATTTGAAGAAACTAGTGAAGAAAACTATGTTTGCAAGTTGAAAAATCCTTGTATGGTTTAAAATAAGTTCTTAGAGTTTGGTATGTGAAAATTATTTCCTTCTTTCAATTGTTAAGTTTTGTTAATTTTTCTTCTAACAATGATATATTCATTAAGTAATAAGGCTTGCATATTATCATTATATGTATATATGTTGATGATTTGCTTATGTCTGGTGACAATTTTGATTTAATTCATAGGATTAAAGAGAAATTGAAGCAGTACTTTAAATGAATGAGTTAGGTCTCTCACATCATGTTATTTATATGATTTTATTTCATTCTATTGTTATTTTTCAAAACACAATATGCAACCATTGTATTGAAAAAGTTTCTTGTGATTGATTGTAAACCATTTTCTACTTCAATAGAAGTTGGAATAAATATTGATCATAAATCTGCATATTAAAAAGGTTGATCCTATTTTATATACACTTTGTTAGTTTATAGTTTGATTTATCTAACTATAATTAGATCGATATTTCCTATATAGTATGAATTACTTCAAGGTTTATGCATGAACCTTTTTAGAGATCATTAGAATCTTGCAAAAAAATTAGATATGTGAAAGGAACAATCAATCATGGCTTACATTATACTAAGAATGAAAATACTATCTTATATGGATTTTGTGATTCTAACCATACTGATGTTGTGTCATAAAATATGCTAGATATGTGTTCAAGTTTTTTGGTGTAGGAACCATTACTTGGAATAACAAATACAATCAACAGTATCATTTTCTTCTATTGAGGTAGAGAAGTACAATGAAAGAAGTAAAGAAGCCATGTGGCTGCAATGACTGTTGGTAGAGATACACATGTAAGCTAAAGGAAGTATTTCTCTTCTATGTGGTGGTTAGAGTTGTATTACTCTTGATTAAGAATCTAGTTCAACATCAGAGGATGAAGAATATTAAGATACATATATGCTTCAACCGTGAGAAGGTGAAAAGTGATGAGATAAATCTCAAGTTCATGTTGACTGAAGAGCATGTTGTTGAAATCTTCACAAAGTCCCTAAATGCTGCAAAATTTTGTCATTTTTGTGAAAATCTTGGATTGTTAGATTTTCTATTGAGGGGGAGTGTGCATGACAATGTCACCTCCTAATGGAACTTAGTTTTTGTAAAAAGACCTTTAGGCATTTGTAAAATACCTTCGTAAGTGTAAAAATGACCTTCGGGCAAGTGTAAAAAGACCTTCGGGCATGTATACCTCCTTGGATTATTTTTTAGAAAGAAGTGTAGAAATATATTAAAGGCGGTCTTCAATAAACTCTTTAGTGCTATTGAATTTAATGGTAAACATCCAAAGACAAGTATATTGTGAAGGAGGTCCTTGGTTGTAAAAAGACTCTTATATGCTTGGGTTCAATAACTTTTTATGAGAATTTGTGAGAACATGTAAAACTCACAAATCATATTTAGCCACTTATCATGGGATATCTTTGGGATTTCAAATCTTTTTGTACCAAAAGATAAATTGAGTAAGCCTAAAACCTTTATGGTTTAAGGATTGTAAATCATGTAGTGTACCATGGGTTGGTAATCTATTGGCATATGTTATGTTATCCCACTTAACATTAAGGGAGAGTGTTGGAACATAATGATTAAGTGGTCCTGCCAACCCTTAATGTATATGGGTCCATCACTAATATATAGGTTAATATTTAATAATAAAAATATTTATATTTATATTATTAAATATACTAATTTAGGTATATACTTTAGGTTAAATATTTAATATCATGAAATGATTATATTTCTAATATTAAATATTATAAACATAGGTGTCTCGTGTCAACCATTTAAGGTTGAAAAGGTGGGTTGAGAGACATACCCGATCACCTTATATAAAAAGGACTTTAGGTCCTCATTTCATATATTTGGGAAATATATCAAAGGTGTGCAAATCAAGTGATTTTGTTTTACCCTTGGTAAAAAGAGTTTTAAAGGAGGAGGTGATCTTCTTGGATGTAAAATAAGTTCTCTCAAGTAAAATATTATTTTCAAAGTGGTTTTTACCCTATTGGAGTTTTTCACTATAAATAATGTGTCACATGTGTTATTTATTTCATGTAAGTATTTATTTGTTTACTTATATTATGATGTAATGTTTATTTAATTGTAACATTATATAATATGTAAGTTGATTAAATATGTATTTATTAGAATCCTCAAATTCTAACATATATAACCATTATTCTAGTTCTCTATTATTTTCTCATTACATACATCTGAGATTCCATCTAATATATAGGAGAGTCTGCTCCTATATTCAAGGAGAGATTATCTCCACCAAATTCTATTTAGTTAGGTCTCACATATATGTAATAATACTCAACTCTAATTACATGAGTTTTTATAACAACACCAAACCACACACACACACACACATATATATTATTCATATAACAATAATATATTACCACTACCTTTTACAATTATAAGCATAATGTAATATTACAATATTACATTTAAATTCACCAACATATGTAAGATGCGACTCGGCCTTCAAAAACATTTCTCGGCCTTTGCAAAGACTCGGTGTGGAGCTCTTGGCTCAACTATGGAAATAGGGTAGGGTTCGTAGTGAGGAAGTGACTTAGCCAACGTTTGGATCTAATGTGATGATACCTTCAATCAACTCGCAATTTTGTACAACATGCCCTTATTAAACAAAGTAACAAGGTCAGCTCGCTTGGTGTTCTGCATAGCTTAGTAGGAGCTAAAATGGATAACACGGTCTGAGTAGAGACCTCTCAAAGGAATAGTCTGTCTTTCAAAATAAATGACACACCAATGTAAACAAAATTAAATAGGAGCTCTTATGAGACACCTCCAAATTTGACAGGCCCCTCCAAATGTAGCAGATATTAAACTAGAACCTTTAAATTTAGAGGTAAAACCCCTTCATGGGGAAAATATATTTTTAATTTTGTAAGCCCTAGGAAACAAATTGGCTTTGTGCAGGGCACCAAGGCAATAAACATTTGCTTTACATTTATCCGGAATTCACATAGGAGGTTCTGGGATTGCATGGAGATGTGTGAAGTCACGGAGGCATGCACTAGCTCTTCGATGGAGAATATTTCTTCTCCACAAATACTTCTTCCTCTACAACCTTTCCAGGAGCTTTAATTTGCTCTTAAACCAAATGTCAAATAGGGATGGAAGCCTATGTAATATATTAATCTGAATCAACTAGGTACAATGGTGTAGGATACAATATTTATACATATTGGATAGCTAGGATACAAACAAAAGAGGAGTTGTAATAATGCAACAACAAATTTAAAATACAATAGCTTCCAAATTACATCTGGGGAAGCACAACAATAATATTGTTAAAACAATATAACAACATCCGTAATGTTTTGAATAAAACAATAATATGGTTTATAATATAACCATATACATAATAAATATATTAATTAATATCAAATGCATAATTAATATATATTTAATTAATAATTAACCTAACATTCCCCCTTAATTGTGCATTGTCTCAAGGGATGAGGAGAGGAATTCTCTAAACAACTCGAACTTGTCACGTGCAAGTGACTTCGTGAAGATATTTGCTCATTGTTCAACTTGTTGGAAAAAATTGAAGTTGGATGTTGTGCTTCAACACATGCTCGCGTATGAAATGAACTTGTACCTCAATGTGTTTTGTTCTCTCATGAAAAACTAGATTGTGAACAAGTTTGAGAACACCTTCATTGTCAACATACATGGTGGTTGGTTTGTCTTGTGGTATTCCAAGTCCTTCTAGTATGCGACGTAGCCATATCGCTTCACAACAACTTCTCCTGCAAAACGATACTCATCTTCTGGGAAGAATAAGAAACAAAGTGTTGTTTCTTGCTTCCCCATGATATTGGTCTAAATCCCATAAAAATACAAATCAAGTGGATTTTCTATCATCAATATTGCCTGCATGATCTGAATCCGAATATCTAGTCAAGAATAAGTTGTCATTCTTCTTGTATTCTAGACCAAGATCCACTGATCCTTTGAGATATCTTAAGATGCACCTTGTTGCTTTCTAATGAAAAAATTTGGGTTCCTGCATGAACTTGGATAGATAGCTCATTGCAAAGCTGATATCTGGTCTAGTGTAGGTCAGGTAAATGAGACTCCCAATCAACTGCCGATAGAGAGTGGCACTTACCTCGGAGATGGATCTCGAACAAGATAACTGCAATTTTTCTCCATGGGTGTGGAAATAGGTGTACAATCCATCATCCCGAATTTCTCAAGCGTAGTCTTGGTATATTTCATCTGAGAAACAAAATGTGATTCTCTTTCTATCATACTTCCAATCCAAGACAGAGTGCATCAACCCGAGATTAGTCATGTTGTCAAGGATCGATTAAGATTTTTTTCATTTCATTGATCATCGAAATAGATAATGACAATTACAATATCCCCCTTTCTTTTTGAGGTAAGGATTGGGATCGTATGGATTTCTAACAAATCCATGTTACACGAGATGATCATCAATCTTGATGTACCATGCCCCGGTGCTGTTTAAGGCCATATAAAGATTTCGTGTGTCTACATACCTTTGTTTCTTGACCAGTACTACATATCCCTCAGGTTTAGTCATGTAGACTTCTTCTTGTAAATATTCATTTTGGAAGGCACTTTTTATGTCCATCTAATGGAATTTCCAACCAAACTGTGCAGCTAGAGAAAATATCATCTTGATCATTTTGATCTTAGTTGTGGGATAAAATGTATCCTCATAGTCAATGCCTTATTTTTGTGCATACCCCTTTGCGACTAGTATCGCTTTGTACTTGTCCACTATCCCATCTGCTTTGTACTTTTTTTTAAATATCCATCTGCATCTAATGGGTTTCTTCCCTAGTGGAAGATTGAAAAGCTGCCAAGTGTTGTTTTTCATCATTGATTGATATTTAGAATCCATGGCATCTTTCCAAGATTTTGACTGTAGGGCATCCTGGACTGTAGAGGGCTCATCAGATTCAACTACTCTACTCATCAAAGCAAAGTTAACTTCTTCTCTTGCTTTACTGCAAGTCTGTGATCATGGGGTGGATGCATCCAGTGGAGCATCCATTCTTGCATCTCGTAATGTGCTAGTACACCACTTGGGCATATGATAAACTGTTCCCGTGGGTCGTAGTTCTATCCGATCCACACCATCATCCCCATCCTCACTTTCATCATCTAAGGGAACATCAACTTTAATTTTTACATCTGGTGAAAAATCTACATCTGGTAAGTCTGAAGGAGGAGACTCTGCTTCCTTCTTCTCAAAAAACTCAACATCTCTGCTGGTGTAGACTTTTCTAGTCTTAGGATCCATCAATCTATACCCAATATTTTCTTCATTGTACCCAATGAAGATGAGTTTCTGTGACTTCATGTCCAATTTATTTCTATTTTGCTTGGGTATGTGCATGCTTTCTTTGCACTTGAATACCTGAGGTGTGCAATAGATGGTTTCCATTTTGACCATGCTTCTTATGGTGTTACTTCGTCAAGAGAAACTGTGGGCACTCTGTTCAACAAATACACTGTTGTCTTTGCTTCTTCTTCCCAAAATGTCTTTGCAAGTCCAGAATCATCGATCATGCATCGCACCATTTCCATGATAGTACAATTTATTCTCTCAACAACACCATTTTGTTGCGGTGTGTAGAGGGGGCATTTGTCGAAGAATTCCGTGAGTTTGTAGGTAGTCTCTCGAACTCATCACTAGTGAATCCCCCGCTTGATTTGAGCAGAGAGTTCTCGTGTGATGACTAGTTTCATTCTACAGAGAAGTTGTCTGTGAAGTGATATGGCTACGTCGCATACTAGAAGGACTTGGAATACCACAAGACAAACCAACCACCATGTATGTTGACAATTAAGGTGTTCTCAAACTTGTTCGCAATCTAATTTTTCATGAGAGAACAAAGCACATTGAGGTATAGGTTCATTTCATACATGAGCATGTGTTGAATCACAACATCTAGCTTCAATTTTGTCCAATAGCTGAATATTGAGAAAATATCTTCATGAAGTCACTTACATGTGACAAGTTTGAGTTATTCAAAGAATTCCTCTCCTCGTCCCTTGAGACAATGCATAATTAAGGGGTGGGAATGTTAGGTTTTTGTTTGTATCTCCGACTATCCTAATGGATTACTAATAACCATAACTAACAACTATAGATAGTTTTTATAGTGGATTACTAACAATCAAAACTATAGATGGTTTTCTAGTGGATCCAACAACCACAATATCATGATGCTACGGTAGTATCATCACTCTCATCACATATGAAAATTTGCTAAATTTTGTTTCTCATACATAAATTGAAAAATTCTACATAATAGAAATGGAACATTGGATCATGTTCCCCCCTCAATGTAAAATTTTCACTTATTACAAATAGGAACACCGCAAAAACAAGCACCAAACCGACACTTTGAAAAACACAATGCAGAGCACACAACACAAATAAACACACATGTCACCAAACCTTCACGTGGCCTAGTCATTGGTGATTGACGAGAGGTCGTTGATTGACCTCCTACCTTCGATGCCTCCAGCCTCTAGTGTAAGGCATTAAATTAGCCTAATTTATCCTTAAGGCTCATGATGTAAAATTTGTTGATGGTGAATGTCTAAATCAAAATCCAACCTCGTGTTTTGACGATAACTTGAGAACCGTAGCTCCATTTTAAAAGCTCAAAATGCATCGAAATATGGTTTCAAGATATTCCTAGTCATATAAAGAATCTTTGGTGATTTAAATGAAATTTCTATAGATTCAACCAAATAATTGGTGACTTTGTCCCTAATCGTTGGCGGTTGTATGCATTGCAGATCCAAAATTGTTGGTGATCACTTTTAAAAATAAATAGATCTTTCTAGATCTACAATTTTACACGTGTTCGAAGCTAGTTAATCAAGACTGCACAAAAATTTAGAGTTCTAGGAGAATAAATAATAAATTTGGGATATGCATATTCTTTCACCATGCATTGTTAACATCTTCTGAGCTTACATCCTCCTTTCACATGAATCAAGAGAGACAAACATATTTTCAATTCATGTGATATTCAAGAAAATCACACAGAAAAATATATGAAGCTCACACCCACGCTTCTACTGTCTATGCTTCTCTAAACTAAAAATACGAACTAATACTCTCATATAATAAGTACACCATACACATGGACAAAGCACAATACTATTGTCCCTCATAAATATTCAAGATTCCATTAATGATTTGATACCAAATGAAATATAAGTTCTATCTTTCGAGATCAAAAAACACCATTGATGGATCTATAAACTTAGAATTCATTCACAGGAATTACAAAGATTAAACAAACTGATGCTCCACACTAAAAATATTATTATTATTGTAGTATACAACTACTATTATAGTTCTCTATTATTTTCTCATTACATACATCCGAGATTACATCTAATATATAGGAGATTTTGCTCCTATATTCAAGGAGAGATTATCTCCACCAAATTCTATTTGGTTGGGTTTGTTACTTACGTAACAATACTCAACTCTAATTACATGAGTTGTTTATAACAACTCTAAACCATATATATTATTGTTAATATAACAATAATATATTACCACTACTTTTTACATTTATAAGCATAATGTAATATTACAATATTACATTTACATTCACCAACATATATAACATATCAATGTGAGCACTAGAGATATGTTTTCCTAATAAATCACGTGTTCAAGTTTTTGACGTAGTTTCATATTTTTATATATACAATGTTAGGTGGAGAACTACGTGTGGTTTGAGACATCCTTTGATTAGTTTTGATGTAGGTAGCACATGGGTGATTTAACCCAAATACCAAACTCTTGGACAAGGGTCTTCCACCCATGGTTAGAGTTTATAGGCATTTCACATCACACAAGTGGTTTTGCTGATGTGTGATGCCTAGGGTTATAGTGCAAAAGGTCATTACATGGTGTTCCGCACACATAGGAAGTTGTAAAACACCATTACATCATTGTCTCTAAATCATACATCTTAGGACCATACTATATCATAGTCCAGATAATTCATATGTTTCCATACCAACTTAGTTTACACTTATAGTTACAGAAATGAAGTTCCTCAAGGTTGTTTCTAATATGCAAAGTCACCCTAAACTTCCAAATCAATTCTCTACTTCCATAATGAACTAAGTGAACTTATCCTCTTGCAGCTTTAATTAATCATATTTATCATTACATATTGAAAATTTCTTTGTGAGCTATATTTTATTCAAAAAATGTTTCAAACAACTCTCAAGAATTTGTCATGATGAAAGTGGGAGCGGGAGCGGGAAATAAAATTTTGAATGCAACAGAAGCAAGAAATTCTGGTTTGAATCTTGGTAGTGGGAGTGATGGAAGCCTGTTGGGGATTCTGTGGAATCTATGAAGCCTCACAGGCCATTGCAGAGCACGTGCATGACCTAGGTAAGGATAATAGAGTGGAGCCAACAAAGAATCCATGTGGGTGAAAATATTGGTTGAGAAAACACTGGACAAAAATTCGTTAGAAGGATTGGAGTCTTCTAAAGATAAGGGCCTTCTGGCTCTTAAAATTTTCTCTTGGAGTAAGCCAAGGCAAATATGGAAGGATATTTATTCGCCAAATGTTTGGGTTCTCGAACCAACATTGATTTTTTCCGCAGTTGGGCCAAGAGAAGATGGGCACAAAATGGATCTATTAAGGTAACTACATATGTGAATGGTTTTTTCTTAATTTCTCTTCCTAGTAAAGACCATGTCTTAAGAATTCTATCTGGAGGGCCTTGGTTCATTGGTAAGTCCCATGTGGTTTTGCAATAATGGAAACCAGCCTTCAACCCCTTTGCAAAAACCATCTCTGAATATCCTATCTGGGTGAATCTCCCTGGCTTACTTCTTGAGTTTTGGGAACTGAGGTCCTGATCGGTATAGTCAAAAGTCTAGGAACCCCAATAGCAATTGATCCTATTACTAAATCTAGAACTAGGCTTACGCATGCTAGGTTTTACGTTAATATGAAAGAAGAATTTATGTTGGAATAATCTATCACTTTAATCTCAAAGTTTGGGGATTGGGTACAAAGATTTGAGTATGCTCTATCCCCTTTTGTTTGTTACAAATGCAAATTTGTAGGGCATGATCCTCAAAAGTTCCCAACACAGAAGAAGAAATAAGAATCAGGTCCAATATTTCATTCTACGGCTCCTAATAAAGATAACACAGAATGGAGAAAGGTGGGGAAAAATGGAAGAACCTTCAGGAAGGACCCTAGAAGGGATCAAAAGGTTCTAAAGGAGACTATAGTTGTAGAAACACAAGTTGTGGCCGAGGTTGAAGTTTAAGTCAAGAGGACGATCCAAAGAAAAAGGTTGAATGGGGTAAAGCATAAAATGAGAAGATGTGTGAAGAGGAATTTTCCTCAAATCTAAATCGAAGGAAGTTGAGTATCTATCTGATTCAGAAGGGAACTATGCACTAAAAGTGGCTCAGGGTCTTTCCCTGGAAGATCTATCCTCGATTAGACAAAGCTCTTTACATGAGGAAGGCATCTCGACTTCAAATTATTTTGACCTCTTGATGGGAGGTATTGTTCTGGATTTTTTTGACCCAATCTCCTCCTGTTAGTCCCGCAATAGGGTCCAAGCCTATTACTAGAAGTAATTTTAGATCTGATGTGGGTAAATATTTTACTCTAAAGGGATAAAATATAACAAGGAGAAGATGGAGACCTTGGTAAACAAAGACATGGATAAAGGGATACAGAAACCTCTTAGGTTTTCTCAATCAAAGAATAAATTATCTTACTCTCTTGGAATATTAGAGGGTTGAATAACCCCCGTAAGAAAAGAGTCCTTAAGGATTTTAGGAACAAATACAAATATGATATTTGATGATATAAAAATAAAGATGAGTATAGAAAGATTCAAAGTGGGAAAGATGGTCTCGAAATATTTCCTTTGGGGTTGGGAGTAAGCTCGAAAGGATCTTAAGGAAGAATTTCCACCCTCTGGAATCCCCTCTGGTTAAATGCTTGGTGCTCTTGTCATCGTCCAACCACCTAACCATGGGTTTTACTTGATTTAACTTCAACAAGTCCTCGGATTGTGTCTAATATCTATGCCCCTAACTTTGTGGTTGGTAGAAGGAATCTTTGGAGAGAAATTTCTAAGGGGAGGTCCTTATTTAAAGATGGTGATTGGATTTTTGTTGGAGACTTCAATACCCCTCTTTCCTTGGTGAAAAAAAGGTGGAGCCATTTCCTATACAAACAACATGGATGAGTTAGCAATTTTTTTTTGTAAATAATGATCTTATGGACCTCGAGCTTGGAAGGTCCAAATTTACTTAGGCTATCGAATAACTAGATAGGACCTTATACAGATCAGATGGGCATATTTGTGGTGATTCATTCTTGCATGATTAATCAACTCTACTCTCTTTCCACCTTGCCCAGAATTGGATCTGACCACAATCCGATCATTCTCAAGTTGGGTATGGTTATTCCTAAAAATCTAGACCTTTCAGATTTGAAAAAATGTGGCTCCAACATCCTAACATCCTCTTGATAATTCAAGAGTGGTGGGGATCACGGTCCATGGGGTACTGATGTACAAATTAAGTTTAAAGTTAAAGCATGTTAAACAAAATCTAAAAACTTGGAATAAGGAAATTTTTGGGAACATTTTTCAGTCTAAGAGCGAATAGAGGAAGAATTAAGGACTATTGAGGAACTGATGGAGGAAGATGGGCTCAACCAAGAACTTAAAAGTCAAGAGCAAGATCTCCTCATTGAATACCATGATATCTTGGCCAAGGAGGAAGTCTACTAGAAGCAAAAATATAGAGTTAAATGGCTAAAGGAGGGTGATAGAAATACTAAATTCTTCCACTTCTCTACCACCTCCAAGAAAAATCATCTCAAGATCAAGGAGATTAGGAAAAATGATGGTACTCTCATAGAATATGAAAAAGAAATCAATGAAGTTATTTTCAAATATTTTAAGGATCTCTTTCTCCTTGGGGCTGATCCAAATAGAACATCTTGGGAGAAGGCCCTCAAACTCTTTAGAATGTCATTTCGCATCAAGAAAATAGAGATATCATGCTCATTCCTGGGGAGGAAGAAATCAAATATGTCATTTTTGACATGGAACCAGATAAATCTCCTAGACCAGATGGGTTCCCGACTTTCTTTTTCCAACAGTTCTAGGAAGTGGTCAAGAATGAGGTCATTGAGATGATCCAAACTTTCTTCAGTAATGGTCGATTCTTAAATAGATCAACAACACTTTCCTAGGTTTGTATTCCCAAGATGATAGGGGCCAAGGATGTGAAATATTTTAGACCCATTAGTCTATGCAACACTAGCTACAAATTGATTACCAAAATTATCACTTTCAGGCTCAAGAAAGTGCTGGCCAATTTTATCTCTCCTAATCAAGGGGATTTTGTTCTTGGGAGAAAAATTCTTGATAGCATTGTGGTCATCCAAGAATCCATTCACTCTATCAAAATTTTAGGAAGATCCGCCATGTTTGTCAAGATGGATATGCAAAAATATTATGACAGATTTTCGTGGGCCTTCTCCATGCCATTCTGACCAAGTTGGGGTTTGATGCCTTCTTTATCAACATGGTTATGGTCTACATTTCTTCTGCCAATTTCTTAGTTATGATCAATGGTAAACCGGAAGGTTTCTTTCAAGCTAGTAGAGGTCTCAGACAAGGAGATCCCCTCTCCCCTTTCTATAAGATTGTGGCGAAAACTTTAATTAGACTCTCGCAATCGAAGTTTTATCTTAACCTCTTGCAAGGTCTCAAAATTTCTAATGGTCTTCAACCTACTTGCCTCAACCAATTTGTGGATGACAATTTCTTAATGGGGAAGGCATCTATACAAGAATCCTATATCTTCAAAGAGGTTCTGAATGAGTATGAGGAGGTCTCTGGCCAACTAGTCAACTTCCTCAAAAGTGTTATTTTCTTCATAAATGTGGAAGAGCATTTCCAAGAGAGACTGGCCCACATTTTTCGCTCTAAGATAAATAATTTTCTGGACTCATATTTGGGAACACCCTCATTCACAAAACTCGAATCATTCCATCTGGAACACTCTTCTCAAGATATTTTCCAATAAGTTGTCTTCTTGGAAGGGGATTCTCCTATCTCAAGCTGGAAAAATTCAACTCCTCCAAAGCTCTCTTCAAGGTGTTCCAATCTATGTCATGTCCCTTTTTCGCTTCTAGGTAAGATTTTGGAAGCTCTTGAAAAAATTCAAAAAGGTTCTTGTGGGGGGATTGAGGAGAAGTTCAAATTTCCTCTTGTGGCCTGGGAAAAAGTGACCAAGCCTAAGGATTGTGGGGGCTAGGATTAAAGAATATGAGACTCATGAATGAAGCTCTTGTGGCTAAATCTGGTTAGAGAGTGATAAAGGAAGAGGGCCTATGGATTGATATCATCAAAAGGAAATATTTAAGGAATACTGGCAGAATAGAGACTTTCTTTTTGTAGGACAATATCCCTAAGGGATCCTTTTTTTGGAATTCTTTTCTCTCTTCTAGGAGATCCTAAGTAGGGGTATTAAATGAAAACATTGGGAAAGGTGATAGAATTCACTTTTGGAGGGACTGTTGGATCTCTGATAAACCTCTTGTGGAGGAAGATCCTGGGAGAACTGTGGCACAGTTCTTTGAAGACAATGGTAAAGTTTGGGTTAGGGACTATTAGAGCTTCTCCAACAATCTTGTTCTTTGGGAGAAGGTTCTTCCCCCTCCCAAATTCATTGGGGACACTCAACTTTTTGATGACCTAAACTCAAAGTTAAAGAATATTTATATTCCTCTCTTCCAACAAAATGAGGACTCTATTATTTGGAAGGAAGAGGATTATGGAAATTTCTCTGTTAAATCTACTTACCTCCTTAACTTCAAGAATTCTAGCCAAAAATATTACTGGAGTAAACTTTGGGTGAAAGATCTTACCTAAATTTAACATTTTCCTATGGTTGGCTGCTCAGATCAAAATCCTCACTATGGAAAATTTGAGGAAACATGGCATGTTCCTCCCCAACAGGTGTGTTCTTTGTAAAAAGAGGAGGAAAGTGTTAACCACCTCCTCATCTCATGCCCCTTTGCTCAAGTGGTGATGTCCAAGGTGTTGGATATTTTCAAGGTTCAATGGGTATGTCCTAATTCCATTGAGGAACGTTGGTTACAATGGGATTTCCTTTTAGGTATCTCTTTCTTACATTATGGCTACTTGGAAAATGGCTCTGCCCCACTTATTTTGGAGCTTATGGAAGGAAAGAAATTGTCTCATCTTCAGAAATCAGAAGGCCAATATCAGAAAGGTCAATGTTGGTTTGATTTCCTTGATTAAAGAGAACTCCAAACTAATTAAGGTGAAGAATAAAAATGTTTTTCTAGTAGAGAAGAGGAAGTGCTCAAATAGTTCACCTTCATTCCACCTCAAGTCAGTTTCCCATCCACTAAAATTAAGTGGTCCAAACCTGAAAGGGGAAAATTCAAACTTAATTTTGATGGGGCTTCTAAAGGCAACCCTAATGGCTGGTGGAGGAGGCATAATCAGGATCATAATGGGGACTGGATCTTAGCCTATGTTGGTCCTTTGGGGACTTAGAGAAACAATGTGGCTGAAGCTTGTGCTCTTCTCTGGGGTGTTATTCTTGTAAAGGAGAAAGGAATTAAACATATTCTTATTGAGGGGGACTCTCTTCTCATTTTAAATGCAATCAGTAAGACTAGTCACAATAATTGGGTCTTGGGAAATATTATTAATGATATTAAAGAACACCTTAAGTACTTTGATTCCCATATCATTACTCATATCCCTCGCATCGATAATGCTTGTGCAGATAGATTGCGAATGAGGGAGTTAAAAATAATGATTACAAAGTGTGGCAAAAAGGTGAGGTCATACCTATGCATATTAATGATATTATTAATCATGAAAATTTGTAAGCACTTCACCTTAAGCAATGTGAGGGAGAATAATGGGTTCATTTTCCAATATTGCAAAAGTGTGTCTGGCTTAAGCTATTCTTGGAAAGACAAGTCTAATTTCAAAAATTACAAACCTCAAAGTGTTGTGCATTGTTTGGCTGCCATGGGTGGTGATAGAACCAGAGTCGAGCCGTCCAGCCATGGGCGTATTGTGGAGGATAAGTCTATGTGGCACCTTTTTAGAATTGGGGGTTTTAGGAACTTTATCACCAGACTCCAAGGGCATGATCCCTCACTAACTATGGAGTTCAAGCTAGTGTGGAAGGGAAAGTGGTGATCTGTGGCATGGAAATTGATACGTCGGAGGAAGCCATCGCCATGCTACTGGCATGGACATGGAAGGTCTAAAAATATTTAAGGATAGGAATCGAGAGAGTACAAAATCAATACTTTCTTTGTGGGAAAGGAAACTATCCATTACTTCACTAATGGTATCGCTGTTCCTAGTATTCCTGGGGTGTGGAGAGAGGTATTCCTGCACATCATGAAGTATCTAACTCTAGAGGGTAAATATCACAAGATATATACCCACCACTTGTCGTTTCTGAACATGTTTAGACATAAGAAATTGCTTAGTATCCCCTTTTATCTTTTTATGTCTCTGACCACCTTGGTGAGGGATTTCCAATGGAGTAAGGTGGAGTCTCCCATCCACAGGGCCTCATTCTTCTCCTATTTCACAATGGGAATCCGACCTGGGATAAACAAATGCCCTAATTGAAGATGAGGAGGATATTACCTAGCTGAGTGTCTGTCCAAGATGAGGGAAGGTAATCTAGGTTCTAAGTAGATGGGTGAGGGGAAGAATGTGGAAGGGATGGAAAATTAGGAAGCTAGTTCATCAAAGGGGAAGGATAAAGTTACCCTGAAAGGAGAGCATGGTATTGATATATGGAAGAACAAAGTTCAGTACTTGGAGACGGTGGTCCAGTCCTGGAAGAGACTAACTCGGTGGTGAGAAAGGGCATGATTGATAGTATCAAAGCCACCAAGAAAATATTCTTGGCCCAGAAGAACATCCGAGGGGATATCAAGTAGTTGGATTCTTTGGTTCGTGATTTGGGCGCCCTTCTGGATGTTGTGGAAAAAGAGAAGCGGAAAAGGAGGTGGATCAATTCTGATGAAGAGGAAGAGGAGGAGTCTTGAGGAGTACGAGGATGACACTAAGGAGGACATCAAGGAACCCCTCGTAAGAAGTTGAACTCAGATTCTATCACGAAAGAAGAGACCAGGGAAGTTAAACCCTAAAAAAAAAGTAAATCTAACTACCGGAACTTCTTTCAAACCAAGCTTGTGGACTTTCGGGAAATTTTTTCTATTTTTTCTTGTTTAAATGGATTAGTTCTCTTCGCTCACTATTTTATGGACCCCCTTCTCTGTTTTGGAGTTAATTTTGTTTAACTCTAGGGTTCCTATTGCTTTTTTGTACATCTCCGTTTCTATCATGATGTAATCTTTTTGTACTTGACCTCTCGAGAACCTATCCCCGCTTTTTACCCTATCTAATAAAAATATTTTATTTGTTTATTAATTAATTGGAATATATAACATGTACTACCTTTATGCATTTTAAATGAATGGAACATCCAACACATTTGTTTATTTAGGGTGTTATCGGTGAGAGGGCCAAGCCCTAACTATGGTAATGTAGTAGTGGTGAATATTTAACTACCCCTTCTTGTCTCTTATTACAAGTGTGAGCTATAGAAGAAGGGTCATGGGAAAACGTATGAGATATGAAAGGCCTAATGGTAGAACCCATGGGTGAATACTTGTAGTGTAGGGGTTATGCTTTTCCTCTTTGGATTGTCTTGGTGGTGGTATGCTCCTATTTGTAAATATTTTAAGGCGTCATTGGCTTATATGCCCAATCCAAAAATGGAGTAGAGGTCACTCATCAATGGCCAAGCCATGAGAATTTTTTTGATGTAAACTACGTGAAACAAGGGTGATGGATTCTGTCAAATGTTAACAATATGAGTAGTTTGCAACATCTATGATCTCTCATTGACCACAATAGTTCTATTCTAATGAGATCCATTCATTCCTAATCCATTGGGCTCCCTAGTTACATGACACCATATTGATTTGTCGAGGTCCTCCAACTATTTTTTGAGATGGATGCACTTGCAGAGTCTCCAAAACTAGTAATGGTGTCCTATTCATTTCCTAATTGTTACATTTATAGGGTCTCCTTAATCTAAAACATTCTGTCAACCATGTTGGTTTCTGTCTTTTCCCAATTGGACACCAAAGTGGCTTATGGAATGCTTGTGTTGTATTAGGCATGGCCACCACAATTAACATGTGGTCACTTACTTATAATCCATAAATTTGGGATTCACCTAATAAATTTAGAGTAGAGAGGGAGAATTTGGATGTTATGTGAAACGATGTGAGGCTTCTCAATTGTCTTGAGATATGGCATCTCTACCTTATGTTGTTTCCTATTAAGGGTGCTTAACTCATTATTATCCTTTGTTTTATGTTTTTTTATCAACATGGAAGAATATATATATCTTTAATGCTTATGAAGAAATCCAGATATATTCGAGAAGATGTCAATCTGTGGAAATCTCATAAAATCAATTATTTCCCTGTATGGAAGGGATTATGCGAGATAAGGTGAGACTTTTTGAAAAGCTCATAATTACTTGTTCAAATTGCTTACTAATTTAACTTTTCTATTTATAGTAGGTTAAATTTAGCAAGCTAAATCATCATTCTTTTGTCCTTGATGAGGGGTCCAGGTTGGTGACCCAAAACATTGGACCATTTAAATATTCTACACAAAAATCCAGATATATTCAGAAGATGTTGATATGTGGAAATCTCATAAAATCAATTATTTCCTGTATGGAAGGGATTATGCGGATAAGTTTGAGACTTTTGAAAATCTCATAATTACTTGTTCTAAATTGCTTGCTAATTTAACTTTTCTATTTATAGTAGGTTAAATTCAAAAGTTGAATCATCATTATTTTTTTCTTGATGAGGAGTCTAGTTGGTGACTTGAAACATTGGACCATTTAAATATTCTACATAAAAATCCAAATATATTCGAAATATGTCAATCATGGAAATATCATAAAATCAAATATTCTACACAAAAATCCAGATATATTTAGAAGATGTTGATCTGTGGCAATCTTAGAAAATCAATATGTTTACACATGTTTTTCCTTCTAACCCTTTGAGCGCAAAATGAAAATTTGATTTTGTACGAATTACTTATGCATTTTCGCTTCGCAATGAATCAAAGAAACATTTTTTTATTGGTTGTGTGTTAGGAGATAATGTCCTCGACTATCCCATGTATCCCCCATATTTTATTAATAATATTTAAATATGTCAAATTTATGTATTGAAATATATTCTTAATATACCATGTTTTTCTATTATGAAGTATTTTCTATTTTCATTGTGTTCACAACTCTTTTCTTTAAATCAATCTTTGTTATTAAACCATATAATAATGTACTTGTAGTAATATGAAAAGGTTACAAAGCTATTACAAAAGGGTTTTTTGGTCGGTGGTTATCAAGGTAGATTTAATACTCAATAATCATTTGTATCAATTATTAATATCTAATTTTGTAATGGCACACTTACAATTTAATTTAATCTAAATATTAGTGTGCACGTGAGGCATAAAATGTTAAAAAGGGAAATAAATAAATGAGGTTTTTAGATTCCATTATATTATTGGCAAATTTGATGGAGGACAAATTTGCATTGGTGGGTTCTTCCAACTAGGTTTCCGTCTCCCTTGGTTATGCATGTAGAAACTCCTTTTGAATTCACTCATGTTTTACTCATCTATTTCTAGGTGTAAGAGGCTTTGTTGGGAATATAATTGAAGGAACAAATATGGATCCCCGAGCATTTTGTGTTCTCTTGTACCATACTAATCCGATAAAATATTCTTGTTATCAAAATTCCTAGTAGATAATAATTTGTATTAGAAGTGTTGTATAATTTCTACAAAACTTTTAATTGTATTTAAAATGTTGTATAATTTCAATCTCACTATTATTGTATTAGATTTTTTCATGTTTAAATTTTTATATTAGATATGACATGGAGTTTTGGGTCATGTCATTGACATGATTGTGTAGAGGCTCTATCATTTGTACTTCAACACAACATGACATTGAGGAGTTGACAACTCACCACAACAACCTCTCATGATGACTTTCCATATTTGCACGTCCCATGACCTGAATATGCCCACCACAAAGGTATAATTTTATATTTTATTTTGTAATTAAAAGTCTTTTTTGAATATTTACAAAATTAATTAAAAATTTATTTAATAATACAAGTTGATAATGACATGTCTACTAGTTATCAATATATTGTTCATAGTGGTGGTCATCCCTCAACATTGAGGGACCAACAAAAAGATATGAATTTATAGTTTTTTTAATACAAGTTTATTTCATTTGATTGAATAAATTTACAATATTTTTTAATTATTTCTTGTCATTTAAAAATAATAACACTTCATTATGACATGTCTACTTCATTTATAGACTTGGAGGAGGATGACGGCAATAAGAGTATATTCCCTTTGGCTATAGTCAAGGAGTTGCCAACTTGGAGGTATAATTGTTTTTGTTTTGTTATTTAAATTGATTTTAATTAATTCAATTATGACAACTTATAATTTTATCGAGAACCTCTTTAGGTGCAAGGCCCATTCAGCCTACTCTAGTTAAAAATAGGAAATGTAGATGGAAAAATATCCCCCATCTAGCCTCAACGACATACTCCCCAATTCATTAAGGGGGTATGATGAGGAGGATGGCCCATTGGCCCCACGAACTTTAGATGATGTGAGACCCTCTCTTCTTAACCGTGATCGTGATCAACACAAAGTGAGAGGGGCCTTGCAAATGACCCTCTACGTAAATAATGTTGGCAATATATTAGAGGATGTTCGAGGATGTATTTTAATATGTTTTTATTTAAGTGTCTTAATTATTTTTATTTCAACCTATCATTTTACTAGTTTCTATGAATTTCATTTTATTGAGCGGTTAATTAAAATATGATATATTTAACCTTTTTAATTTTTTGGTTTTAGGTATTTTAAGAAAAGAATTGTTGACTCGAGTGTGCAACCTATTCAAATCATATTGTCATAGAGAGTGGAATGAAATCGCAGAAGAAAATCACAAGAGGCTAATTGAATTAGCTTGACACAACTTTAGAAGTGCCCGCTATAAAATAAGATTACTTTAATAAATTGTAGTGTGAAGTTTGAAGAGAATGAAGAGGCATATCAAAGTAATTTTATTGTGTAAATATAATATTTTTTTGAAAAATAATCATACTTTTAAATTATTATTTTATATTTATAATATGCATCTTAAATACGAAGGAAACATTGATGCAAAGAAGATACTTCTTTTACCTCCCAATGTACTTGAAGAAGCTTAGAAAGACCTTTGTGACAAATGACTCAGAGAGGAAAATAATAAGGTTTGCAGGTTAGTTAACTCAATTTATAATATATCTGTAATTTTGAATTTTAATTAATTAAATATTTTATAAATAGTGTATTTAACATGGGGAGGAAAAATAACCAATTATCGGGTTATAAAACACGAGTGAGAAAGGAGGACTTAGTGGTGTTAATACACAAATTTGTAAGTTCAATATAAGTTATTGTATAATTATATTTTTGCTTATATAAATTATTAATACACTCATATTTTCATTTCACTATATTTGAAGGAAACTCACTATAATACACTTGCAAAAAAATGTGCAAGCAACATTAAAATTAATGGGATGGGATTCAACTAAATTCAACAACCGGGCCAATGGGAATGTCTTTGTGTCGGTAAGACGTGTTGTTTAATTAGTTGTGAATTACATAAATTTTGAATTCAAATAGTTGTATTTTTATCATTATATATTTGCAGGTTGATAAACAATAGAAGTTGGAAGAGGAAGAAGGGGAGTGGTATCCGTGGGATGAGGACAAGGATGATGACAAGGATCACATGGACAATGCAAACAAAGACGAAGACAAAGATGAGGAAGAGGTAGGGACTATAGCCTATCCATATATTTATTTGTTTTGTAATTTGGAAGGGAATTGGTCCCTTTTTGTCATTTGCAAATGTAAATATATTATACATTATTGTATATAAACAACTGAAATTCAAAGCTTGTTTTTTCTTATTATCTATAACATGTGTTTTTTTAACTTTTCATCCACATAATATGATATATTGATGAGTTTTAATAAATTCATTTAATTTTATATTAATAATAATATGCTTATTATTCTAGACATGTGTGTGTACATATATATGATAAAATAATGATATTAATTAAATTCCACATAATACATTAACATAAAAAATTATAATATAATTATCGGTAATTTGTTTCTATTTGTTTCTATTTGTTATTTTTTGTTAATGCAATTTGTGTTGTTTTTGCATGACACCGAGAAAAATGAAATGTTGTGTCACTTATATGTGGCATAAAATAGATGTTAAATTAGAGCTAGCATACCGTTGGTTTCTCAAACGTGCACCCATGTCTTGGATCTCGGAAGGGCCGAGGTGTTTGAGACCACAATGGAACCATCCCCAAGTTGTGGGACCTTGCGAGCTTGGGACGGATCTCTGGAGAAGGTTGGTTCCTCTATCTATTTCTACTACTACTGCTACTCCTAGTGCTGAAAGGGGAAACTAAGCTAAGAATTCCAAGGGACCAGGGAAAGAAGGATAACATGAAGTAAACTACACTAAAAGGTGATAAAGACTTAAAAGAGGGATGAACATTATTTTTTCTGAGTGAGAATGACAGGAATGCATGAAAGGAGGCTAGGCACGAGTAGCACAGTGAAATATGCATTCACCAGATCATTCTCATGGAACACAACCAAATACGAAACTACAAGGGACCTGAAGTAGCACAACCAACACATAACACAAAAGAAAAGGTAAGAAGAATGAATGTAAACACATTAGGGCAGAGAATAGTCACAAAAAAATGCTTCTATTACTTCCAAAAATGTACAGAGCTATTATAATGATGAAGGATGCTGATGTCCACATGCAAGAGCCATACATGGAGGTTTGCAACTCAAAATACAAAAAATATGAAGTCCTTGGTAGAATGCGTAAGGATCCACAGTGTCCAACATAACAAATGAGCCTTGCTCTTACATTTATAGATGAATCCATGGAGGAAGAAGGGAAAAGGAGGGAAAACTGAATTTGAAACACAACCACCAACAAGAAGCATTCAATGTCTACAAATCCACTTGAAATATGTGAAATACGCTTCCCCATGCTTGTTTGACATGTTGAAGACAAAGGAGGGTGGATCATACCAAATTGGGTGGTTAGAGCAATTAGATCTACTCATCAATGTTCAGAGAGATGTTTTCCCATTTCTTACCTACCAGATCCACCAGAATTTGAATTTTGAATTTCTAGCACTGTAGTTGATGTCGGTGCTCTCGACATGTCCATGCGTGCACCGATCTGAGCTATGTATCGCACCCAAGATACAAATCGAGAAGATATCGATTCATTGATGCATGCAAAACACGTGGCACACATGGATTGGTTGAGATGATGGCCAACTGTAAACCTATTTTTCATTTCTACTATGTGTCAATCATTGATTTATTGCAAGGATTTGGCACCCATTTGGTGTGCTTTGACACAAGTTGGCATAACACACTTAAGCGTATTAAAAGATGATCTAGCATAGAAGGGCATGAGGAAACGACGCACAAAGAGGAAGGCGTGGAGGGGCGTGTGCGGTGCGATGCACGTGGGGAGATGAAGCAAACCGGGAGAATTGAATACTCTAATATCTAATGACGTATGGTTAAGGCACAACTATTACAAGGTAATGGGCACGACACGTGAAGGGCCAAGGACTTAGTAGTAATCCTTTTGTCTTTCTTTGTGAGGTGCATGGGAGTTGTGAATAAGTTGACTAGGAAGAAGGTGAATGCACAAAAGGTGGGTGCAAGGGAGAAGTGGAAGGAGAAGGGGAAAGAGGCGTGTAGGTAATTGTAACCAAGGGAATGTGTCAATGATTTTGAGTGCGTATAATTCTTCAATGAATAACTCGGGGCCGAATGTGTACACAAGTTATCAAAATTTCTAGGAGAGCTATTTAAAATAACAGCTTTTGGTGACTTTCGGGGCCGTCTTCCTACTAGATGAAAGAGATCGATGTAAGAGTGCTTGAAGCATCCATTGGGCATGGAGTCTACTTGTTCAATCATGAAAATGCCCTGTGATCACTTGATAATAATTTCTCGGAAAGCACTCTGTTATGAATCTCACAACGCGGAAGCTATCCAAAAATAATGAAGAGAGGCTCTACACTGAAGTAACAAAAGAGTGTGTACATCATATTCCATGATTTTGGTCAAGCACGTGGGAGGAAAGAACTATATACAAACAAACAATGTGCATTGAGCACACTTGGAGGAATTGAAAATACTCTAATATCTATAACATGATGGGGTAAACTTAATGGAAGGGTTTGAGATAGATCCGCTCACTATGATTTGTATCACGCTTCCATCAAGATGAGTTAACTCGAAAGAGTTAGCTTCTTCGCATTTGATAGACCAAAGGAATGCAGGAATTGATGATGTATGGGCCACTCCAAAGTACATCAAAATTTGAATGGTGCCCTGGCTTAGCTCTGTCCGCATCCCATTTTAGATCCAGGTCCCCAATTTTGAAAGCTTGAGGCCTATCCTTTTTGTCAAACCATTTCTTTGTTGGTTGTTGATGTTGTTCTAGATTGATCATGGCAAATTTTTTGAGTTCTTCAAGATGAACTAACTCTACCATCCCGATTTTTATCTGATCCGTGCCTTCAAATTCTAACTGTTGGGCAAGTGCTAGTGAATTTAGTTATAGTGTCAATATAAGGGCAGCCTCCTTATCATAGACAAGCTTGAAAGGTGAAGTTCCTATTACCTTTTTGATTGTGATTCTATCTACCCAAAGCTCACACAAGACCTTCATATACCATTGTCTTTGGCCATGATGTTCATTGTGTACTTCATGATTCCGATCCATTAAAGTCTTGTTCTTGTTGATTTTTCCGCACCATTTCCTCGAGAGTAATAGTTGGAAGAGGTTTTCAAGTATGATGCCCAAACTTAGAGTCCAATCAATGATTTTAGCGATAGGAAGGCATTTGCATTATCAAAGATAATGGTTTGAGGAACACCAAACCTTTTGACTAAACCCTTAAGAAATTCAAGGATGACTACCTCAGTTGATTCCTTGAACGTGATAGCTTCGATTTATCATCTATGTTTTCCTATAATCAAGTGAAGTAATTTGTTTCTCCTCTTCTTAGGAGATTTTGATAGAAGCGTGTCGCACAGGCACCACTTATGTCCAAGATGGAATAGTTGAGCATCCCACATTGGCATCTGGAACATGATCATGCCTATGAAGTCGAGACCCCATTGCATAAAGAGCTGATCCATTTGGATTTTGGAGGTCAAAGGGGAAGTGATGCCAATATTTTCTTTCCTTGTGTTTGTCCACAACTTGGGCGTGTGGTTTGTTTGTATCTTCTGCAGCTTGGTTGATTGCACGTGTCATCCGGGACTCCAAAGAAAGTGCATTCCTTATCTATTATTGTGACATGGGCACTTGTTGAGGATCACAGGATGAAGCATTCTTCAGATTGATATTGATTATGAGGCATTCTAACTAAATTTGGGAGAGAAGTCATGGGAGGAACAACTTGCATGGGTAGATATGCATTAGGCTGCCATCTTTCATTCTGGCATTTGTGATCAATGCCTTCATTCTTCATCTTCCTTTTATTGTGTTGGAGAACGGGATGTTGAGGCAACTAGGATCATAAATCAGAAGATTGCGCACTTTTCTTATTAATCTAGGAAAGATGTGATTAGATCATAAATGAAATATCATTGTTGAGCACCTTCAGATAATAAAGGAAAGCATGTTGGGCTGTAGGTCTTACCACAAGAGGAATTTTGTCCCAAGTCTTCTAAAATCTGATGTTGAAATCAGTCTACTCATTGGGCACCCTCCTTGTTGTTGTTAGTTGCTCCACCAATGATAGGTGATCTGACTTATCATCAAAGTAATTACAAAGAGTTATTCCCAGCTCATCCCAAGTGGCGATAGATCCAAGTCTCAAGCCTTGGTACCATTGAAGTGCTTTACCTTTGAAAGAGGCTACAAGAATTTTACTACTATATCATCATGTGTGATCAGATAGAGTGAACACACATTTGCTACATCCTGGATATGCTCCTAAGGGGTGACTTGATTCTCACCAGTAAAGTAAGTAATACTCTTGAGCGTGCCATTTGGCATATCATGCTATACTTGCCAGGGAGAAAGGGTCTCCCTCGATAAATTTTGTAAAGTTTCTTAATGGAGGGGTTGTTGATGCACCATTGCATGGTGTGTAGGTTGTGTGTTTTGAGGAGTTGAATGGGTGTGATGCGCTGGAGATAGAGATGTGCGCGCGGGCTTTCTGGAATAAACTCTTCTCGGGGATAGTTGGAGGTATTCAAAATAATCTTTAGTTGCTGCACTTCTTCTTGTGTGTACTCTTCTCATGAAAGGTGCTCAGAATGTTAAAATAGAGATCTTTAAAATATTGGGAGTCACCAGATGTGTTTAAAATAAGCCTCTTCAAAGGCTAAAACACCAAGTTCACACACTAGAAGTTAGAGATATGAAATTTGAGCTTTGATTTGGTCGCATCTGGGCGTGCTAGAAATTGTTGGTTTCTCAAACGTGCACCCATGTCTCGATCTTGGAAGGGCTAAGGTGTTTGAGACCACAATGGAACCATCCCCAAGTTGTGGGACCTTGTGAGCTTAGGATGGATCTCCAAAGAAGGTCGGTTCCTCTATCTATTTCTACTACTACTACTTCTAGTGTTGAAAGGGGAAACTAAGATAAGAATACCAAGGGACTAGGGAAAGAAGGATAGCATGAAGTAAACTACACTAAAAGGTGATAGCACCAGAAAAGAGGGATGAACATTGTCTATTTTGAGTGAGAATGACAAGGAATGCGTGAAAGGAGGCTAGGCACGAGTAGCATAGTGAAATATGCATTCACCAAATCATTCTCATGGAACACAACCAAATACGAAGTGCAGGGGACCTAAAGTATCACAACCAACACACAACGCAAAAGAAAAGGAAAGAAGAAGGAATGCAAACACGTTAGGATAGAGAATAGTCAAAAAACGATGCTTCTATTACTTCCAGAAATGCACAGAGTTGTTACAATGATGAAGAGGTCGATATCCACATGCAAGAGCCATACATAGAGGTTTGCAACTCAAAATACATAAAATATGAAGTCCTTAGAAGAATGTGTAAGGATCTAGAGTGTCCAACATAACAAATGAGCCTTGCTCTTACATTTATAGATGAATCCATGGAGGAAGAAGGGAAAAGGAGGGAAAACCTGAATTTGAAACACAACCACCAACAAGAAGCATTCAATGTCTACAAATCCACTTGGAAATCTATGAAATACACTTCCCCATGCTTGTTTGATGTGTTGAAGACAAAGGAGGGTGGATCATACCAAATTGGGTGGTTGGAGCAATCAAATTTTCTCATCAATGTTTAGAGAGACATTTTCCCATTTCTTACCTACTAGATCCACTAGAATTTGAATTTTGAATTTTTGGCACTGTAGCTAATGTCAGCAGCTCTCTAACAAGTCCAGTGTTTTAACGATCTGAGCTCAGAGCATAAGATACGGCTGTCGAAGATGTCGAGTCGCTGGTGCACACAAAACACGTGGCGCACGCAGATTAGTTGAGATGATGGCCAACCGTACAACTATTTTTTCATTTCTCGCTACGTGTTAATAATTGATTTGTTATAAGGATTTGGCACCTTGTTGGCATGCTTTGACTAGTTGTGCGTGACACACTTAAGCATGTTAAAAGATGATCTAGAAAAGAAGGGCACGAAGGAAGGGCACATGGAGAGGAAGACGCAGAGGGGCGGGTGTGATGTGCATGGGGAGATGAAGCAAACTGGTGAGTAGAGAATGTATGGTTAAGGCACAACTATTACAAGGTAATGGGCGTGACGTGCGAAGGGCCAAGGACTTAGTAGTAAGTGTGAGGTGCGCGGGAGGTGCGAAGAAGTTGGCTAGGAAGAAGGTGAATGCATAGAAGGTGGGCGTAAGGGAGAAGTGGAAGGAGAAGGGGAAATAGGCATGCGGTAATCTGCGACCAAAGGAATGTGCCAAGTGATTTTGAGCACACACAATTCTTCAATGAATAATTCAGTGCTAGAATGTGTATGCAAGCTATCAAAATTGCTAGGAGAGCTATTTAGATAACACATACCACAAAAGTGGTGCAAACTTGACACAATAAAAAATTCTAGTCATGTCAAATTTTCAACACCTTTCATGACATGCATTCTTATTTTAAACATTACTAAAAAACACAAAAAATTCAATTTATGATGCAAAATTGACTCAAAAATCATGTTATTTGTACTTTATGTAGTAGTGTGGAAATGTTAAAAGGGAAATAAATAAACGATTTTTTCAATATGTATTATATTTTAGGTAGATTTGATGGGAGGATAGATTTGAGTTAGTGGTTTATTACAATAGGGTTGTCCATATCTCTTGGCTTTATATTCAAGAGATCCCTTTGAATTCACTCATGTTTTTCTCATCATTGTCCACATGTAAGAGGATCTGTTGGGAATATAATTAAAGGTTCAAAGATGGATTCCTGAGCATACTGTTTCCTCAGACCCTAAGAAGCCAACCAAACATTCTTGTTATTGAAATTTTGGGCAAACAATACTTTCCCAAAAATTCCAGTGCTATATAATTTGAGGTCCCACAATGGAATACCAACTCCATACAATTTCATGTCCCTTTTCAAAAATTGCTCCAAACACTTTTGATTCCCATGTTTGAATCAAAATGACAATTGGTATCATGAATAGCCACAATAATAATTAATCCATTTTTTCATTTATGGTTAGAAGAAAGAATGGTGGTATATAAGATATGGATTGTTGATCTCAACACCCAAAAAAAAAAATCCATGTCCTTTATATAATCCACACCACCTTTTTCCTCAAAGAGGTTCACACAAATGACACATAGTCCATATGTGACTTTCGAGAAAAAAAGAAGAGGATTGCATATCACAGAGGAGGCCAAGGGATTTGATTTATTAGGGTTTTCAACCGGGTTGACCATCTCCCTTAGTTTTTTTAGTTGTATCCCCTTCGATTTTGATCATGTTGTGCATGCCTCATGCCACATGTAATGACTTCATTTCAAATATAGTTAAAGATGCAAATTATTAAGCCTTTACGTCAATGAATTTCTCAAGGTTTATTGTTAAATGCCTTGAAAATTTGTTGCTTCTTTCTTCGACAGGTTGACATAATTGCGAAAAAAAATCATTGTGAACTCAAATAATTATGTAAACATTTCTTCTAAATCATATTATTCTTTTTTTTCACACAACAGACATATCGGTCGGTGGTATTTTAAGTTCCTAGGTAAAATGATCGACCAAAAAGGTGAACAAAAATGTGAGTTCCATTGAGATACGTGAAAATAATAATAATACCAAGTTGTTTGTTCAAACATTGGTGATAACAACACTATCAATGAAAAATTTGACTTAGGCATTGGGAGTATTACATGACGAGGACTTAATTTCACAACTATTTCTAGAGTTTATTGTCTCAAATATTTTTGCCTTGCCCCACTTTACTCGTTCAAACAGGTTTGTACTAATGACACATTGTCCATGTGTACATGTATGGCGAAAATAAACATGTGACCTTCAGTCACACTCGACCTCCCGAGGTCGTGCCGGGATAGCCGATGTAGAATGAGTGGATGGCTATATGAAGCAGAAATAGGTGTGTATGTGATAAACATGTTATTCAGGGAAACCTAATGTCCTCTATATGCACCAAAGGTATTTTCTCATCAAGGGCAATAAAGGCCTCTCTAACTTGAGTGGGTGTGATGGAGTGATGAAGAAGAATACACACACGTAAAAGTTTGTCAATGTCAATGTGTGACACTCTCTCGAATGGTTGTAGAATGCGTGGAAGGTGACAAATGATAGCCTCATAATGATGTCCAGATAAGGTCATGGAAGAGACAAGAGAGAGATGGTTTTTCTAGATCTATGTGTGGTGAGTTGGTTCAATCTAGAATGTGAAATCTCTATAAGCATCTTTGTTCAGGACGTTCAACTGTCTAACAATATTTAGTGGATGTGGGGATGTTCTAAAGACTAGTGAATGTAATCCAATGTCTAATTCTATTTGGTCTTCGGGCCCATTTGGTTAGGGAACCTTGGGATCACAACCGTAAAATCTCTCTTGTTGTGGTCCGGGAATGGTCATGTGTGCATTTTTGCAATTTAATCTATGAAAGAAAATAACAAGCTAATCTAAATAAATAAAAGCTAACTATGTTTTTGTATTTTCCAATATAGAATAAATAAAGCAATAAACAACAATCTAATCTAATTTAAACTAATCTTTTTGTATTTTCTGGAATAATAGTGCATATAGAAGAAATGAAGAAATTGCTTCTAAATTAATTAACCAATCCTAAAACAAATAAACAACTAGATGTAGTTGTTTATCTGTGTAGAAGAAATCTAATCTATTCTAAACAATTAAATCTTCTCTAAACTATGAATGTGAATTAAATCCTTAGACACACCTCGAGTCATGGGAAGAATTAGAAGCTTCTCATAAGCTTTTTATTCCCTTGAAACTTCCCTGGTGGAATTTAAGAGGGATTTAACAGAGACTAATTTGAACTGAATTTTGAATGCTTAGAACTATGCAGAAGCTTCTTCCGAATCACTTCCCTTGCAAATCTACAAAGATAGGAAAGGAAGCTATCTATCCTAAGAAATATTTGTAGAAGAAAATGATCTATCTGTAACTACCTAACAATTGCAACAATGGAAATGAAAGTGCCTTTTCTATTGTAGTAAATAATTTTCATATAGATTCACAAATAAAGAAATGAAGAAATAAGGAAACTCAATAACAACCCCAACCTAGAAATTGCAATGCTGAGGCAATGCCAGTTGTGGTATCACTTTGTGTCCCCTTAGTTATATTTTCTAATCTTTTGTGTCCAAATGAGTCTAGTGGAACTGGGATTCATATTAAGTAAGAAGAAGGTGATGGAGCAATGTTGGCTTATAAGTGATCTGATAGCAATGTAGGTAGAGGAAGAACAATGTAAGAGAACATTACTTGGTTGTGTGGTCTCTAGCAAGATTTCAACAACATAATGGTGTAAACACAATAAAAATATTTGGCCATTTGCTTCAGAAGAAGCGATGATTTTATAGAACACAAGTTGGGAAATGGTCTCAGCCATTTGGCAACAATGGGGTGCCACATCACAACAAGGAGAGGTAGTTTAACACTCAATCAACAATTAGAAGTGGAAGAGGAGGTTGATATGAATCAGTCAAGCTTAAAATCAGCCAAATTGATCAAGAAATGTGTCGCTAGAGGTGAATTGGAGTGAGTTAACACGCATATAATTCACATTGGGAAAGTTTTGACCAATTCACATAGAATCGCTGCCCTGTGCTGAGTGGTGGTTATGTAACTATCACCTAGGTAGGGTGGTAGCTACGCAACCATCGCCCTAAGGGCGGTAGGTGTGTAACTCAAGGCAAAAACAATAAGGTAAAATAATGCAAAAAGCCACATAAAATTATGAAATGGCTAAGTAAGGTAATCTAAGCTACAAATATGAACTGCAAAGAGATAAAGGGGCTCAAACACCTTTGGAAAAGACATGAATCATCATTGGGGACTTTTGATCCATTTATGATAATATAGCACGTGCACTATCACTCTCGAGGATGTTCACGAAATCATGGGTGTCCTGTGGTGGTAGATGGTTAACACTGGAGAAAGGTTCTCCAGCTATATATAGGTAGTGGACATCATATATGGGAGATGATGGGGTATCCAATGTGGGTGTCAAGTAGGGTATGCATCTATTGTCAATTGCCTTCGTACTATCCCCACTCTACGCAAGGCCATTATTGGTATTTTCGCTTCGCGTTTGGTGGGAGACAAGGGCGAGGAAAAGCTCTTATATTGTTAGGCTCCTATCATTATGGATATTGAGCAGCATGGGAGGATCTTTTCTTGGGGTGTGGACATTCTTGGGACCACATATCATGACCTATACCATGTTGTGAGGCTATAGGGGAAATACCATGAGCCACCCTACTTTGGTTATGGATTGGGTTTATGAGAGGATCATCCCCTATCAGAGGGGATTTGGCATATTAGATCCAAGGGCTATCGAGCCACCATATGGACAATCTTGATAGTTCTTAAGGGGGCACATTAGCTGTTGCTACTCTTATCACGGATGACGTTATTGTCGGGTCATACTTAGGATATGATTGGGTTGTGGGGCGATGATAGAGTTATATTGATTGCATGCAAGATACCATAAATTAGTTAGTGGACATGACGGTAGGGGGAGGTACACCTTGTTGATAGAGTGGCTCGAGTTCAGCTTCCATACGTTGGTGTGTTTCATGTCATTCTTTTTGTTTATTGTGGTATTAGAGAGGCTAGGGGAGGCCCTAAGGGCTTGCGAGGTTGGACAATCGTCACTCTCGGGGTACCTATCACTATGAAGGTTATCCTGGTTCCCAGAGTACCAGTAGCCCTCCTCTAGATTGAGGTTGTACCCACTCACAGAGGGGAGGAGGAGGAGGAGGAGGCCCACACAGCTTCAAAGACAGAGCACGAGGGTGAGTCTAGTGAGGAGACGAGGGAGGATACCATAGTGGAGTAGCATGAGGAGGAGGAGGATAGTGACATAGAGTGGTAGGTTACGGAGGATATCTCTATTTCAAAGAGAGTAGAGGTGGAGGAAGAGAAGGAGACTCTTGTTTCTGAGGAGCCACTTTCTTGAGAAGGAGGTGAAGATGAGCATTCTATGATGGTTCAACATCTCGCGCTAGGAGAAGATGAGGCTCGGCATGTGCCTACAACAGCCCCCACCACCACCAAATGACCCTTTCTAGACATTAGAGATCTGAGTATGTAGATACTCTTCTCTCGACCTTGTTAGCTAGAATTGTTAGTGAATTACACGTTGTGTTTCTTTTTTAATTTTGAATGTTTTCTAACTCACCATTGTTTTCTTTCACTTGTGTTTTACAACCATTGTTGATGGATGACGAGATCTTATTCACCGAATCTTGGTCGATACACTACTTATCCCCATGGGGAAGACCCGAGAGGAGTTGTTCATAGACATGGGGCAGCCCATATAGGTCGGTTATCACACAGATGTTTTTACACCACTTTGGCGAGCCACATAGATGATTTCAGAGACAAAGACCGAGCTTACTTTGCATTCTCGACTAGCCCAGGGATAGAGAGGTAGAACCACTCTCGCAGTGAGACTGCAACTACCAGCAGATCACCTGTAGTCACTTTTCCCAACCCTTTAATTGTCAAGTGCGTTGACATATCACCCAGTCTGAATTAGGTACTCATCTGAGGCACATGAAGGCACCAGGGCCTCTCTACTATGTGATATTTATCAATAATATCATCATAAATGGCAAGATAATGCATAATGGCAGATGCATACATCTTATAACAAAGATAAAGAAATTGAATCCATACATAGACGAACTATGCTATGGCTATGAATATAAAAAATAATCCATAAGATTCAGAACTATCCCACAAACATAATAAAGAACACAAATGTCGGGATCCATCCACAAAGATATTCGAATGTTACGCCCTTAATTATATATCTTACATGGGATGGATATAGCCGACTTGTTGTTATCATAACTTAATATCATGATGTATCTATTTTATATATGATCTATTATCATTGGTTGGTCGGCCTTGCTGATGGCCATAGCATAGGAATAGTATAAATAGGGGTTATAGGTAGTGGATGATCATTATGTTGAGTATTTGAGTCTTATTATATGTTCTGGAGGTTGCCCCCTCGAAGTGGCCAAGCTATTATACTTTCATATTGAGAGAATTTATCTACAATATTGTGTTATTTGGTGTTCTATTTCTGGTGATAATCATAATTAATCAAGTAATTTCATTACAAGTGGTATCAGAGCTTGATCTCGGCCAGATGACGTCAAACCCTAATTTTGAAGGTTTGGATATATCTAAATATTGGTAGTGATTTTTTCTATAATTTTTTTGTGGTGAGGAGAAATAAGTCAAGTAAGCTTCTCTCCAAATTTCAATAAGTTTTGACTTGTTTTGCAAAAGTTATTATGGTTCTATATTTATTCATAATTTGGCTCCCTAGGGCGTAATTTTTGGAAAATTTTCAAATTTCTTATATTTTCGGAAACCCCTCCAAAAAATAGCTAGGGTTTCTGTTTTATAAATTCCTATATTCGGCCAAAAAAATTACGAAACCCTAAACCCTAAAATTCTGCCCTATTAAGTCTACCCCTAGGCCCACATCCTTCGTCATGGCTGGTAGATCTACCCGAGGCCAAGGAAAAGGACAAGAAACTCTAGGAATGACCCCAAATAAGGAAGATATGGCTTCAAATTCTACTGGTTTGGGAGTATCTGAGGTGGTCATCCAACTTCAGGAAAGGGTAAACAATATGGTGAGTAAGGATGACCTTAATGTTGAGCTTCATCAACTAAAAGGTAGCCTTAGATATGAGATTCAGAAGGATTTTCATGCAATGTAGTAGGATTTGTTGAATGTTATTTCTAATACAACTTCCAATGCTAGTCGTATGGGTTCTACTAGAAATTGTCACATAGATCCAAATCACTCAAATCGGGAGGATCCTTTAATCATTCAAGTGGATCTTCTCACCAATGGAGGGGCATGAATCCAAAAGTTGAAATGTGTAAATTTTATGGAAAGGATCCACTCAATTAGATTACCCAAATGGAAAATTTCTTTGATCTCCATCAGATCCCAGGAGGACAAAAGGTAACTGTGGCATCCTTATACCTAGAACTTGATCAATTTGTTTGGTATCGTTTGTTATGTGCTCAAAGGCAGAAGAATGGCCTAAATGTCACCTGGATAGTGTTCACTGAAGAGTTTCAATTACACTATAGTTCTAGTGTTTCTAAGAATTACTTCAGCCAATTAGCAAAGTTATGCCAAACTGGTTCAGTTAAGGAGTATGTCCATCAATTCCAAACTTTTTCCTTGCATGTGGAGGATATTATAGAAGAGTATTTGAATGACCTATTTCTTGGGGGTCTTAAGGACCACATTGAGCATGAGGTATGCATTTTTAACCCACTCAAGGTTGTTAATTCTATTATCATGGCACGTCAAGTAGAGGAAAAATTTATTTCTAGTAGAAGGCAGACCTTTTCTAGCATAAAAGATCGTAACACCTTGTCTCCTTCTTACCCTCGGCCAATTCGGTTGACACCTCAACAAATTGAAGAAAAAAGAGACAAAGGGTTATGCTTTAACTATGATAGCAAATATGGACCAAATCATAAATGTTCTGAGAAAAAATTGTTCTACATTGAAGGATCCGGTGATGAGGAATAATATGAGGCAACATCAACAGAGGAAGTGGAAAAATTAGAGGAAGAATCGAGATCCTTGGCCCACTATTTCATGCCATGCTCTATCAGGTATTAGTACTCCACAAACCCTTCAAGTTATGGGTTATGTTAAGAAGCGAGAATGTAACAGTCTTGATTGATTCAGGGAGCACACATAATTTCATCAATCATAAGTTGGAAAAAAGACTAAATTGTTTCATCTACCTAGCACCTGAATTTCAAGTAATGATTGCAGATGGTGGCACAGTCCAATGTTCAGGTAAATGCCATAAAGTTAAAATCATGATGGGTGATTACACATTGGAATCTACGATGTTTTCTATTCCCATCGGTGGAGCTGATATTGTCTTAGGTATTCAATGGCTCACTACCTTGGGCACCATAGAGATAAATTTACAGGAATTGTTCATGCACTTTCATTCTGAGGGTAAAAAAATTGAACTTTATGGTCTACAAGCTAAAGATCCTCTAGTGGTGAGTTCTCACCAAATGCGAGAAGATTCTTAAAAAGGGTTACGAAGGTTTTGTAGCATGATTATTCTCTATAGAAGTCCAACCGCAAATGAAGGTAATGCATCATGATCTTGAAAAGGTTATTAATCAACATGCGGTTGTCTTGAAGAAACGAAGAGGATTGCCACCTAAAAGAGAGCATGATCATGCTATTCATTGATTCCATGAAGCCAACCCACCAACATCAGGCCTTATAGATATCCATATGTGCAAAAGAGTGAGATCGAGAAGATGGTGGAGGAAATGTTGGAAATGGGTATTATTTGTCACAGTCAAAGTGACTATTCTACTCCCGTGGTGATGGTGTTTTGCAAGGATGGAAGATGACACATGTGTCCAGATTATAGAGAGCTTAACAAGTTCACTATCAAAGATAAGTTTCTTATTCCCGTCATTGATGATTTATTAGATGAGTTGCATGGTGCCATTTATTTTACAAAACTAGATCTATGTTCTGGGTATCACCAAATTAGAGTCAAGCAAGAAGATATTCATAAGATAGCTTTTAGAACTCATCAAGGCCATTATGAATTCCTAGTGATGCCATTTGGCCTTACCAATGCTCCCTCCACATTCCAAAGCTTGATGAATTCAGTATTTAGACCATTCCTAAGAAATTTTGTCTTAGTATTTTTCGATGATATACTCATCTACAACAAATCATGGGAGAAACACTTACATCACGTCAATATTGTCTTAGAAGTCTTAAAGAAACATCAACTTTATGCCAAGCCTTCAAAGTGTTCTTTTGGGGTACAAGAAGTGGAATACTTGGGCCATATTGTTTCTCATGAAGGTGTTAAGGTGGAACCTCACAAGATCCAGGCCATGGTGGAATGGGAAACCCCAAGAACCATCAAACAATTACGAGGTTTCTTAGGTCTCACAAGGTATTATCATAGATTTCAAAACCATGGCAAGATATAGCAGCACCACTCACAAAATTATTGAAGAAGGACTTCTTTTAGTGGAATGAGGAAGCATCTAGGGCATTTGAAAAATTAAAGGTAGCTATGTGCACCACTCAAAGATGTTAACCCTGATTTCTCCAAAACTTTCGTAGTTGAGTGCGATGTTTCAGAAATGGAATCGAAGCGAGTACTAATGCAAGAAGGACACCCCATTGCTTTTGAGATCCGACAACTAAAAGGAAAGAATTTGTTAAAACCCACATATGAAAAGGAAATGATGGCAATACTACATGTAGTCAAACAATGGAGACCATACTTGATGGGTAGACATTTTAAGGTAAAAACTAATCATGATAGTTTGAAATATTTCTTAGAAAAACATCTATCTTCAGAAGAACAACAAAAATGGGTCACTAAGATGTTGGGATATGACTTTGAGATTGTTTATAAGAAAGGAAAGGAAAATTTGGTTGTTGATGCTCTGTCTAGGAGGGATGAGTCTGCCAAAGCATTGTTATGTGCCATCTCTATACTACATGTAGATTGGGTAGATCAAGCATGAGAAGAATGGAAGAAAGATGCAACCACACATACTCTCATTCAAAATCTCCAGAAGATCCATCCATATCAGATCAATTTATATGGAAGGGGGATACATTTTGGTACAAAGATCGGTTATATCTATGTAAGAACTCTACACTTAAACACCATGTTTTTCGATCTACATTCTTCTACAATAGGTGGCCATCTTTGGGTCCTGAAAAACATATCATAGAGTTAAGAAGGATTTCTTTTGGGAGGGGTTGAAAGGAGATGTTAAAAATTTGTGGCGAAATGTTTGGTTTGCCAAAAATATAAGGGTGAGACCATTAAGACACTGGTCTTCTCAACCTCTGTCTATTCCTAGTGAGAGATGGGAAGAGGTATCAATGGATTTCATCATAGGATTACCTAAATCAGAAGGGAAAAGTGTCATCATTGTTTTGGTAGACAGACTTACCAAATATGCTCATTTTTGTGTCATGGCTCATCCTTTCACAGCTAGTACCGTTTCCATCTCTTTTATGGATACAATTCAAAAGCTCTATGGCACACCAAAAATTATAGTAAGTGATCGTGATCCAATATTTACAAGTAACTTTTGGACTGATTTGTTCTCTTATCTAGGTACCCAACTAGCCCAGAGTTCCTCTTATCATCCCCAATCAGATGGGAAAATTGAGGTGATAAATAAATGTTTAGAGGGATATCTTCAATGTTTTACTTTAGATAAACAAGAATGTTGGGTGCAATGGTTGCCAACGCGAATGGTGGTACAATACTTCATTTCATACCTCCTCCAAAATGTCTCCATTTCTGGCACTTTGTGGGTACCATCCTCCATCACTCATATCTAGCTTGAAGGTCAAACCAAAGGTGAGAGCAGTCGAAGATCACATTCAAGCATCAACATGAGGTACTCTCTAGTATTAGAGAAAATTTGGCACGGGCAAAAAACCATATGAAGCAACAAGTTGATCAACATAGGAGTGAGCAACACTTTGAAGAGGGAGACTTTGTTTTTGTAAGGTTACAACCATATAAGCAATTATCCTTGAAACAATAGCAAAAGGATAATAAGCTTGCTCCTAAATACTATGGTCCTTACCGAGTTTTGCAAAAAATTGGTAGTGTGGCATATAAGCTAGAGCTCCCTCTAGGAAGTAGAATACATCCAGTCTTCCATGTTTCTTTCTTAAAGAAAGTTATTGGGCAGCACATTTCCACCCAATCAGTGCTTCGAACTAGACGAGGAAGGAAGGATCATATTGGAACCTGAAGGCATTCTTCAGACATGCACAAAAATACTGAGGACCAGAGTCATTACCGAGTACCTGATCAAGTGGAAGAATATGAATATTGAGGATGCATCATGGGAAGATAAATCATTCATGCAAAAGCATCTAGGGCTTCCCAACATTAGGGACAATGTTGCTTTGAAGGGGAGGGGCATGTTACGCCCTTAATTATATATCTTACATGGGATGGATATAGCCGACTTGTTGCTATCATAACTTAATATCATGATGTATCTCTTTTATATATGATCTATTATCATTGGTTGGTTGGCCTTGTTGATGGCCATAGCATAGGAATAGTATAAATAGGGGTTATAGGTAGTGGATGATCATTATGTTGAGTATTTGAGTCTTATTATATGTTCGGAGGTTGTCCCTTGAAGTGGCCAAGCTATTATACTTTCATATTGAGAGAATTTATCTGCAATATTGTGTTATTTTATGTTATATTGCTGATGATAATCATAATTAATCAAGTAATTTCATTACATAGAATTATATCATTATATTAATCCATCAACATTACAATAGCCAAATACATCAAGAAACCCATAAATGGACTAGATACATCCATAGAGTTTCAACATTATCCTACAATGACTCCATTACAGAAGTTACAGTAGTAATCATACACATTATTCTAAGCTCCCTCTCACACATAATTTCTTTTCACCCTATTTGTATTCTCTCTTCTACACACACATTCTTTTTCATTCTCTCATGTTATCCTCTTTCTTCTCGTTGTCGTGCAACTCAATACATATTAAGGGGTTCTTGGGAATCCTCTTTCCACCACTTAACCATCATTCAGGTGTGAAATGCATGCCAAATGTCATCATGCCCCACCATACTCAAGTATCCTCAACATGCAAGTGCCAGCTAAACCGTAACTAACTCTACTTTACAACCCTTGATCCTGTCATGATAACCATAATTATACCCTGGAATATTATTTCTTTGGGCTTCAAGTCTTCATGCTTCAACCTTATCCTCAAATGAGCATGGTCACATCTCCACATGCCCCTTATCTCAACTAACTTTGGTACAACATATGGCTAAGTCCTGAGATTTTTTTCCGGGTGCAAACCTCTACGCTCTCCCTAAAGCTACTTACATGCAAGCCTTTGCATCTTGTTGGCATGTGAAAAAACCTTCCATGCCTTGGGTGTAAAACCTTCTTAGGGGCTGAAAATCACCTAACCCATCTCACGGAAATTCTCATCATTATGTTCATGGAGGCTCACATTCATGCTATAGGATCCCAACAAGAGTCCTCACCATGTACCTCCTCAGGGATCCCACAGGGAGGGATAGGCCACGAGCCATTATTGCTTCAATGTCATTTTGTGAGACATTTATATGATTTTTTTGGATTTTTGTGCTCATTGCGAGTGTTTTGACCACACCTAGAGTGTGATGGCATTGTATACAAACTTGACTTATTATGGATATATATACAAATACTTCTTTTTGTTTCAGTCATTCTTGCATAAGAGTTGACTCATTGATGGTTTATTTCACTTGTGTACTCTTAGATGCTCAAAATTTCCAATGTTTTATATGCTTTTTGGATGCATGTTATGGATGATGATATGCTAACAAAATGATTTATTTTTGTGTTTTGTTTTATATGATGCTAATGTAAACACAATGTAATGTCAAAACTTTGGTTTTTCAAGCAATATTTGATACTTCTTATTTGGTTGGAAAAATGTGATGAAAATGATTTGATAATAAAATGAACTCACTCCACTTCTAACCCCATGCAACTAGTAAGATGTGAGGGATCAACACCGAGAGCCAGAAGGGACGTGAGTTGTATGATTTTGATAAATGGAAGTGGTGAGAGAAAGACAAGATTTTGACAGAAATCCAATTAGAAACCTACAACCTAACTCCACACACAATTTACTACACAATCTAGAATGTGATTTTCTTGCAATTTTATCTAGACTTAGACCTGTAGATGGCCTCCTGATTGAAAAATATGGTTTTAAGGTTTTAAATCTTGTGGAACATACACATCTAATTCATTTTTGGGATTTAAGATTTCAAAGCACTTTTTATTGAATGAATTGCTTACAACTTACTAACTTATTTGAAGAGACCCCTATACCTTGCCCCATGCTACCAATAAGAAGCATGGGCTCATCACCGAAGACAAGGCATAGGTGAGTAAGGGCACTTCCCTCCTTTCCCAATCTCATATCACCAGTAAGAAACGTGGGCTCATCACTGAAGACTGGTGGGGCAAGGAAGTGTAGTTTTATTTGTAAATGAAAGATTTTTGCATTTATTTGATTTGACTTATATCATTTTTTTATATTTTAAACTTTGAGTTGTGCTTTTGGGAGGGATAACTTGCCCCTAGCCTCAACCCCACATAACTAGTAAGATGCGAGGGCTCAACACCGAAGGCTAAGATAAGCGAACAAGTGATCTGAGTAAAAATGTTTAGAATGCTTTTGCTACCAAAGAGGTTTTTCTAGGGAGAGATATGACACCAAGAAGCTTCTAGAATAGACTATGGGCAAAGACACCTATGTTAGAAGAAAACTACGAGTAGAACCAAGTATGCAGGCCTTGGTAGGATTAGTGTCAAAATTTTGTCTTAACTTGTTGAACTGATGAAATGATCTAGAAATGTTGATGATAATATTATGGATATTTGAAGAAATGTGATTGAATGTTTTTCCAATGTTTATAAGTTTTTGAAAGTTTCTTGAAAGATAAGTTCTTTAACTACAATTTTATAATATGAACTAGTAGATGAAATGCAATATAGATGCAATAATGTACATGTGGAAATGCAGATGGACTACATGTTGAAATGTCTAAGGTGAAGAGAGTTGAAGGATGTCAAACTCCTCACCCCCAAGAGCACACAGTGAAGAAACATGATCTTTAAAATTTTTGTTCTCTTGATAAGGACTTACTATTCGGGGTTTAAACTTACAACCCCTACCCATGATTGTGTATGTATGTTTATCCAATTTGTCTATTTGAAGGAGGTATTTGAGAACCTCTCTGTCATGTTCTTGACATATCATGTTTAGGTGAGCATGACTGTGTTGCTCAACTTTGTATTTTATGTGAAGCATAGTGATTTCGTGTGACCTTTTTGTGCTTTATGGGATAACATCCCATGGAGATGACATACTTTATTTCTGACACGTTCATATCTAAACCAAGGTTTGGAATAGAACAAGCCTTATGGATGGCTTTGATGGGCACCGTATTGATTTCATCGCTCTCTTCTTCCTTTGTTAATTCTATCATGTTTACACCCAGGCCAAGACCATCGACGGGAAGAGAGGTTATACCAAGAAGGCTACCCATTCCTTGCGGTTCAAATGGGAGGAAGATTGGCTCATCACTCTCTAGGAGTTTCATGATCTCCATTGTGGTTTTAGTGGATATCGTTTCTATAGATATTGATTTACCCTTATATGCTTTTGTCACCTCAAACGTTTTTGAGTCATTGACCTTGACTTTTGGAATGTTCGGGATGGTCGTGACCAATTGGTTTGATGGAGGTGGCTTATTTAACTAGTTTGCATGAGTAGCTCATACTCCGAATGAACCCCTGGTTTCTTTTTGAGATTCGCTAAGTGAATATCGAAAGGTTTGGGATCCCCCTGAGCAACAAAGACCTTCCCCAAATGGAGAGAATCTAACCTCTTGAAACAAAGTCAAGGGAATGGCCTTCATCCAATGAATCCATGGTCTACCAAGGATCATGTTGTAACTCGTTTCCTGTCAATGATGTAGAACTCTATTAAGATCATTTTTGGCCCAAGGGTGACAGAAGAACTATGGTTCCAATTGAAGTTGCCTTTAAACTATCATACCCTCACAATGTGTTTCTTGTAGAGGAGAAATTAGTCTCCCATATCCCAACTTCTATAAGAAAGAGAAAGGAACCAAATTCACTACAGCCCCATCATCAATCATGGCTCTCTTAATGTAATTGTTATAAACCCAGACTTGTAGATATAAAGTAGGATCTCCTCTTCGGGCTATTTCAGCATCAATAGGCATCTTTCTTATGTCAAAGACAAACCTAGTATCCTTATCACCCTGCCTTAGAGGATGAACATCAAAATCAATATGATTTATTTGAGCTCCAGGAGGAGGCGTGACATGAACTAGATGACCAAGACCTAGTGCATCCAATAACGCAACATGATGTGAAGGAGAATTCTTCAATAAATCTAAAAATGATATGTGCGAGAAGGTCTTGTTCAAATCTGAAATCAAATCATAAGCTCCTACAGGTTTTGAAACTATAGGAGTGTCATCCTATGAGAGAGAATGAGAGAGAGGAGGTTTTGGAACATATTCCCTTGTTTAGGTTGTCACATTAACTTTTGGTTCAACCTCCACTCAACTAATCCCATAATATTTGTATTGTCATTAGAGCCAAGGTTGGGAGAAACTCGAGAGTTGTCAGAAGTTGAGGCTTCATGATCATTGTTTGCAATAGGAATTCCCTTGTTTATGTTCTAAGGATTTACCTTGACATTTTCAAGATGCATAGGGAATGGATCTCAAAATTCTTAGGTTTTTGTTTTGAGGAGCTACGGATCTTGTATAATTTGGTTGCGAATTTGTTTCAGGACTTTACTAAGAACATATCCACAAAGAGTTGCCTTTGGTTCTCGGGGAGTCTTTGTAGGAACTTGTTACAATCTCTACAAGTCCTAACATCATGACCAATGACATGATGGAATTCAAAATATAGGTTAGGATCATAATTTCTTGGTCTTTGATAAGTGTCTTGTTGTTGTTTATTATAACCTCGATTGTAGTTTTGAGATTGATTGTTATAACCATGATTTGTTGCCCCTTGGCTGGAGTTTTGGTATTGGTTTGGGCCTTGGGTTTTATTTTTTCGAGGAGGGGATAGTTCACATCAATTGTATTGACCGAGGAAACAATGTTAGGGCCTCTTTGATTCCCGTGTTGTTGTTTTGATTGTTAGTGTTATTGTTGTTCATAAAACTAGTGTTCTTTTCTTGATTAATAACACCATTCGTGGTAGCACCATGATTGTGATTCACACCCTTAGGTCCTTGGTTTTGGATCCGTTGTTTTGATGGTTTGTTTTTTTGTTAAAGGATACCAATTTCCCATTGAGACCGTAAGTCTTACGCCCACTATCAATAGCGTCTTGGTTGATTCAAAGTGCACCTTCCAATACTTCCTCATAACTACGAAAGGAAACTTCTGGACTTCTTCTTTGTCTCTCGATTGAGTGAGTGAAGGAAAATATCAAAAAGTTCTATCTCATCCATGTTGGGTGCACTTGTAGAGGATTAAATCAATCGATGCCATCTTTGGATAAAATGAGCAATAGCTTTATTCTGCTCTACCTGATATGGAGAAATTCCCTAATCCCTATTCGTAGTAACTTGTTCATGTCAAATTCTCTAATAAATTTTGAAACAAGTTGTTTAAAGGAATGTATAAAATCTTCTGGAATCTGATAGTACCAATCTAAAGTGATTCCCTTAAGGTTTTCAAATATTTTAGCTACTACAACATCCCAAGGAAGCAACTCCCTAATAGCCATAGCGTAGGCCTTAATATGAGCATTCGGGTCTCCTTCTCCTTTAAATTTAGGAATATCAAGCAATGGGTGTGGAAGCATGACACCACGTATGGTAAAGTCAAGGGGTTATTTTAAATACTTAGCATAAGTACCCATTACGTAAGATTCCACCATTGAATACCCTTGATGAGGAGGTGGAGGAGGAGGGGTGGATAAGCTGCATTGTAGGCATTGAATGGGATGTATGAATCTCCTTGATATGACGTATAAGGAGTAGGGAAGGTATATGGGTCCATCTGGGGAGACTTTGAATACATATGCAAGTAGGGTGGGATGATACCGGATATGGACTAGCGGGTGTGAAACCGGGAACATCGCATTTCCTAAAGGAGCGGCATTCGAGAATGCACTTCTGGCCATCCCTTGCATAGGATAAGCTTGAGAAGGATGAGGACCCATCCCTAGTGTGTCAGATCCTGTGAGAAGATCACCCAGACTCAGTTGAACCAGATAACCTTGTTGTACAAGATGTTGCATTGGTTGTTCATTGGTAGGGATGTATCCCTTGTTATCAACTGGATACCCCATGTTCTTGCCCTACTACATGAATTAGTTGCGATGGTTCAACACTCTCTAGCTCTCTAATCCTTCCCACTAAGGTAGAAATCATTAGGAGAAGATTGAGTTCCATGTGTAATAATCACATTATTTGCATTGGGCTAAATGTATTGCATGTTCAAAGGTTGATCAACCTCCTCTATTCTCTCATAACTGATGGGGTTTGAGGCATAGCTAGGGAGGTTTGCACATTGTTTGTGTAATTGTCAGCCCATCTAGAAAAGGAAGGGGATTGTTGTGGTTGAACATTGGTGTAATATCTATCAAAGCCAAATGGCCCACCAAACTCTCTACTAGACATATTTGGGAAGGTATAAAATACCCACCAAAATAGGGAAGAAATGGAGAGGTGAGGTAATACCAATGAAATCAAAGGAGAATGAACTAGTCCTTCACATTGGGTTCACTAATTTTTACGATCGAAAATCAACACGTGACATTCAGTCACACTCGACCTCTGGAGGTCGTATTGGGATAGATCGATGTAGAATGAGTAGAGAGCTATATGAAGCGAAAATAGATGTGTATGTGATAAACAGGTTATTAGGGCAGCCTAGTGTACTCTACAGGGCACCAAAGGTATCTTCTCATCAAGGGCAATAAAGTCCTCTCTAACATGAGTGGGTGTGATGGAGCGATCAAGAAGAATACACACATGTAAAAGTCTGTCAATGTCAGTGTGTGAGACTCTCTCAACCGGTTGCGAGAATGTGTGGAAAGTAGCCAAAGGGTGCACCGGTATTGATGTCCAGAGAAGGTCATGGAATAGAAAAGAGAGGCGTGGTTCCGCTATATATATGCGGTGAGTTGGTTCAGTCTAGAACGTGAAATCTTTATAATTGTCTTTGTTTAGGATGTTCAATTTTCTAACAATATCTGGTGGATGTGGGGATGTTCTAAAGACTAGTGAATGTAATCTAGTATCTAAGTCTATTCGGTCTTTGGGTTCATTTAGTTGGGGAACCCTCGGATCACAACCGTAAACTATCTCTTCTTGTGGTCTGAGAATGGTCATGTGTATATTTGTGTAATTTAATCTACGAAAGTAAATAATTGGCTAATCTAAATAAATAAAAGCTGACCATGTTTCTGTATTTTCCAATATAGAATAAATAAAGCAATAAACAACAATCTAATTTAATTTAAACTAATCTTTTTTATTTTCTTGAATAAAAGTGCATACATAAGAAATGAAGAAATTGCTTCTAAATTAATTAACCAATCCTAAAACAAATAAACAACCGAATGTAGTTGTTTATCTGTGCAAAAGAAATATAATCTATTCTAAACAATTAAAGCTTCTCTAAACTATGAATGTGAATTAAATCCTCAGACACACCTCGAGTAACGGAAGAATTTGAAGCTTCTTAGAATTTTCTTCCCTTGAAACTTCCCTGGAATTTAACAGAGACTAATTTGAACCAAATTTTGAATGCTTAGAACTATGTAGAAGCTTCTTCCAAAATCACTTCCCTTGCAAATCTACAGAGATAGAAAGGAAGCTATCTATCCTAAGAAAGCTTTGCAAAAGAAAATGATCTACTATAACTACCTAACAATTGTAACAATGGAAATGAAAGTGCCTTTTTCTCTTTGTAGTAAATAATTTGCATACAGATTCACAAATAAAGAAATGAAGAAATAAGGAAACTCAATAACAACCCCAACCTAGAAATTGCAGTGTTGAGGCAATGCCAGTTGTGGTATCACTTTGTGTCCCCTCAGTTATATTTTCCAATCTTCTATGTCCACGTGAGTCCGGGAACTGGGAATGCAGAGGAAGCAAGAAGAAGGTGTTGGAGAAATGTTGGTTGGTAAAGCAATGCAGGTAGAGGAAGAACAACACAAGAGAACAATGATTGGTTGTGTGGTCTCTAGCAGGATTTCAGCAGCATAATAGTGCAAACACGATAAAAATCTTTGGCCATTTACTTCAGAAGAAGCGATGATTTTATAGAACACAAGCTAGGAAATGGTCTCAAATGCATTTGTCAACAATGGGGTGCCACATCACAACAAGAAAAGGTATTTAATACTCAATCAACAATTATAAGTGGAAGAGGAGGTTGATACAAATTAGTCAAGCTTAAAATCAGCCAAATTGATCAAGAAATATGCATTAGAGGTGAACTAGAGTGAGTTAACATGCTTCCATTCACACGAAACTGTTGCCCTATGTGAGAGCAATGATTATGCAACTGCCACCCAGCAGGTGGCGGTTGTGTAACTCAAGGTGATAACATAAGGAAAAATGATGCATAAGGCCACGAAAAAAGAAGGAAATGGCTAAGTAAGTGTAGTCATTTTTACACCCACCAAAGAACAAGAGAACCCCATGCGCATCGGTCTATAACCCATAAGGGCGTTGGGCACTCATCCGAGGCACGTGCGGGCGCCAAGTCTCTCTTTTATGTGAGTTGAGTGTGAAAAAATCATATATGATCCAAACTTTAAAGAAAGTGAGTGGGAATGAGACATGCAAATAGCATAGAGATCGAACGGATCTAGATCATTACAGTCATTACAAACAAAGATACTTTAATGAGACTTAAGGAACTCAATCAAAACAAAAAGGAAAATGCATAGGGATTCATATTCATCTTATAAACGTACATGAAATAGAACTGTGAAGATATAAGGATGGACCATAATCATTAATGATCATATTCAAATAAGTTGGTAACCTCATTACATCTATTAGATTCATTACAGAACATCACACTATGGCAAACTGAAGTCATACATCATAATTGGATATACATTCCTTAGCTCTCAAAAAGAAATTTTATAACCCCAAGCCCTTGATACATCCATCTCCTATAGTTTATCTACCCAACCCAACAGAATCCTAGCAGCCATTTCTACAGAGCTCCACTCTCTTTTAATCTATATTCTTAACCAACTTTATCAACACCCATACACACATACTTTTTCCTTCTCATGGGCGCTTGTATTTATAGGCACCCTGAAGTGCCAACTCATCCTTCTATAGCCTCAGATCTGGCACCAAGTGTCTAAATGTGGTCCTCCATGGGTGCATGCTCCTCCAAGCCTGAGCTCTCCACTCTTTTCCATGATGGCCTTCTAGAAGCCTCCATCACAGGGCATATTCCTTCCTAGGCCATCCTGTCGCCAGTGACACCTTATCCATTTTGCATGCACAGTTGGGTCACACTTTTCTCGTGTTCTACTCGAAACACCAAATACGACTAAGTCCCAAGATGTTGTTCTGCTGGTGCATAACACGGGTTCTTCTAAAATCCTCCTAGAACCCTTCCTTGCGTGCCTGCCTTCCCTTACGCACCCACTCTTCAACTTAGGCATTACACACCCATGCACCTTTGTGTACTTATTCAATATTGTAAGGGCCCAACATCACCCCATAATTTACCTATTCTCTGCTGCGCAAACAATTATTTAAATAAATAATTGCAAAAGACTTAACGTCTTGGAAAAAGAATAAGGGAATGAAGAATTAGGGGAAAAATGAAGAATGGGGGAGTGTTGTCATTATTGCAACAAGATAGGAAAATCTCTTTACAAGTCGGCCTCCAACTTGTTCCAGGCATCGACTTCATTTTGTGCTCTCTGGTAGAGGTCGCCGACTAGGGTGCTTACTTCCTCAAAACCTAGTCCATTTCCTCAAGTGTTCAATGTTTCAACCATTCCTTCCAATTCCTTTCCCACATCCTCAAGCGCATCCATCCTTCTTATAATGCTGGGTACAACTCCTTCAGCTAGTTTTTAATTGAACCTCATAAGGTTTCAATAGCTTCTGACTTCTTCTCGACCTCGGCCAGGATCCTTTCCCACTCTGCTTTGTTCCCTTTGTTCTTCTCTTGGAATTCCTTGAGCTCTACCTCGTGAGTGGCGACCAGAATACTCACCACTTTATCCCTGTCTGCAAGAATTGTCATATGTGGCCTCAGCAATATGGGTAGCAATTTTCACATCTGAAAAAACCTTGATGTACTCGGAAATGATTGCTATAACCTTCAATTTGTCCTCCTCCGTGCGTGTTGCTATTTATTCTGCAGATTCTAAGGCCAGAGGTTTCCTTTCCATGGTGAGGATGTGTGTTAAGTCTTCAAGGCACTCAAGGGAAGATCCATACTTTTGTGCGGGTGGTGCTAGGTCTGGATGCTTCAAAATAATGACATCTGTGATGGATTCTACCTTCTTATATACCTCACACACCCTTGCCTTTTCTTCCCTAAGTTCATGCTTTAGCTGCGCGCTAATTAGTTCCTCCTACTTCAAGTTCTTGGTCCTCTCTTCTATCTCTTCTTCCCTCTTTTCTAGCTCTGCCTCTAGAAATTTTACCCTACCATTCCTTTTGAATAACCTAGCTTCCAGATCAACTGAGACCTTATTTAGGGCATTTTCGACTTGTTCATCTAAAATTTGTTGAGTGCTCACCAAGGGGTTATCTCCTTTTGACTTAGGTATCCTCACTAGTTCTCCTTGGCTTACCTCGAACTCTAGCTCGTCGATGTGGGACTCAATTTCTCACAAAAGCATTTTCCTCATCCAATGGTATAAACCTTCTTCATCAAACGACTTCATTGCCAAGATTTGATCTATTGGGACTGTGGTTTGGAAGTACATGCGCAACACCTTGTTTGGATCATCAATGTAGCTCATTCTTGGCTTCTGGATCTCCATGTGCCTTCCTCTTATGCGTGTGCCCTTAGGAATAGTTACCGATAGACTGGGGCCTCCCACGCTGCTTTGTGATATTCATCACTATATCAGCGCTACGCTCCAGCTCTTGTTCTACCAAGGCTTTAATGATTTTTGCTGCTTCTCTTTATGCCACCTCGTTTACTTCATCCTTAGTGAGGCTTAGAGTCTTTTGACCCTTCATGCTAACCTCTTCACTTCCTCCCATGTCCTAGTGCCCTCCTCCTCCTAGCTACCCTTCCTTTGCACAAAGTGATAGTCATTCTTCTCCTCTTTTCCTTCTTCTTCCGAATCATGCACGTTGAAAAACAAGTGGTTCTTAGTCCCCTTTAGGTTCATCTTCTTCATCGACATCCCTCTCACCCCTATATTTCTCCAAGCTCTCTGTTTGCTCTGAGTCAGCCTCCTCCATCACCTTTTGTTTCTTCCTAACTGGGGATTCTAGTATAGGAGACTTTGCTTTCTCTTCCTCCTCCTCTGGTAATTTCTCCTCTACGATAAGCTTTCCTTACTCTCGCGTCTCCTCTCTTGACCGGTGACCTCTACCTACGTGTGTAAGTACTTGTTTTGGAGCTTGTTCTGGGGTGCCCATCGCTTGAGTATCTTGGACACTTGGTGCCTTTTTCTTTATCTCTTCTGTCTCCTTTTTCTTGGGCGCGGTCTTCTTCCTACATGTTAGGTCCTCAGGTATAGTTATCTCATTCTCAAGATAAGTGCCCTTCTCAAACTTGGGCCTTATGTGAAGGTATACACACGTCGTGGACCCCCTGTAATAGGCAGAGTCATGGGTTTTATCATCTGAACTTCATGTAACACATACTTTTCCATGTACACACACTTGTTGGGGTAGACCAACGTCCTGCGCATCTCCCTGTGGTCCCGATACATACTTCCAAGGTCAAACTTCTATTTCTTGGATTCCTTGAATCTATTTACCCCCACCTGGAAGTATTGAGTGGTGAAAGTGATCTGAAAATCAAATTTAAATAGCAATGGTGCACACACATTTCTTTGCTTCGTATTGATTTTCGATGTAAAAATTGAGCATTATATCCTTTTGTATTTTTAATAAAATAATAAAAACTACAAGTACTGTGCAAATATTTAAAGAAAAGAAGAGAATTCACCAGCAATTTGACACAAGAATTGATAACGGAGTTCGGCGCTTGAGGCCTACGTCTCCGGTGCGGTTGAATGGGACCGATCTATTAAAATCTTGAAAATAATTCTTTACAAATAATTCTACAAAATTCTGACCTTCTCACAGTCTTCCTCTATCAAAAATAACAGGGGTTTCTTTTTACATCTCCTCAAAATTCCACTCCTAGCTCAAGTTATGAGCATTACAATATTTTAGCACAGACCCGAATGCTATTCAAATAAAATAACTCTCCTTTTATAATGTTTCCAAGTGGCTGGCTCAATGGTTAGGCACCTAAACTTTTGCATGGGAGGTTAGCTGTTCAAATCCCCTCCACTTCTCTCTCCTTCTCCTTAGGCGGATTTGTAGTGGTTTATCCCACATTGTGGGTGCGTGAAAGAAGGAAGGCATTTAATAATGCAAAGAGGGGGCTGTTTGTATTGGCTTAAGAGCCACCTTAGCTACTTAGGAAGTGGGCGCATTTTTTGGTTGGATAAATATGGTGCATGGATGTGTATTTTTAGGTGCCTAGAATAATGCCAAAGATAATGCGTGGAAATGGTAATTGGGAAATTGGATTAAATGCGTGGAATATGGAATTAAATAAAAATGCGTGGAAATGGTAATTGCATAGTTTAAAATGGCGTATCATATAGTCCCACATGCATAGCACAAATGCAATTACAAGCATATATATACACAAGTTGGTATAGTGATAAAATGAGAAGGAGGCCAAGACACCCCTCCATAATCGAGTGTGTCGAACCTGGCTGAGGGCCCCCAGCCAATAAATAGTGGGGTCCATTTGTCCGAAAACGAGTGTCCAAGACCGGCGTTCCCAAAACCTCTTTTAGTTCGTCACACAAATTTTCCACGTGTCGCAATATAATTGAAACACTTGGCGAGCGTGCACACGTCCAACCTACACAAAAACTCCAAATTTTGCCAGTTGCCCGAAAATTTCAGCGGGCTATAACTTTTGCAAACGAGCTCCATTTCCTGCAAACAAGATATCGACGGAATCATATAATTTTTCTCCATGCTTTAAAAATGACTGCAATTTATTCTGAGAAGATCTTAGATCAGTGTTTCTCTGTGAGGATCCTTTGATTAGAAAGAAAATGAAAGTTTACACCATGGGCTCATCTTTGTCATCAACCAACCTAAATCTGCCAATGCCGAAGTGTTGGTTTATAGTGAATTCATCTTCTCCTTCTGTGAGCTTTGGTAGTTGTTCTAGGATCCTCCACTCTTCCTCGAATGCATTCCTCAAGTCCATATACCATTTCTCAAGATGCACCTTATGAACGGTTTTCATGCTATCGCAAGTGTATTTTTTGAATCTCTTTGCGGGTGAGGGGTCTTCCTCTGGGTACTCCCATACGAACTTATCTTCCGCATCTGGCACTCTGATCTCTGAAAATACAATAGTTAAGAGGACATTACCAAAAGTATCTTGTCACCCTTCTGTGCACTGCTAATGATCTCATCTATGATTTACACGACAAGTTGTAGATGGTGCCCTTTGATATTCTTCTGCAAACATTAAGCCATGATTTGTTCACTTGCATCCATCTCTCTTGGTCGTTAAGTTTGGTTACCATGCGCGCGACCATTCTCATCACTAGGTCTTGGATATCCATAATATCAAAGTACCTTGACCCCTTCTTGTAGGCATATGTGGTGATGGTTTCTTTGATAGCTTCTTTGTCGCATAGGTCGTTCTTTATATCTTCTCCTTCACAAATGAGACCTGTGAATTTTGAAATCAGCTAAGGAGTTATGCGCATCTTGCACCCTATGAAGTGAAGGTGATCTTCATGTAGGCATGACATCGCCCTTTGGTAGAGGCGCTTGGGCTTCCCAAAGTAGGGCAACTCGCGAGAGTTACAACAATCCCTCCTTCTCCAACTTCACTTTTACTTTGTCATTATAAATGGGTAACCCTTCTGGTGTCCTCTTGTTTGTTGGGTGCACTAACTCCAGCGTCATTTCTTTCTCATTCGTGTTTGTGTGATGGTTATAATTGCTTACTTTCATGCTTCTTAAATGGGATTCCCACTCTTCTCCAAGCAAAACCCCATCTAGGTACTTTGCATTTCGCATACCATTCTTCATTGGTACTTGTGGTGGTTTCTTATAGGTTTCCCTTGCCCTTGCCCTTCTTAGGTGTTACAGCTGGTTTCTTGGGTGTCATTGTGTAGGTTATCTTTGCACTTCAACTTCTCTTGCTCTTCTTCTCTACCCTTTCTGAGTTTAGATCTCGAACTTGTGAAGAAACTCCTTTCCAACCCATGCCCTAGCTGTCACAAACCCTCTCTGGAATATCCCCTTCACAAGATGATGCTTCTCCACAACTCTCTCTACGCCGTGAACTATTTCCCTCCTAGTTTGCAGATCCAAACTAGTCACTCACGGTTAAATTTATCCAATTTTTCTTCACACGGATCAACTTTGGAAACCCTATTTCGCAAAAGCTCTTCCTTCTTGTATTCGCAATGTAAATAATGAAGTTTCCAACCTTCTATTTATAGTTTTTCCACCGTACTTCAACACTTAATGTGGCTTTGTCAACAAAACCCAACTTTAATGCTTTAAATCACTCGCCCAATTCTGGCGGACAATCCCCATCCTTTTGGCATGCTGACTAATCCATCTTGATAGGTGCGTGCATCACCAACACCGAAGGTACTTCCATCATGATTTTTTCTCTTGCCTACCTCGTGTTGCTTTTGTGCTTCTTCCACTCTTGTACGTGGATCCACAATGTAGCCTTACCCTGACACCAACCATCCTTTTTCACCTTTCCTCTCATGCACTTCCTTTCCTAGGGCCATCCAACCGGGCTTTCCAACGCAATCCTTCCTAGCGCATCACACTTTGTAATTTCTTCCACCTTACTCCACCCCACACTAAAATGATGTGCGGTCCTTTGCACATTTACAACCTTTAAAAAGTAATGAGATTACCGGTGCCCAAGGTGCAACAAAAAACAACAACGAGAAAGGGAAACACAAGAAAATTAAAAATGCATTAAAGGAAATCCTAAACTAACTGTCAATATTGCCTTTTACAAACACCAAGAAGACTTATTTATAGTAGGGCTTTAGCACTCCCATTGAAATGTCCTAGCAATCTTGTCCTATCCAAAGCACTTAGAATCGCACACGCTTGAATTAAGGATGTATGAAATGATGTAGGGACCCAACCAATGGAATTTTAACTTCCTAGGATGGCACATAAACTTTGAATCATATAGTAAGACCATCTGCCCAACTTCAAACTTATTGTTCTTAATGTGACGATCGTGCCATGACTTTTCTTTTTCTTTTCGGTTGTTTGGCTCCACTGGTGAGTGATCTTCTTTCATCCAATTCCATTAACTTGTCAATTCTTTCTTCCATCACTTTTTCATCATTTCCTCATCATCTAATCCATTTCAACTGGTAGGACAACCTCCATGCCAAACACCAATTGAAATGGTGTGACCTTATTCAACCTCTTGTAGGTTGTCCTATATGCCCAAAGAACGGCCGATACTTTTTCATCCCAATCACCTACTAACATCACGGATCTTAGTCAACGTGTGACTAAGTATTTTGTTAAATTCCTTAGCAGTTCCATTTGCTTGAGGGTGATATAGAGTATTTTTGTGATGGGCCACCATGAATTGTGATAACGAGAATCCCGCCGTTTCATTGAGGAAGTGTGTACCTCTATCACTTGTTAAACTTAATGGGCATCCATACATGCTGATTATGTTTTCCCATAAAAATCTAGCGGTTGTAGTCGTTGTGCAATCCTTTGTAGGCACTGTCTCTACCCACCTTGTCAAATAATCAGTGTAAGTGAGGATATATCGTGAACCAGTCCTTTGCACCACTGGTGAGATTGGTATGACAAAGTCGATAGCCCATTTCTCAAATGGTTTTGTGCTAGCTATTGGTCACAAGGGCATTTCATCCCTTTTTCCAGGTCTGCCAAGGTGTTGGCAATGGTCACAGGCCTTGCAAAACTTAATGCAATATTGATAAATGGTCTCCCACTAGAGCCCTATGGTTAGAATCTTCCACGCGGTTACATTTCCCACATAGTGTCCTCCTGCAATCCCACCATGCACCTCTTCCATAATTGCAATGCACTCATGTTCTAGCATGCATCGGTGCAGAACCTCATCACGACCCATTTTGTATAGATCTCTACTAATGAACATGTAAGGCACGGCATGTAAGGCCAACTTCTTCTCCAAGGCCTTCATTCTTACTAGTGCCACACATGTTCTGAGAAATACTGCAATATCTTCTAAGTCTGAGGACGTGCGCCACAATCTAAATAGTTGTGCATCTGGCATGGTATCCTCAATGATTTGTGTGTCCTCCCCTGAATCAATTCTAGACAAATGATCAGGTATGGAATTACTTTGACTGGTTTAAAACTACTACGTGAACTCGAACTCTTGGAACAATAGTACCCACCGATATATGCACCCTTGTAGAACGGGCTTACTCACCAAGTATTTCAATGTCATATGGTCAGTGTAAAATATAAAAGGGGTTGCCAACAAATATTGTTTGAATTTATGAAGCACGTAGATCATTAATAATGCCTCGTACTCAGTTGTAGTATAATTATGCTCTGTTGGTGTCAATTTCCTGCTTGCAAAGCACAAAGGATGATCAACAATCCCTTCACCAGGTTGTGCAAGTATTGCTCTAATGGCGGTTCTTGAGGCATCCACATGAACATGGAAAGGCTTATCCCAAGAAGGGAAACGTAGGATGGGTGCGGTGACAAGCCTATCCTTTAAAGTGTTGAATGCCTTCTACTACGCCTCTCCCCAATGAAAGGCACTTTTATGTCTAAGCAACTCTTCTAAAGGTGCAACGATCTTGGCATATCCCTTGATGAACTTCCTGTAATACCCCGTATGCCTAAGAAATTCATGCACTGCACTTTGACTAGTAGGTTCCTTCAATCCCACAATTACTTGCAACTTTTGCAGGATCTATTAAGAGCCTTCCTTACATATGATGTGTCCCGATAATGTTCCAAATGGGGTAAGAAAGACACATTTCATAATATTGAGGGATATCCTCAATGCCGACACCATTCAAACATTAACCTTAAGTTGTCACAATGGTCCTTCACTAACCCATATATTTCCAATCATCCGTAGACTTGAAGGAATTTATGGATGAAGTCCTGAAAGCTTGTACCATAATGCACGAGAACAAAAGTGCGCATTCTTCAACCCAAACGACATGACCGCATTGGAAAAAATTCCCCACTCAATAATCCCTTCACCAAAGGTTGTGCAAGTACTACTCTAATGGTGGTTCTTGAGGCATCCACATGAACATGGAAAGGCTTATCCCAAGAAGGGAAATGTAGGATGGGCACGGTGACAAGCCTATCCTTTAAAGTGTTGAATGCCTTCTACTGTGCCTCTCCCCAATGAAAGGCACTTTTATGTCTAAGCAACTCTTCTAAATCTGTAGTGATCTTGGCGTACCCCTTGATGAACTTCCTGTAATACCCCGTATGCCCAAGAAATCCGCGCACCGCACTTTGACTAGTAGGATCCTTCAATCCCACAATTACTACAACTTTTGTGGGATCTATTAAGTAGGCCTTCCTTACGTATGATGTGTCCCAATAATGTTCCAAACGGGGTAAAGAAAGACACATTTCCTAATATTGAGGGATATCCTTAACTCACGACACCTTTCAAACATTAACCTTAAGTTATCACAATGGTCCTTCACTAACCTATATACTGTCTAATCATCCAGGTAGACTTAAAGGAATTTATGGATGAAGTCCTAGGAAAGCTTGTACCATAATACGTGAGAACACAACAGGTGCATTCTTTAACCCAAACGACATGACTGTATAGGAAAAACTTCCCCACTCAGTGGCGAAAGTCGTCTTCCTCTAGTCCTCCTTCGTGATCCTTACCTGGTGATAGCTCGAGAATCCATCTGTGAAAGAATAGACCTCGCACCCTGCCACTCCCTCTAATATTTCTTTAGTGAATGGGGTTGGGAAAGGATCAATGATACATACTGCATTCAAGTCCCTGTAATCAACATAGATCCTTATCCTTCCGTCCTTTTTGATGCTAATTACCATTGGACTTACCCATTCTGACTCTTCAACAGCTTCAATGATACCTTATGCTATCATTTTATCTATTTCTTCCTTTACCTTCACGTGTAGGTTAGGATTCATTCGGTATGGTCTCTTCTAGACCGGGCGCGCACCCTCCTTCAACTTAATTCTCATTTCCCCCAAGGAATGGTGAATGCCTTTTAGTTCATGATACCCACGCCAGAATAAATCCTCAAACTCTCATAAAAGATCAATGATCTTAGAGACTTCTTTCTCTAACCAATAGTCTCTCACCGATAGCCTCTTTAGGCTCCTCTCCTGAACCATGTTAGCCTTCTTTATCCTTAAAGGTTCATGATAGGCACGTGCTTATTCATTAGAACTCTCTAACACCTCGCGCGTCCCCACAAAATGGTCAACATCTAAGTTTTCCGCTTCTTCTCCATCAATAACATACACCATCTTTCCTTTTTCTTTTTCCAAAATGCACACTCAAGCTGTATCTCTTTTGTTTCTTCTTCCTCAAAGCATTCCTCCAGTGCCGGGTTCACCTAGCAATTCTTGTATTCTGTCTTCCGTCATAACACTATCCCCAATGGTAAGGCACTTGAAAACCTGTAATGCCTTATCCACCAAGGGTTTTGTACTCCGATACTTGAATGTTTGAATGAGATCAGCCGCTAACTCTTGCCAATTTCTGTCTGGTGGCATGTCTCAAAGTGTGAATGTACCATGCACGTGCACAACCTTGTAGGGTGGAATACAACTTGTGAACCCATAATGAAGGTGGAAATGCTTCTGCGCTTCCCATCCAGGTTGTCTCACATGCTTGGATATGGAAGGAAGCGGTCTCTTTACCATGGTAGTCTTTTATAGCCGTGGGTGTGTTGCTCCTGCAAAACCTTACAGAGAAGGCAATTCTCACCTCGCACCATTCTAAGAGGTTATCCCAATGTGTCACCCACCAGCGCACAACAATTTTGAGTAGGACATAACTTAACATCCCTCTTCGTTCATTCTCCTCCTTCCACTGAGCTTCCATCTTTGCAAAAAGACCTCAGGGAAGGCTCCTCCTGAGTACTTAGGTATCTCCTTTCCCCCTAGGCACCGTGGACCGTATTTGTACACGCCTTTGTCACCTTTTTCAAGACCCTCTCAAATGTCATCTGATTGAATCATAGGTCCCATGCGCCCAATTATCGCATGTTATATTGGTGGCGTCACTTAAGGACTGAGCATTCTCAAACTGGATAACTCCTTCATGGGATGGATTACCTCTGGATCCCTGATTGAGTGCACATATATTATATCCAGGACCTCTTCTCCCAAAGGTTCAGTATAGGGTGTTGATTTTCCATCAGCGGGGTATGATGACCCATTCCTCCTCATTTTCAAAGCTTATGTATCCTTTGTTGAACTGAAGATCTACATTGTTCTTATAACACCATGGGCACCCAAGTAATGTTGGGAAATTGTCTGCCTCGGTGAGTGCCAAGACTTCGAAGTCCCCAGTAAACTTATCCCCTTGAATGGTGATAGTTGTATCCTTTAAGACACCGATGGGCATTGCCTTTTTTTTCACCATATACAACACATTTGAAGATGGTTGTAATGCAGGTCTTCCCATCTGATGTCATGCATCCAAGGTGAGAACATTGACCTCTGTGCCTGTGTCAATGAGGATATTACTAAGGAGCCATCCATCCATGACCGCATTTAATGTGATCTCCCTATCATAGTCAAGGCTATGAGGGGGAAGGTTTGCATGCAAGACCTACCTCTCGTGCTCTTCTTCGGCACATGGTACCTTCTCTCTCAACCATGCCCCTAGCAAGGGAATAATATTCTCTTGCCTTAGTATTTTACATACTTCCTTGACCTCATCCAGGTCATCCTTTGGCACCTCGACCTTCCTTCTTTGCTCCTCCCTCCTGGACTACTCCTTTAGACATTGGATTTCTCCTTGTAAACTTCGAATGATGTCCATGGTTTCTTGATATACCTCCTTTTGATGCACAAGGTCTAGGTACTTCCCATGTACCACTTCTTCCCTTGAAACCAGGTTCTTCTGCCTTGGTATTTCCTTTACACGTGTGGCCTCTGCTCTTGTTGTTACCATAACAAGTTCCAAACCTACATCACATGTCACCCGTGGCATCCATTGTGTGTCAACCTTCTTAATGCTTACCATTGCAGTGCCCTTGTCTTTCCTGGTGTTGTTGATTCATATGCTCAAACAACTTAGGGCACTCCTCATACTTGTGCTTCTTCCCACACCATGAGCACTATAATAAGTCTAGGCACTCACGCTTGTAGTGGTCTATAGATCCACAATTAAAACAGGTTCCACGTGGGAACTCACTTCTTCCTCCGCAGTTACCACGACCATGGAATCCTCCATGAAATCCCCTTCTGCGTGCGCCTCCATCTGCGCACTCCTCATAATGGCGATCATCACCCTTAGAACTACTGGTAATGTTGGTCTGACACACACCATGATCAATGGCCTCATGGATTTGGTCAATAAGCCAACAATCCTTGGTATCATGGGTCGTAGAGGTGTAGATATTACAATAGCAAGATACATTCTTCTGAATTGTGCACTGTAACAAGGGACATCTACTTGCATCATGGTCCCCATGAAAATCTCACGAAGATATTGCTTTCGGCGTACTATCTTCCCGGGAAACTATCCTCGGCATGCCCTCTACTTTACAATCCATACACCACATTCCACCGCAAGTCACATGAGCGGAGTTTGCAGATAACTTTTCTAGCTATTTAGCCATAGCAGTAATTTGAGCTTCCAAAAATGGGCTAACACTAGTGTCAATGCTCCCAATAGCTTCGGCACGCAAAGTAGCTTCCAACGCCTCACGCGGTCTGTGAAAGTCTTATGAGATAAAGCTCTTCTAAAAGGTGTTATCAACCCTCTAACAAACCATTGAGCATGTTGTGAAGGGTGAATGTCATATGACAAATTTGATAAGAGAGTCTTAAACCATGCGTCATACTTCCACACACTCTCTGTCATTCCCTGTTGAATTTCCTTAAGGGCGTTGATGCTCTTTTGTTCAAAATTAGGGATGTGGAATTCCGCTAGGAAGGCATTTTTCAATGCGGTGTAATCTACCACCATCTAATGGGGTCATACTTCCTATACCGGTTATGTGTGCACCCTTGCAACGTCATTCAAGCAAATCGACCGCCTTCCGCTCTAGGGTTGTGATCCCCTTTACGCGCCATAGTAGCTCACACTTGTGAAAGAGCTTCGCCGGAACATCTTCGCACCCCCTGTAATCTGGAAAATGTAAAGACATCTCAAAGAAGACTTGAGGAGGTGGTTGGGGCCCTTGTCCTCCTGATCTAGTTCCTTGACTTCCTTTGGTGTTTCCTCCTCCGCTAGATCCACTAGATCCACCAGGTCTTATGCCTCCAGATCCACCAGTTCCACCTCTAGATCCACTAGTAGCCAGTAATGGGCCTGAAGCGGTCACGCCTAGGGTCCCCAATGTCCCATTGAATTATGTGCCAACCGTCTGCAAGATTGTGTCGATACCAGATGTGTGTCTCGTGCCACGCCTTGATGCGTTACCTAAGCCTTGTATATTTGCTCCTTGTCCAAAAATTCCTTCGAATATTAGAATAGTATGCGTAGCCATAGAAGTGGGAAATGAAAAATTATATCTCCTAAGGGCGTAGATTTGTCACTTCCACCGATACCAACTGGGTCAACGATACTCCTTCCTTGATCTGGAAAACCAAGCGCCAGGGTTTGGTCACTAGATGGGTTCGATGATGCGCACCAACGACTCTTCTCTCTCCGTGTGACGAACTCTCATCGAGAGTCAAGGGGTCTCTCTTATGCATTTGCCAAGATGGGGTAAAGCATTACTTGCGGTTCCATGTCCTCTGCATGAACCTCAAATCCTTCCCGCAACGTCTACCTCCATATGTCCATCACACTTGTAACCTCGCGTTGTCTAGCAATCTCCCTTTCACGTGCTTCACTATACTTGAGTCATCTCTCCTCCCTTTCTTTCTCCATCGTAATGTCTGCCATCTTCCTCCACCTTAGCTTCCTCGCCTAGCGCTCAAGAAGGTTTTAGCCGGCCATTAGAAATGCCTCTAAACCCATGGTCATGATCAAGATCTTCATTGCCAAAGGGATAACATGTAGAAATGATCCTCTGGGCTCTCGCAAAAACTCGAACTCAGTAACCTCCAGACAAGAATACGTGGAAATAGTGTACTCCAGAGTGTAGCTAGCCAGTACTCCTTTCCACCAATGATCCACAGCACGATTCCACGTCAGATCTGCATCTTGTAACCTCTGAAATTCATCTTGGGTCCACACGCGCGATCTCTAATACCAGCTTGATCTAGATGCATATGTCGAGAGCCATTCATACAGCTCTAATGGGAAGCAACAGAAAAAAGTTTCATACAAATCATGGTAGAGGTTCTCTTTTACCCATCAACGACCATAAAACTCAAGCCCAATGTTGAATCTCTGAGAAAACTCATCCCCCATGCTCTTGAACCATGATTCAACACTTTCCACACGATCAAACGCTCTATCATCGCTTATTGCATAGATCATGATGTATGTTATTTCCCACTACAACTTCAAAAGAGTCCCGACAATGGAACCAAGATGTAGTCATTTTTACACCCACCAAAGAACAAGGGAACCCCATGCGCGTTGACCTATCACCCAGCGGGCGCTGGGCGCTCACCCGACACACACGCAAGTGCCAAGTCTCTCTTTTATGTGAGTTGAGTGGGAAAACATCATTTATGATCCAAACTTTAAAGAAAGTGAGTGGGAATGAGACATGCAAACATCATAGAGCTCAGAACGGCTCTAGACCATTGCAGTAATTATAGACAGAGATACTTTAACAGACTTAAAGAACTGAATCAAAACAGAAAGGAAAATGCATAGGGATTCATATTCATCTTATAAACATACATGAAATAGAACTATGAAGATATAAGGATGGACTAGAATCATTAATGATCATATTCAAATAAGTTGGTAACCTCATTACATCCATTATATTCATTACAGAACATCGTAATATGGCAAACCAAAGTCATACATCATAACTGGATCTACATTCCTTAGCTCTCAAAAAGAAAATTTATAACCCCAAGCCCTTGATACATCCATCTCCTATAGTTTATCTACCCAACCCAACAGAATCCTTGCAGCCATTTGTACAGAGTTCCACTCTCTTTTAATTTGTATTCTTAACTAACTTTATCAACACCCATACACACTTTTTCCTTTTGTGGGCGCTTGTTTTTATAGGCACCCCGAAGTGCCAACTCATCCTTCTGTGGCCTCAAATCCGGTGCCAAGTGTCTGAATGTGGTCCTCCATGGGCACATGCTCCTCCGTAAGCCGAGCTCTCCACTCTTTTCCATGATGGCCTTCTAGAAGCCTCCATCGCAGACATATTCCTTCCTAGGCCAACATGTCACAAGTCTCGACACCTTATCCATTCCGCATGTGCGATCAGGTCATGCTTTTTTGTGTTACGCTTGAAACGCCAAATACGGCTAAGTCCCGAGACCTTGTTATGTCGGCGCATAACACGGACTCTTCTAAAACCCTCCTAGAACCCTTCCCTGCACGCCTTCTCCTTGCGCACCCACTCTTCAACTTAGGCCTCGCACGCCCATGCGCCTTTGTGGACTTAGTCAATATTTTAGGGGCCCAACAAAGAAGGTAATCTAAGCTTCAAATATGAATTGCAAAGAGGTAGAGGAGCTTGAACACCTTTGGAAAAGACATGAATCATCATTGGGGACTTTTGAACCGTTTCCAACAATGTAGCACGTGCAAATTTAGGTGCGTACAATACCTTTACAAAACAAAGAAGAGAATTGCCTACTTTACTTCTAACATTTCTCTTCCTATATAATTCTCCTCCCTATCCTTTATATAAATTATATAAATTAGACTTCTTTATAAATACAAACTCTTACATCAATTAAGCTTATCATGATATAAACTAATAGATATGATCTAGATTATGTACTAGCTATTAGAAAAAAATTGTTTCATAGGAACAAAAGGAAAAAAACAAGGGAACCTCCATTCGAATTATATATTAAGGGGTTGACCAATACCATGTAGATATAAAATATTTGTATTTAAATTAGTATAAATATTTATTTGAAAATGTTGATATATATATATATATATATATCAATTTCAAGGGTTTTATATCGGATTTTATGTACATTTATTAATACTTTTATTGTATTTTCTTATTATTATTCACTTGGTAACCAAAAAAATTGGATATCATTAATTTGATTGACTTCTCAAAGTTTTTTTAAATGACGGTCAACTTTAATGTAAAGAACAAAAGTTGAAATTGTCACGCTACTTGATCCCACCTCTTTATCTATTATAACAAATTAATACTATTTTCAATTCAATTTTATAATTTTAAAAACTTTAAAATAACAATCAAATAAACATCAAATTTAATGTAAAAATAAAAATTAACAAAATTACAACATTAAATTCTTCCTCCTACTACTATTATAGAATAAATGCCTATACCCAATAAAAAAAAAAATATCTTAAATTATTACAGAATAAATGCCTATCCCCATAAAAAGAAAAATAAAAATCTTAAAAAATCTTAAACATAGGTAACATGTAGTAGGCTCAAATATAGTAACATAAGACAAGGTCCTAAACTTGGAAAGGTGTAGGCAACGAATACAAATTATTAAAAATGACATTTTTCAATAAAAAGTATTTTATAATAATATTTTCTTTTACCGCAATCAAGACACCTTGTTCTTCGCAGGTATATTCCTTCCTAGGCCACCTATCGCCACGCCGACACCTTATCCATTCCGCATGCGCGATCGGTCACGCTTTTCTCGTGTTCTCGCTCGAAACGCCAAATACGGCTAAGTCCCGAGACATTGTTCTCATGGCGCATAACACAAGTTCTTCTAAAACCCTCATAGAACCCTTCCTTGCACGCCTTCTCCTTACGCACCCACTCTTCAACTTAGGCCTTGCAGCCCATGCGCCTTTGTGTACTTAGTCAATATTTTAGGGGCCCAACAATAAGGTAATCTAAGCTTCAAATATGAATTGCAAAGAGGTAGAGAAGCTTGAACACCTTTGGAAAAGACATGAATCATCATTAGGGACTTCTGAATTATTTCCAACAATGTAGCACGTGCAAATTTAGGTGCGTACTATACCTTTACAAAACAAAGAAGAGAATCACCTACTTTACTTCTAACATTTTCTCTTCCTCTATAATTCTCCTCCCTATCCTTTATATAAATTATATAAATTAGACTTCTTTATAAATACAAACTCTTACATCAATTAAGCTTATCATGATAGAAACTAATAGATATGATCTAGATTCTGTACTAGCTATTAGAAAAAAATTGTTTCATAGGAACAAAAGAAAAAAACAGGGAACCTCCATTCGAATTATATATTAAGGGGTTGACCAATAACATGTAGATATAAAATATTTTAATTATAAATTAGTATAAATATTTATTTGAAAAATGTTGATATATATATATATATATATCAATTTCAAGGTTTTTATATTGGATTTTATGTACATTTATTAATACTTTTATTGTATTTTTTTATTATTATTTACTTGGTAACCAAAAAAATTGGATATCATTAATTTGATTGACTTCTCAAAGTTTTTTTAAATGACGGTCAACTTTAATGTAAAGAACAAAAGTTGAAATTGTCACGCTACTTGATCCCACCTCTTTATCTATTATAACAAATTAATACTATTTTCAATTCAATTTTGTAATTTTAAAAACTTTAAAATAACAATCAAATAAACATCAAATTTAATGTAAAAATAAAAATTAACAAAATTACAACATTAAATTCTTCCACTTACTAATATTATAGAATAAATGCCTATACCTACCCCATAAAAATAAAAAAATATCTTAAATTATTACAGAATAAATGCCTATCCCCATAAAAAGAAAAATAAAAATCTTTAAAAATCTTAAACATAGGTAACATGTGGTAGGCTCGAATACAGTAACATAAGACAAGGTCCTCAACTTGGAAAGGTATAGGCAACGAACACAAATTATTAGAAAATGACATTTTTCAATAAAAAGTATTTTAGAATAATATTTTCATTTACTGCAATCAAGACACCCTGTTCTTCGCATCATACTTTCATCAGTAATGCCAGCTAATACCGACAAGTATACCATAATATCAATATGAGTAGAATTCAGAACAAGTTAATAACAAATCTGGAATCTAGATATGATATACATTTCTAAACAGAATATAATTTTGATGTGTAATAATAATCTCACCTGGTACTAAATATTATCTAAAGGTTGCTTTCCTGATGAGATATTGTATATTATCTATGGGCAAAATCAATATTTTTATGATGAAATTTTTAATTTTGTTATATTTTTCGAAAATCTTGAGTTATTAGGTATCTGTTCATCCTTCCAAATTACCAGAAAAAAAGAAAAAAGAGAAATTTAACAGTATTATACACTACCCAAATTCCAGCAGATTTTAAGTTCCTCATTCATTTACACATTTTATGTACAGTGCAAAATACCATAATATAGGTATGGAAGTTTAGAGTCAAACTTGAAAATCGAAGCAGAGATCAGATACATCAATATTTATAACCCAAATTGGTTGTTTCGATTAGGATGCTTCATACAACTAATCTAAGTCAAGCAGAGCCTTTTTCCCTCTGGAAAGTCCTCAAAATGCCAGTCACTGAAGATGTCTCTACGAACAACATGACATCTTGTTAATCTGGGGGTATCAGCATCCTGGGTTTTAGGATTTCTGCTGACTCCAAAAGATGATGATGATGGCGGCACTGGAGCTACTTTTTCTTCACTGTGATTTCCGCTGCAGCAGGATGAAGATGACCATGATGTTGTTGTGGGTTCTTCTTGTTATAAGAAGACCAGCAACCACCTTCAGATCTTCCCCACTTCTCCTCATCTTGAGAGTGAAATGAGTAACTCCTTAGATCAGAGTGAGTTCTTGTTACATTTTGACAGGTCAAACATGCCAGACTCATGGTTGCAGAGTATATGAGATGGTTCACCAAAGATTGTGCCTTCAAATTCTGCAAAGCAAAAGACATGTACAGATCTTAATGGCATTAAGACAAGTGAATAGGAAACAAATCACCATTACAAATAGTTATTCAACTCAGTTAGATCTTGGCACAAAGAAAAGCAAAAAAATTACATCATGCAACAAAACTCATGCATACCCACATCATAGATTGATGGCTTATGGCCTTCCAACAACAAAAAATGCTTGTAGCCTACTCTGCTTCAGAACTTCAGCAAGATACAATAGGTAAGGCCTTTATGGGGTTATTTAACTAGTTGATTGCAAATAAATGATACCGGCTACAAGATTAAAACCTGGTGATGACAAAAATATTGATTTAATCACCTATGCCACTGAATCAGAAAAGAGGATTTCCTCTGTGATGCCCAACAATATTGATTTGATCACCTATGAAAATGACTCAGAACAGAAGATTCCCTCTATAATATTGTTTGCAACTTTTTTCATCAATGAGGTCATCATTATTGTTTTGATCACCTATACCAGTAAATGAGAACAGAGTATCTTTTGTGATGCCAACAAAATTATGTGATCACCTATAAAATTGACTAGGAACAGAGCATCTCCTCCATTATATTCCTGGAACTTTTCTCCGAATGAGGTCAACATTATAGATCCAAGATGTATCAAATCTTGGTAATAGAAACTGGGTTTTACAGAACAATATTTCAAACATTACCCATACATAAATGGACTCTGCAATACATCAAAACTCAAAAATAAGCATTGCCTAAGCATCTTCAAATTCAATACAAGCATGCAGTATATACTGCCTCTGCAATACATCAAAAACCTCTAAAACAAACTTCACCTATGCATCTGGAATTTCAATACATTCATTCAGTATATTTTGCCTCTGAAACACATCACAAACTCCAAAACAAACTTTACCTATGCATCTAGAATTTCAATACATAGATGCAATATATATTGTCTCTGCAACACATCAAAAGGTCTAAAACAAACTTTACCTATGCATCAAGAATTTCATTGCATACATGCAAGATATACATGGCCTCTGCAACCCATAAAAAACTATAAAACAGCCAGTACTCATGCATCTAGAATTTCAATATTTACAGGCAGTATATGTTGCCCCAACACACCAAAAACTCTTAACCTCTGCAACACACCCAAAACTCTATACCAGAGACTCCCTTTCGTCTAGAACACTATTATAATCTATGATCATTTTTTTGCTAATTTTATCTATATGCAGCATACTTGAAAGAGCCTACAAACCCAATACCTTTTTTCATTTTTCTGATTAAGTTTCATATAAACATCCAAATCACCAGAAAAAACCATGTCCTATCAATTTCATGAGCTACTCATAAGATTTTGCACATGGACTCACCTAAGATCTGGTTCTTTTGTGCAGACTGCACAACCATGAGCTAAACAAGATCATTGAGCATTTCCTCTGAACATGCCATGAATCAAGGCCACTGTAAAATATGAACTCCAGATTGAATAATATCCTATGAAAGTGAAGAATGCTTCTTCTTCTTGTCTTCCTTAATGCTTCACAAGCCTTGTCTCATTATGTAGTCAGCGAGTTGCAAGTTGGAAGAAGTGGACCCTCCTTTTCTAGATTCTTCACCATCTTGTAAAGATATTGCCACAGAAAGCCAAAAGCCACTTCAAAAAGACAACAGACCCACCACAGGCATCATCTCTTACTCAGCTGCACTTGCTTCTTACGCCACCCATTCCCATTTCCAATCCCACTCCCATCCCCTCCATAAAAGTGACATCAAATACTTAAATAAATAAATGGATGGAATGGTAGACGAATATAAAACTATGTGACAAACTTGTCTTAATGAAAACAACAAAAAGTGTCCATAAATTCAGAAAAATTAAGGAAATATAATTGAATTGGAAGAGACTGTTTGGTTAAAATAAAATGTTCTACCCACCCACCTTCCTGGATGCTTCCTTCTCCAGCTGTTGCTATCAGACCCACTTCCACTTGCATTATGTCTATGCCTCCCCCACCTCTTAACTCACCTCCCAACTAAACAAACGCTTCCTTAATGTGTGGGTCACCAGCAACCAACCTGCCTTGCATGAACCTTACCCATGCATTAACTCTTCTGCAGATTTATTTATTGCATGACCTGAATAGTACAAATCCTGCAAATCTACATGCACTGATCTGCATTTACTCCTAGAGAATGCCCTCATTTCCCCCTTCAACTGCTCACTCTGCCACAGCCAAGGATAGTTTATGTTGAGGGAGGCTAAAGTACATGATCAGTGTTTATGTGTTGGAAAGATTTTAATAACATCCACCAGATTGAGTAGTAACAAGAGTTGAAGTTTCAATGTTTTCAGTCTATAGAAATAATAGAAAGATTTTTGGAACAATTATGTGCAGTCTTTCTATCCTGACTAATCATGTGAATTGTCAGTTCTCTGTTTAATTCTGGATTCTCTTTGTGTAATTATGATTCACTGCAAAGACATGAATGAATGGATGGGGATTTCAGATTTGCAGAAGTAATTTCAAGATGCAGTGAAGAGACTTATCAGACTTGGGTAAAATAGGTGTTATCATTGGGTTGGGGACGATGGTTCACAACATCCACCATGGTACAAATCCTACTATATACGAAAAGAGTTAGAGATTGAGAAAGTTGATTTACTCCGCACCAATAACAATGAATGAAGGGTGTTTACCGTCTTAATTTTGAGATGACTTGTGACATACTTATCACCAAATTGTTTGTGAAAAGTTTGTTCACTTAACATAAATATATGTTTGAATTGCATTTTATGGATTAATAGATTATAATTATAAGTATATTGCAATACAAATGATAATTAAATTGGAACACAAATATCTAATTATATTTAACTAGGCTAAATAAACATGTTCTATACAAAAACATAATCTAACTCATTAATTCTAAAGCCATAGAAAAGCGGTTACATGTACAATTTAGATGTGTATCTTAAATATCACTAGATTTTGTAACAATCCCCATGATCTAATAGTGGAAATGCAAGCTCGGTATGACCTAGAATTTTGTAACGAATAAATAATTTTGTCTAAAGTATTTGTACTCTCCTACCAATGCATGGAGCATCCAAATGCTCTAGAAAAAATGGTTGTCAAGTCCACACTTTTTTATGGTTATGTTCGCCAAGTTTTGGGCTTCAAAACCTCTCTCGGTTTATGTGATTTGACTCCAATCGCCCGCAAAAAATGTTCTTCTCACATTCGGTGGGCATCAATATTTGATAACTTAAGGGGTTAAAAATATGTTTTGGCACATAACTATCTTTATATTTTTCATGCCCCTAGATAATTATAATATCTAAAACCTTGATGTTTGGAGTAGCTCCATTCACATGAAAACCATTGTTATATTAATATGGTGTGTGTCTAAACATAAATTTGTGCACGAGCTTCATTGAATGCTCTAACGATTGCTTGATTTCCTCTAGAATGTTTGCAAGTTCTTTGTAATTCCTCTAAAAATGCATAGTTTGCTTACATTTTCTTCTTGAAACTTAAATATCCAAATGAACTAGAATGCATCTCTATTTATAAAGAAATTGAATTCAAATTAGGTTATTCTTAGCACCCAAACCGATCTCCATAAGTCAAAAACTAAAAATAAAGATACGAAGGGGTGAGCATACTCTAGCCAAAGGGGGCCACACAACAAGGCATCGTGAGCATTTAGGTGCTCTAGACATGCACAAGGTACATATATAAGAACTATATACGAAGGAGTGAAAATGGGGAATGATTAGAGATTGGAGAAGAAGGTGATTAAAGGGGCTCAAGAGGGGTGTTAGATATATCATAAGCTGAAAAAACACACCAATAATTCCCACTTTCGACCAATAATCGACAAGTGCACAAACCTACAAAAATCTTCAAATTTAGAGACTAATAAGTGTCTAGGGTCCATTTTTAAAGTCTACATTCCCCTGCATTTGACATGTGTGTATGTGCACGCGTACATGCATGTCAAAATAGAATAAAAGACATTGTATGGATATAAAATTATGTAAACCAAGAGCTCTAGAACAAAATTCAAATTACACGTGAATGTGCAATAACATTTTTTTCTTTTTCTATACCACATGGGTGAGTCCCTATAGTATGTAAAATTTAGTCTTGTGAAACTTGGAAATAGTACATTGACATTTATCCTAGCTTTATCTTATTTCTCATTTATAGACTATGCTTAAATCATCATGATATATCCTAAAATCCAAGTCCAATATATCATGACTTGCTCTTCACTTAACACCTAGGAATCAATGCACTTTATACAAAACACATCTTCAAATTCTCTACAAACACTTTCATGTCTCGTATCTCGATCCCAACTTAATATTGGATGAGTTCATGGGAATACTACAAATTTGACCGAAGAATATGTCCCATGGCTAACAAACATGTCCTTTGGAGTTGTAAATTTCATCCTTTCATATGCACAAGTTAACTTAGTCCGTCTAAGGTCGATGGTGTGGAAATTTTTCGAATAAGTCACCTGTATAAACACATGTGCCCTTACCTATTATGGGCATATAGGGATCCCATATCAAAATCACCTCTAAGAAGGATATTGATCAAAGCATTGAAACATCTCTCTCTTAGAGCACATTACAACAAAACTATTCAAATATGAATACATATGGTGTCATGTCGAACCTAGCTCACATCTATGCACTAAAAATAAGTCATGTGTTAATGCCAAGTGTTGAGGGCTAAATTAAGGCTCCATCTTTATTTTCATTTTCCAGCCTCACCTCCACCATAGAATTTGAAGAACTATGTGTGACTTGATCCTACTTCAATGTATCGATTTGTAATGCGGTTGCTCATCATGTTAGTGGGGGCATGGTAAGGTCACCCAAAGGCATATGATGAAATAAACTCTTATAGATCAAGAGGAAAGGAGAATTCACATACAAGTACATTAGAGTCATCATAAATATATACAAATATAGGAAAGAGATCTAAAGAAAGATAAAGTGAGTGGTAGAGAAAGATTGTAAATCAAAGTAGTAGAGGACACATTCATCAACCTTAGGAAACATTGGATAGGTGAACCTATCTTGAGATGGATGACCTTGTCACATGCCTAGTTTAAAGTTCTCATATTTTACAAGAAAATTTATGACACCCTGTAAATAATTTTCATCTATTTCCATATTGTTGTCCACAAAGCATGAGCTAGTTTTCAGTGAATATATTTCAATACCTAACCTTGATTACTCATATATACTTTCTATAAGTTTTGTAAAGTGAAAATATCATTCTATTGTAATTTTAAGACTATCATATTTATATGTACTAATTTAACATATTACAATATCTTAATCAGATTACACTAGTTATGATATTACATTTTAGTGAACATGTTATATTTATATATTTTTTCGACATACAACTTTGTTCCTCCCCACTAAGGTTTCATATTTCTAAATACGATTTTCAACACCATATTCATTCTTTAGATTTTATTCAAAACCCAACTTTTCTTGTGTGTAATTTAAATTGTTGCAAATGTCAATATTAACGATTCTTATTTACATTATCCTCGACCTATTTTGGTCAAATTTGCAACCAAGATAAAAATATGTTGAGAGCACCCACCTTGAGCACCTTACGCAGACACTCAAATTGGGAAATTCACACTTTGGAAACCTTTGATTTGAATATGCATTCTTGCTATGATAAACACAACTTCTCCATTCCCACTTAGCGATTTCTGAGGTCCATTGTTTAACTTGTTTACCCTTGCACACTGACATGTCAAAACATTATGAGAATAGAATACACAAAATCAATAGAGAAACATCAATCTATCAAGTCCAATTATCATTTGGTACATTTCTTGCTCCTAATCGAATCGTATGGTTTGGTTAGGACCGCACATCAGTCCTAACTTACTTGTATGGTATTGGACCGACATGTATTCCAAATGCACCTATGCTAATGTAACTTAGTGGCCGCTAGTTTTATGTAGCTTAGCAGTTGGTAGGCTTATGAAACTTGCTACCGGTTGGCTGGTGTAACTTTCCAGCCACTAGGATTATTTCACCTAGATGAATCTACTCTTGTGTAAATTAGCGGCCACTAGGCTTATGTAAGTTAACAACCTATACACTTATGTAAGATAGTGGCCACTAGGCTTATCGTGGTATCATGTAACTTAGAGGCCGCAAGGCTTATGTAACTTAGTGGCCGCAAGGAAAATGTAACTTAGTGGCCGCAAGGAAGATGTAACTTTGACCCCGCTAGGCTAATTTCACCTAGCATGTGCTTTCATCATGTAAGTTAACAACTGCTAGGCTTATTGAAGATAGCGGTTGCGAGGCTTATGTAAGATACAATCACTTGTCTTATGTGGGGGATTCAAATAATAACAAACTAGAAATCCTAAAATAGTGAAACTAAAATCCAAAAATCGGATTTATAAATTGGATTACAATAGTGGTTATAATAAATTAGATAGGATTTAGTCCATGCAAACCTATTCCTGAAATCTATTACCTATTCCCGCTATTCCAATTATGAATGCTCACACTTCATCTTGAAAATGATCGTACTTTGTCATACGAGGTATCGTACATCGCCATGTGATGGATCGCACTTTAATGTGTGATCCATCACACTTCGGCATGCGAGGGATCAAACTTCGATGTGTGAGGGATCGCACTTCGACGTGAGAGGGATTGCACTTCATCGTGCAATGAATCACACTTGTAGATGTACGAGGCCACAACTCTCTCGCACTACGATGAGCTATCACTATCACGTCTAAGTGTGAGTTTTCAAACTTGAAATTGTGCTCGCTCACACATTGAAGTGCAATCACCAACTTCTAGCCTCCCATTGGAGTCAATATTTAAATTTTAGCATGTAAGAAAAAAAAAATACGTCACACTTTGACCTCTAGGCTATAATTTTTTTGAAATCCATAGGGGAAAGAAGCCAATGACTGTGAGAGGTAATGTGTAGGATAGGACCACTAGTTGCAAAATTCAAGTCAACATTTATAACTTTTATACTAAAAATTTAGAAAAAGGTAGATAATAACACAAGTAAAATCAAGTCACATGTACAAATCAACCAATAAAAATATTTAACTTTGACCCCACTAGGTGATCTCAAATAGCATGTTCTTGCATCATGTAAGTTAGCAACCGCTAGGCTTATCAAGATAAATGGCCACGACGCTTATGTAAGATAGCGGTCGCAACGCTTATGTAAGATAGTGGTCACTTGGCTTATGTGGGGGATTCAAACAATAACAAAATAGAAATCCTAAAATAGTGAAACTAAAATCTGAAAATTGAGATTTATAAATTGGATTATAATAGTGGTGAACTTGGAATCCAATAATCGTGTTATTGAATCCAATAATAGCGATATTGGAATCCAATAATAGTGAAATTGGAATAAAATAATTCCAATAATGACAATATTGGAATCCAATATTGCTACTATTAGATTCCAATAATAGTAATAATGGAATCCAATATAGACAAAAATGGAATCCAATATACGCAAAAACAGAGATGGATTTCTTCCAATATTTGAAATACAAGAGTCTCAATTTCTTTGGAATATGTCCCAATTTAGTGAAATAAGTGTTTTATAGACCCAATTATCTCCAACGACATATTTATCAAATAGAAGATGAATAAGATTCCATATATCACTCCTCTCGATCAATCCATATCAAATTTCGTGAGCATCAATCAATCTTTCCTTTGACTAGCTTTTGCATTACTTCAAGGTTCATTAACCATAGGCATTTACAATGAAAATACAATATGTTCATCATAAACATCATAAAAATAAGATTGTACTTAATATTGAAGTCTTGTGATCATTTTATCATAATTATGATCCAAAATTTTATTTGTTGGATGTAGATAGATGACTAGTTAGTATTTTTTCCCGTTGATTTAAAAACCTATATAGGTATTTACATAAGACCTAAAAATATTATTCAAGATTCTTCCCCATTAAATTATTAACATTTTATAAATGTTGTCATGATCATAATACATCTCTCTTTCAAAAAAGTACAATCCTTAGAAACACTTGTGTGTATTTACTAGTAGGATCATAAAACTTGTATGATTTTCTTTCATTAGAATATCTTATAAAGATGAGTGCCAAAATATTAGCATATAATTTGTGAGTACGCATTACCATACCTTAATTTGTGGTAACTTGTATGTTTCTATTTCCTTCAACTTGGATGGACTTTCCATCTCTCAATTGTACTTGACTTTTGAAGGAATCATCTAACTTAATGAAACTAAATTTTTACTTGTTATATAATTTGAGTAATATAAATAGAGAAACAAAAAATTATATGCATCCTCTAATTGCACATTACATGATAGACAATAATCTAAATCATCTAAGTTTTTTATCCTTAATTTGTTTATCTTGGAAAGCCTTCTTTTCACCCTCTAGATCAACTTGATTCTTAGCTGCTAGTATCCTATAATCTTTTATAAAGTGTCTTGGTTTTTTACAATCATAGAAATTAAGGTTTATGTTAAAATTACTTATGAACCTAGCTTTATCTTTCCTTTTGAAGTTCTTTCCTTGTTTGCAAGTGTCTATTATGTAGTCTCAGTACTAAATCTCCTGCACATAGTTTTAGTTTACCCTTATGGGACAAGAGAGAACTAATTAACCTATCAACACTTATATTGTTTATTTCCTTACACTCCTCAAGTGTTATCATAATATGAAACCATATTTGCATCAATTTTCTGAAAATTTTCCTAACAATAAAATTATCTTCAATGGTTTCTCCATAAACACTTATTCTATTTATTAAATCATTTATATTTTTGCAATAATATCCAACTCTCTCATTGTCTAACATTGTCAAATTATTAAAATTCATTTTAAGGGTTTGAATTTTTGCATCTCTTACATTAATAAATACTTTATATGAAGTCTCCAAGGTATCCCAATACCTCGTGGGCATTCTTACTTCCCATAATTTTTGGATAATGTTAGGATTTATTACACTCTAGAGATAGAAAAAAGTTTGTGCATCTACCTTTTCTTCTTCTTTTTTTATCCCTAAAAATATGAGCCTTGATATGAAGTCTCTATGTTATCCCATGCCTCATGGGAATTTGTACTTCTTGCAATTCCTAGATAGATATAAGGATCTATTCCACTCTAGAGATAAAAACCTTGTTCACATGAATTTTCTTATCTTATTTTTGTTCTCTTATGATCTTGAGACAAAATATTACAATCTATAGATGGAGTGTATCCATAAGTGACATTCTACCGACTACCAAACCCCCTTCCAAAAAATAATCCTCTTCAACTGATCTCTCTAATACTCAAAGTTTTCACCTTTGAAAATATGTATATTTATATAAGCAAAATTCATCAAGTCATGCTTCTCCTAATAATGAAAAAAACCATTCTAAACCTTTCTTGAATGAGTATATGATACCAAAGGAAGGTTTTTATGTTGAAGGATTGAAAATCAAATATGAAATACCCTTTAAATGAAGGTAGTGATCATCTAAAATTTCCCAAAATAAGTACAACTATTAAACTAGTGTACTCGCATGTGTGATTGATGACCAAAATATGCACCGAATAACCTCTCAATCATATCCTCGCGTTTTTTTTTCCTTCCTTTGTGAATACCTTAAATAAAATAAGATAATATCATAATGAAAAAAATTGTTTCCAATTGGAAAAATTCACTCCACTATTTATAATTCAATCAATCAAGTAAGAAGGCTAATATAGCCATTACAATAATACATGTCTTAATTTGCAGTAAAACTAAAAGAATAATAATAGGAACAACAACTCATAAATTAAATAAATTTAACTAAAGATAAAAAATAGACTCTAGATGATAAGTATAATCCACTAATAATATATGGTCAACATACAAGAAGCCATTATTAGTTTAAGTTACGCATACATAGTTTATTTTAGACATTAGCTAAACTAGATGTTCTAACCTCTCCTAAAAATAAAAATAAACTAAAAGGATACTAAATTCAATAATATATACATATAAATGGAGCCCCACCTCTTGAGGATGGATGGATAATGATTTGACCTCAATTAAGCATATATTTTTAGAATTTAATTTTTAGATTTCTTAAAAAGAAAATTCTACACTCAACCCAAAAATCTCTTAAAATAAAAAAGCTCAACTAAAATTAATTCTTACAATAAATAATCATGTGCCTATATTGGAATCATACTCAACATTAGTAATACGTAATTAAGAACATAAAATCAAATTTGATATTACAATAAAATTTATTAAACCATATAATATACATATCAAATCCATTCAACAATATACCAACTAAAATAATAGCAAAAAAATAATAATCTAAGAGTAACCTACATTTGAGCAAGGAGATGTCCTATATATCCCTTAGAGTTGCCCCTGATCGAACATTAAATATGCCCTATCCTATTTTGAAAACACTATTATGAACTTTTAGTTTTTGGAAATTTGTTAGAAATGTTCTATATACCTTACATGAATTACACTCTATATGATTTATACTTGTTTAGAATCATATTTTACCAATTTCACTATTATGGTTACGTATTGATGTTCCTACATATGATAACACATAACTTAGGAAAATTATATAGTTGAGGCATTTTCTTATAAATGATTAAGTCAATATAATAAAGAATAAGGTTAATATGTTATATTCAATTCCTACCACGGTTTTCTTAGGTGAAATTATTGGGTAGTATGTGTATTCATTTTTCTCTTTTAATATAGCTTGCATATTATGTTAGTATTGTTTATATTATAAAAAAATTATTTAATTATATCTATGTATTTGGCATTAAATCTAGTGTTATATATTTTTAAATATTTTGAGCTTATTTTCTTTAAGATAAACTATTTCTTAAGTGAGATCTATGCATGTGAAAATATTTTGTACATGAAAATTATAAGAACTATAATGATATATATTGAAAAACTTAATGGCCATCACTTTTAGTCATGGAGGATCTCCTTATATATAGTGACAAGTGAATTATTGTGTTAGTAACAATTCCCAAGGATATTAAACCGTAAGTTTGGGAGACGCTGGATAGGAAGGAAAATATTGAATCGACCATGATTGTTAAATTCACTTATGTTGATATGTGATGTGAATATAGTGATAAGAATATATGAGATGATTTGGGAATTTGTATCAAAAATTCATTAGTAAATAAACTATTCCTCCATCATAAGTAAAATTCATTGACAATGAATAATGTTGAATCTATGGAAGAACATTTGAACTCCTTTTATATATTGGTAACTCAATTGTTGTTATTCAAAATTGAAATGGATGATGAAGAAATGTGTATTAAATTTGTTATTATGTTTACAAGATCCTTGAGATATTATTTTAATGGACATTAGTATGACTTCATTAAACATAAAAATTGAGGATGTAGGAATATATTATTGGTGAAGAGCCACATATCTATTGGTTTGATGGATGCATAGGTGAATGATGCAAGACGTGAATTGTTCCAAGACAAAACAATGCAAGCATATAAGACTACAAATTATGAAAATACAAGAGAGATAATTGCAATAACACATAAATAGCTCCACCTCAATATGGTCATATGCTCCATAAGATAGATGATGTAAGTCAAGAACATATAGGAGGTGAATGTGTAATCTCCTCCCGGATCGGTGGGGAATAACTCTCACTAATCGATATTAGAAGTAGAGTTGACTCAACACAACTAGTAAGCTAAATTAACACAACTACTAACCTAACTTGACATAATTGGTACACCTAAGCAAGCATATCCCATGAGTGTAGGAAAGGTCCAGTAAATAAAAAATACAAGGAAAATGAGTATCCTACACTAGCGTATATTTTATATCAAAGGAAATGAAGTGGAAACCAATGGAGAATTATAAACAAAAGATGCATTATTGTAGTCTTATTTTACCATTCACAACCCAAGGTGCGCCGACACATCACTTAGATAGATCTCGAATGCTCACCCGAAGTGTGCAAGGGTACCAAGTCCCTATTTTATGGCAGCATTGTCAAGGAGTTAGCATGAAAGAACAAATAATTCGGATCCATAATAACCATTCAAAGGTAAATCATAAATAGATCTAGCTCACAACCATAGTGCATAAAGAATCAAACAAGAACTAGTAACAAATTTACAATAACGAGAATCCATCCATAATGATCCATTATATTAATCCTTAACAAAGTCAATAGTTGAATACATAATAATAGTCATCACTAAGTCAAGTGTGTAAGTACACCAACAACATACCCTTACAAAATCATTCACACACTCATACATATCAAGTTTGTGTGAATCAATACATATATATAGGTAATGGGGACTTTCCCTTCACTACTCATGCAATCTCAAAAATAGGTTGTGTGGTAACAATATCCATGCGCCATTACTAAAAACAACTAGGAAGCATGCAAACTTTGCCTCGATAATAGATTACCTATAAATAACTCTAGTTCTAAACCTATTATTAGCTAGAACTCAGTATAGCGCTTCATCTTCCACTTGTTCCCAAAATAGCTTGGCATGTCTTACAAGTCTTCTATCAAAACATGCTCAAAGAATCAATCCCATCTTTAGCCCGTATGTAAAATGGCCAAGTATTGTTCTCTCGACTTCCCCGGGTGAAACTACATGGTGTAAATTTGTCCAACTTCCGTGCCTACTTACGCGCTCCCTACTTTCACACCTTCAATACTTAGGAAATATCTTATCACCCAACATTACCCCACACTAGGTTCATCACTGCCTTGTGAATAGGTAATCATGCCTTATCTCTCTAAGAATAAAGAATCGAATAAAAGAATGTCTGATACATAATGTATGAACAAATATGAAAAATAATCTAGGCACTCTACTCCTCTAAAGGCAGAATTAACTCAGGATACTCACTCTTGATCTCTTCCTCTAATTTCATTTCAATCACTGAGCATCTTATTTGTCTTACCAGGGATGTCTGAAAGTACTCCTTCCATCTCATACAAATTCATGTTCTTGCCTACAACACTATAAGAAATTTTGCTAGAGTTGAGATCATCCCATCCATCACATCCATTCGTTTTGCTATAAAATTTCTAATTTCCTTTATCCGTTCTTTGTGAGGGTCCTAGGTTTTGTATGAGAACATCACGATTTTATACCAACAACATCACCTCTCCTCATGCCCAAGTGTCTCATTATTCTTCACAACAAGGACTACATTTTCCTCCACCAGAGTCCTTGTCTTGATTATTTCCTCAAGATTTGCACATATTCAACATCGAGTTTTCCTTTTTCATCTCATCCTTCAATGTCTAGAGAAAATACTCATACCCAAAGTGATTCGAACACTATTGTTGCCTTATTCCTTTCCTCATGTGCTACACCATCCTTCCATCTCGGCATCCATATTGTACCCTCATCCAACACCATGTGAACCAACGTGCACAAGTAATGCATAGCAAATGGAAATATTTCAGCTACCTTCTCTTCTCTTCACTTGTGGCCTTACCTTCAAAATTTCATCATTGATCTGCTCCGCCATATCAAGTACTACACGCACCTTCACCTCAGCTCTCTTTTTCCTCTATCAGTGCTTAATCTCTACTTCTTTATCCTTCCTATCCTCTAACAAAGTCTGAATAGTTACCACTTTATCTATATTCCTGCGCGTAACCTCTACAAATACCTTCGTCAAAGCATTACTTACTTGTTCATCAGAGAACTGAGTCGACTTGATGGTTACATGTCGGGAATGTGGGGCTTTCTTCATCCTCTGAGAGACACATGAATCTTCACACACATCAAAATCAAGCTCATCCATGTGATTTTGCATATTCCATGATAACTACTTTTGGGTGCATGTGGTCGCCATATCTGGATCCATCATCTCCCACCCATATAATTGTTCCTTTGTAATAGTAACTCTGGAACCTTGCACAAATTATCTTTATCATGTCATCAACATAGCCAAGGTTTTGTGTCTACACCATCTCCTCTTCCTTGGGCTCACTTGTGCGCTCATATGTGTTAGTGCCAAGCCCACATTTTGTTGTACTTCCTCTTATTCCTTAGGTCCCTTGGATGGGAGCACAACATTATCTTTAATATTTATGTCACCGCCAAGTAGCTCTCTTCCTCATGTTCATGTAAGCTCATGTTGGGGAATCCTATGTCAAATTGTGGGTGCTCACCACCAATCCCTTCATCTTCCCCAAGTCTAAGGTTGTGTGTGGAAACTTCATCATGCGCGTCCTCTTCTAACGGATTCTCCTCATCATTGTCTTTAACTGGTATGTATTTTCACCTTTTCTTTCTTTCCTCCTCAACATTCTTCACCGGTGTTACGCGTGGTGATATCCTTACCACTATAAGGGGCTAACGACAACATCTACACTTGTACACCTCTTATGCAATTATCTTCTCTATGATCAAGGGTAGTGTTGTCTTCCTGCTCCTCCTCCTCACGCTTTAGGACATTCTGCAAGACTTCATGTCCTTGTTCTTCCTACATGGGGGTGTATGTTCCACCGACATCCTTGTTCCCACAGTCTGTTTTCCCTTTGGAGGACTCTAGTAAAGACAAGTCCTCTCCTGCAACCACTTTTCCATCCTTAAACCATGGCCTCAGGTATACATACATGCGCGCTGGGCTCAACCTTTCCTATAGCCATAATATTTGGAGTTATGTCAATGTTGTTCATTTCCATCGTCTCCACATATGCCTCCTTATTGGGACATACATATGTCTTGTGTAAAATATGGATATTTGCATCCACCTTGTCAACATCAAACTATAATTTCATGAATTATGTAACATGTTCACCGAGTCTTTAAAATACCGAGCAGTAAATTCAAAAGGTAACTTACACCATGGGCTCTTCTCGCCCATTTTCATGAAGAATCTTCCTAAACATAATTGTTGGTACGCCGCAAACTCTTCTTGTCTATCCAACACACTAGGTAGTTTGCACATGGTATGTGCCACTCTCCCTCAAACTCCCAAACATCCTCCTAAACCACTTCTCCTGGAACTCCTTATAAGTGTTTGAAATTGAACCATGGTACGTATACTTGGAGAAATTCACAACAGTGATTTATTCTCTATGGGGTATTCCCATACTTTTTCCTTCGGCCCATTAGGCACACCGATTTCACTAAATATAATCAAGAGTAAAATGGCGCCCCAAGTTATCTTCTCACCTTTATCATCCTGGGTGCGCGCTTCTTCCACTAAGCTCTCCACAATGTAACTTGCAATATTATAATAAGTCTTATTCACCATTTTATGTACTATATGTAGCCAACACTTATTAACTTTTGTCCATCTCTCTGAGGCACCCAATTTGTAACCAACTAACCATACTACTACCCTTATAGCTAGATCATTTATCTATGTAATGTTGAAAGATCGACCCCCTTTTTGTAGTGGTATGTGGTGGCCATCGCTTGTACTCCCTCATCATATGATAAGTCACTTGAAATCTCTAAACTAGATTCATGCAAACATGTGACTTTTCCGACCAACTTCAATGTAATCTGCATCCTCCTACCCATAAAGTAGAAGAAATCCTCATGCATGTGTGACATCAACCACTGGTACAAGTGGTCAAGCTTGCGAAAGAATGAAAAATCATAAATTGTCATAACTCTGACACTTTCCAATAATTTTTGTACCAAAATTTCTAAAACCCTATGCCCATTTCACCTTCCTATTAGTCTTCTCGAATAGTCTCCTGCATTGATATCTTTGAGGTTTTCTCAGTCTTGTGATTGAAGTCATTAATCTTGCATTGGGTTAATTTCAATGTCCACGACCTCCCTTCAATCACCTCTTCCCAAGATACTACATTTTGACTAACCACTCTTACGATGCTTCCTCAATCTCCTCTTAACAACTGGAGCTCGCCTTGGTGCCATTTTATCCTCTCAATTAATAGATATGCTTTGCAAATTGTAACCTTTCCACCGCCTTACCCTTGCACACATCAAAATCAAATCAAACACTTCGAGTCCTTGTTCCCTCACTGCAACTCTACCTCTATGAAACCCTAACTTCCAGAACCTTTCTTCCTCACCCACCTAAAAACTCAAACACACCTACACGTGGAGTTCTATCAATGTCGTGTCATGAGTTCACGTGGTTCACTAGTTGATATCTCATTCTTTTCACTAAGCGCTTCATCGCACTTCTCAATCTTGATAGCTCAAAGGATGCAAGGTAAAAATAACGTTGTAATCATCAACTTTATAGGATTTTTAAAAATTCCCGCATTAATTTCTCCTTAAACACCACCATACATGGCATTAATTCCACCTCCTCACTCTTCTGTGTGTTACATTGTATCCTTCCATGCCTAACTCTTCTACGCCTCAGTCATAACCTTATGGCGCACTCACTACTTCCTTGGTCACATATTCCCTTATGCACACTCCCATGCACCAAAGTACCTATCCAATGTGCCTCATACCAAGTAGTTTCCAATGATGTAGCCTACCTCGCATTATACTGTGTGTCCATCTATCTACGCATGGTCTTCAATCCGAGTAAATTTCTTGGAATTTATTCTCCAAACTATCCTCACTCTGAGCTCCTATAATTTTGACAATGCACACCAATTTGTGTCAAGGCACCAATCACTTATTCTCTCCAATCCACCCCACACTAAAATTATGCATGGCCCTATGTGCATGAAGTCACTTAGTTAATAATCGATACGTGCACGTGAGTGCAATTATTACAAAAAAACACCGAAAAATTAACAAAGCATCATAAAGAAAAAAGGATACACATATAAAAGAAATTCCTTAAAGGAAAACTTAATCTAACATGGCAAATACTTCCTTATTACAAACACCAAGAAGACTAATTTATAATAGGGCTTCACCTACTCCCATTGAAGTAACCAAAAATCGTGTGCCATCCAAATGACTGTAATCGAAAGCATCTCAATCAAGTATATATGTCACCTCACACCAGCCAATACACCTTAAATATCTTAGGGTGACGCGCATACTTGGAGTCATAAAGAAGAACCATCTGTCTAACTTCAAACTGGTTATTCTTAATATTCCTATCATGTCATGCCTTCTGCATAGCCTTTTTCTCTTCTAATTCCATTGAGAAATGGCATGCCACTCATCCAAATGCATTAGTTTATGAATGTTCTATTCAAGTGCTTGCTCATCATCCAGTCCTCCTACATGTGCAATACATAGAGAGGGTAACATGAATTCCACCGGTAAAATAGCCTCTGTGCCAAACACCAACTGAAAGGGTGTGGCTTTGTTCAATCTCTTATAAGTTGTCCTATATGCCCAAAGTACAACAAAGACTTTATCATCCCAATCCTTTCTTCCAACATCACAAATCTTTGTCAATGTATTTCCTAGTATCTTGTTGAAAGCCTCAACAGTTCCATTATCTTGTGGTGATAGGGTGTTGTCTTGTGAAGCACCACCATAAACTCTACCAAAAATATCCATAAAGTCTCATTGAGGAAATGAGTGCCCCTATCACTTGTCAGACTCAATGGACATCCATACCTGTTGATTATGTTCTCCCATAAAACATTGTTGTTGTAGTTGCCATGCGATCCTTTGTAGGCAACACTTCCGCCCACATTGTCGATAATCTATACATGTAATAATAAAGCATGATCTAGTCCTACGCGCGCATGTGGGGAAATAAGACCCACAAAGTCAATTTCCCACTTCTCAAAAGGTTTTGCACTAGCGATAGGCCTCAAAGGCATTTCATTCATATGATTAGGATTTCTAAAGCATTTATAATGGTCACAAGCCTTACAATATTCTATATAACCCTTATACACTATTTCCCACCAAAGGCCTGCTAAAAAAATATTGCAAGCGGTAACATTTCCCACATAACAACCACATACAATTCCACCATGATCTTCTTCCATAATAGCTTCACACTCATGCTCAAGTACACAGTGGTGCAAAATTTCATCCCATCCTAGCTTGTATAAATCCCCACTGATCAACATATAGGGCATGGCGTGTATGGCAAGTTGTTTCTTCTCTAAGCTCTTCATTCCCTTAGGCACCACATAAGTACATAAAAACACAACAATATATTCGAAGTTATAGGGAGCACGGTTAAATCTGAACAATTGTGCATCTGACATTGTGTCCTCAATGCTCTGCACATCCTCACCTGAATTAATCCTTGACAAATGATATGGTCCACAATTTCTCTTCCCTGACTTTACAACCACTATGAAGTCAAATTCCTGACACAAGAGAATCCAATGGCATATGCGCCCCTACAAAATAGGATTATTAACCAAGTACTTCATTGTCACGTGATGATCGTATAAAATATAGGAGTTTCCTATTAGTATTTTCTAAACTTATGCAGTCAAGTAAATCATGGACAAAGCTTTGCACTCTGTAGTTTTATAATTGTGTTTAATTAGTGTCAACTTCCCGTTTGCAAAACAAATAGGATGATCAACATTACCATCACCAGGTTGTGCTAACATGATGATAATGGCCATGCTAGAGGACTCAACATGTTTATGAAATGGCTTATCCCAAGAAAGAAAGTGAAAAAGGGGCACAAAAGTAAGTCTCTCCTTCAATGTCTCAAATGTTATCTGTTGTGCCTCATTCTAATGGAACTTTCCTTTACTCTTCAATAATTCTTCTACGGGCACATAAATCTTAACATATCCCTTAATGAAATTCCTGAAATAACTTGTATGTCCTAATAATCCACGCACCTCACTTTGATTGGTAGGTTCCTCTAAGCCCAAAATAATAACAACCTTAGCAGGATCTACCAACATGCTTCTTTGCAAATAATATGTCCCAAAAAAGTTCCAAAGGGTGTAGCAAAGATACAATTCTTAATGTTCAAAGAGATACTTAGCTGCTTACATCTCTTAAAAATGAGTCTCAAGTTGTCACAATGATATTTTACCACCCATACATAGTCCAATCATCTAAATAAACCTATAAAAACTTGTATATAAAGTCTTCAAATGCTTGTACAATAATGCACGAAAAACTATGAGATGCATTCTTCAACCCAAAGGGCATAATTAGTATATGCAAAAATTCCCCATTCAGTGGTGAAAGTTGTATTTTCTTGATCTTCCTTAGAATGTGCACTGATGATAATAGCTAGAGAACCCATTTGTAAATAAGTATATTTTGCACTCCTGTAATGCCTTCAAGATATCCTCTCAGTAAAGGTGTGGGAAAAGGATCTATGACACAAGAAACATTCAATTCTCTGTAGTCCACACATATCCTTATCCTACCATCCTTCTTGATTCTAATCACCATGGGACTAACCCACTCTGATTCCTCAATGGGCTCAATGATTCCAGATTTCAACATCTTATCAATATCTTCCTTAACTTTGACGCACATATTAGGATTCATTCTATAAGGCCTCTTCCTAACCGGGCATGCACCTTCCTTAAAATTTATCCTCATCTCATTTAAAGAGGAGTGCAATCCCTTTAAATCATGATATCCTCGTGGAAATAATTCTGGAATTCATGCAACAAATCAATTATCTTTGACACCTCTTATTCAGACTAATAGTCACTAATAATGGCCTCTTTAGGTTCTCAGATCTGTCCCAATGTTGACCTTCTTCATTTTCATAGGCTCATGATAAGTGTGTGCCTTCTCATCAACATTATCTAAGACCTCGTGTGTACCTATAGTGTGATCAACATCCAGATTCTCTACCTCTTCATCATTAATCATGTAAACTAGATTACCCTTTTCTTTTCTAGGAAGGCACACACAAGTTGTTCCTCATCTGTCTCTTCTTCTTTAAAGCGCGCCTCCAAGTCCAACTCTCCAAACATCTCTAATAGGAGTTATTCATCCTTTACACTATCCCCCATCATAAAGTGCTTTATAATATGTAATGCTTCATTCACCAGAGGTTTAGTAGAAAAATAGTCAAAGGTCTGAATCATACATGAGGTCATATCCTGCCAATTAATCTGTTGCCTTTTTTAACTCTGCATGAACATACCATGCGCACGCACAACCGCTTAGAGTGGCGTAGAACTTATGTACCTAGAGTGATGGCGGAAATGCCTCCTGCCCCTCTGTCTATAGTCTCTCACACTTCTAAACGTGGTGCGAAACAAAATACTCCCCATGGTATTCACATATTTGTGAAGGTACATTATTCCTAAGAAACCTAGTAGAGAAGGTGATTTTCACTTCTCACCACTCCAAAAGGTTATCTCTATGTGTAGTCCACCAATGCGCAGCTGTCCCACGCAGGTGGTATAAACCAACATATTTCTTCTTTCTACTTGATCTTTCCACTGAGCTTCCATGGTACGCAGAAATACATCGGGGTTTCCTTCGCCAAGTGTATCAAGGTACTTGGTTATGACCCAAGTGCATAACCATGCGTGAATGATTACACGAGTAATTGTGTTCTTGATCTCCTCCCACCATTTCATATGTTCCATGCACCCAGTTATCATAGGCAACACTGGTTGTATCACTCATGGACTGAGCATCATCCCACTGAATAACACCTTCCTTAGATGGCTTGAGCACTTCAGGATCTCTAACTATACTGCCTATATCCTGTTCAGATCCTCTTCACTCAATGGTTCTACATACGGTGCAACCTTCCCATCTGATCAAAGGAATAATCATGCACTTTTCTTTATTCTCAAAACTGATATAACCTTTATTAAAGTGTAGATCAACATTATTTGCGTAAAACCAATGGCACCAAGCAAGGCTAGAAAACTATCTGCTTTGGAAAGCACTAAGACCTCAAAGTCCCCAGTAAACTTAGCCCCTTGTATAGTAATAGTGGCATCCTTCAATACTCCAATGGGCATGGATTTAGTCCTTTTTGCCATATACAACATGTTTGAAGATGGTTGTAATGGTGGCCTCCCCATCTGATTCCACACATCCAAAGTGAGTACATTTACTTCTGCACATGTATCAATCAATATATTACTCAACATACATCTATTAACAAATGCATTCAAAGTGATCTCTTTATCATATTCAATACTGTGATAAGGTAAGTTCGCATGTAATATGTGTCTCTCGCACTCAAGTCTAGTGAACAATACCTTCTCCCTTAACCATTCCTCTAATAAAGGAATGATGTTTTCTTGGCGATATCTTACAAACCTCATTATCTTTATTTTCTGAGGTATCTCAACTACCATCACCTACTCCAGCCTTCCATGAATGCTCCTTCAAGCATCAATCTCACCCTGTAAGTTTCTAATAACCTCCATAGTTTCTTAATAGACTTCCTTCTGATGGGTAGGATTTGGATACTTCGCATGTAATACCTCCTATTTTGTAATAATAGGTTTCTATTTTGATTCTCATGAGCTCGCGCAACCTCAACACATATAGTCACCAACACAGTATCATCTCGGGTCGTGTGTCAAATTTAGTACCTACCGATCCTCCATAATGTGATGTACTCTAACAATTCCCATGCCCTTATCCTGCTTTGTGCTACTTTCTCATATGCTCATAAAAATCTAGGCATTCCTCAAACTTGTGATTCTTTCTGCACCATGAGAAAATAATGTTATGAGGGAATTCACGCCTATAATGATCAAGGGATCCACATGTAAAATAGGTTCCATGGGAAATTCACCTCTTCCACCACCGCAACCTCAGCCTCTGAATCCTCCATGGTAACCTCTACCTCTACCACCTCCATCAAAGTGCCCTTCATTGTGATTATGATTATGATGTTCACCTTATTCCTTAGAATTGTTTGCAACACTAGTTTGACATACACCAATCTCAATAGCCTCATGAATCTAATCAATCAACCTATAATTCTTTGTATCATGAGTGGTAGATTTACAAATCTTACAATAACAAGACATGTTTTTCCCGATATTATGCTGTATAGGGGGCACCTAATTGAATCGTGATCCAAGTGATAGATCTCACAATCCTAAACATGGTGTGTACCTATTTATAAGGGAAACTATCCTTAGTATGTCCTTCCAACTTGTAATTTGTACACAAAATACCACTGTGTGTCTCATGAACTGAATTGGCCGATAGTTTCTATAATCTGCTTTCACCATAGATGTAATTTTCACCTCTAAGAACATGCTAACTCCAAAGGTCTATGATCCCAACCAACTTAGGTGCGTAGAGCTTCCTCCAAATCCTAGTATACTCAAACTCATATTATGAGAAAGCACCCTTCTGAAAGGTGTGATCAAACCTCCAACAAACCACTGTGCATGTTGGCTAGGGTGAATATCATAAGAAAACTTGGATAGTAGAGTTTTAAATCATGCATCATACTCCCTTATGCTCTCAGCCATGCCTTGTTTAATGTCCTTCAGCGTACATTGATGCTCTTCTATTCAAATTTAGGTATATGGAACTCAGTTAAGAAAGCATCATGTAACACATTATAGTCTACACAAGTCTGGTTCGGATCATACTTCCTATACCAACTATGCGCGTGCCCTTGCAAAGTAGTTGAAAAAAATCTTTCCTTACACTCATGATCTCTAATCCCATTAGCACGCCATACTATTTCACACACATGTGTACATGCTCAATTGAATCTTAAATACCTCTATACTCTGGTGGGTGAAGAGACATCTCGTAATAAACTTAGTGGGGTTGGTACAGGACTACGCCACGGATCTAGAACCCGCATTACCTCAATCATTCCCTCCATCTCCAGAACCACTAGATCCATTAGATCCTAAACCGCTCGATCCTCCCGATCCTCCCCGTAGCAGAATCTGGACCAGAGGATGTACTACCTTTTGTTCCAACAGTTGTACTAAATTTAACTCCCATGGTCTGTGAAGTTGTACTACTTCTAGACATATTAAAAACATTTAACACACCCACGTTCTACCCCACGAAGGCACACTAGAAAATATACCACCAATAGGGCCACCAAACAAAGGAGACTGTGTGGCCATCTCGAAAAACTTCGTATTTAAAGGAAAAAATGAAAGCTACCCGCCACTTTGTAAAACACATATGATAGCTTGATTCTCAATAAATGTTTTAGGAACTGGAACACCAAGAGTAAGGGCTTGGTATCTATGTTGGATCGGATGTGTGCCTATGGCTCTTAATTGTTATTCTTCAAATTTTATTTCATCAAAATTTGAATGGGACCTTCTATCGTGATTTCCTAAGTATGGGAGAACCAAATTCTTTGGCTCCACATCTTCTACGTGAGCTCCAAATCTTTCTCGAGCCATCTCTCTCCTCAACTCCAAAGACTCCTCAATGTCACATCTCTTCGTCAATTCCCTCTCTCACACTTCATTATACTTAAGCCACCTTTCTTCTCTTTCCCTTTCTGCCACCAAGTCTTCCATATTTCACCATACCTACTCCTACCCCCATGCATGGTGGGGTTTAGCTAGCCATAGGGCATTCTTCCAAATCTAGAGTTATAATCAAGATCTTAATCACTAAAGGGATAACGTGTAAATAAGATCCTCTAGGTTCACAAGAAAAATGAAACTTAACAAATTATAGACAAGAATAAGTAGAAACAACGTACTATAACATGTAATTATTCAAAACACCACTCTACCCATGATCTACAATGCGCATCCAAGTCAAATCAACATCATGTAAATTCCGTAGTCTTCCCGTGTCTAAAAAATTCTTCTATACCTCTAATTTCTCAATGTAGCCAAATTTAAAACAAACTCAATATACTTTATGCAAATAATATGAACTCCAAAAGAAAATAGATCTCCTTCTTCATTATCAAATCATGAATTAGAATGTTTCCTAAATAGGAAAACAACTCACAACTCGAGTTTCCAAACAAACTCTAACTAACTTTGACTAAATCTACTCTAGGTGGCGGAAATTACTATTTTTAGCAGTTTACTAAAACTTGCTATTCTTAGTAAGTTCACATGCTTATTCATACAGGCACATAAATTGCCACGCATCTTCTACATGCCTAAATTAGAGGAATTGCCAACTTTCCAACTCATAATGCAACTAATAGACTAAAATTAACTAATGCCCTAAAATAGGAAAAAACCGAACTACAACTTAAATCCTAATTTTCAGCCTCAAGATGGCAGATTTAGAGCCCAAAAATGTGCCGAAACTTTCTCTAACCAAGATGGGGAATTGACTAGTGCGTTTTCTCATCAAAAAATGTGGTTTAAAAAAATGGACTCAAATGGACACTTGAAGCTCGAGTTATGACCATTTCAATTTCCTGCTAATTTTGGCACATCATTTCTCTTCGATGCATATGCTACTAGCCACTCATATGACTCTATAGGAACATGGCATAAAAAATCTCATAGAGTTCATGATACAAATTTTCTCAGTAACCCACACATGGGCATCAAAATCAAGACTAGTGTTATATCTGTGAGCAAACTCTTCCTCTAAATTTTCTACCCAACTCTCAATACTGGGTACAGAAATTGATACGTCTTCATCATGCAACATCCTTGCAACAACTTGAAAAGAGGTCCCAAAAATAGAACCAAAATTTAGTCTTATTTTACCATTCATAACCCAAGGTGTGTTGGCACATCACTCACACAAATCTGATCGCTCGCCAAGTGTGCAAGTGTACCAAGTCCCTCTTTTATGGCAACCTTTTTAAGGAGTTATCATGAAAGAACATATAATACTGGATCCATAATAACCATTCAAAGGTAAAGCATAAACAGATCTAGATCACAACCATAGTGCATAAAGAATAAAACAAGAACTAGTAACATATTTACCATGCAAGATCCATCAACAACAACATCAATAACAAGAATCCATCCACAACGATCCATTATATTAATCCATAATAGAGCCAATAGTTGAATACATCATAATAATCATCACTAAGTCAAGCGTGTAAGTACACCCCAAAGACACCCTTAAAAATCATTCACACACTCATACATATCATGTTTGTGTGAATAAATACATATATATATATAGGTAGTGGGGACTTTCCCTTCACTACTCATGCACTCTCAAAAATAGGCTACATGCTAACAATAGCCATGTGCCGCTACAAAAGAACTAGGAAGCATGCAAGCTTCACCTAATAATAGATTACCTATAAATAACTCTAGTTCTAATCCTATTATTATCTCGAACTCTGCATAAGCACTTCATCTTCCACTTGTTCCCAAAATAGCTTGGCATGTCTTCCAAGTCTTCTATCAAAACATGCTCAACACTCAATCCCATATTTAACTGTGTATGCAAAATGGCTAAGTATTGATCTTTGAATTCCCTGGGTGCAAAACTACAGGCACAAATTTGTCTAAATTCCACGCCTACTTACACGCCCCGTACTTTTATGCCTTTAATACTTAGGCAATACCTTATCACCCCAACAATTATTTATATGAGGTTATTACTAAGAATTTAATAAGAGCAAGTTAGGGGATAAACAATCAAAATCAAGAGGTAAAACTTAATATCTAGGAAGACATGTGATTAGACAATAGAAACAATGGGCACTTTAAAAGGGATTAAAATTTAATGATGGCTCGAATATCTCACGGAATGGCGTTTACATCGATGAATTTTCACTCGAAATATATCACGAATTTCCTCAAAGTAATTATCAAACAAAACGTGAACTCAAGGAAAAGTGGATGCAATAAAAATGGTCTACTCATACTCATAAATAAAAAGAGAGTACATATGGGGATTGTTGTATAAATCCCATTCTGGACTTGTCATACCCCCAAAATAGGAGAGGGGAGTTACAATATAATAATGGAATGTAACTCCCATATGACATATGTCACATTGATGCATATAACAAGTATGAAAAATTTTATGATGGAATTTTTCATATGTCATATAACTCCCTAAAGACCCATGAATCACTTAAGTGAGATGACTCACCATGTGTGAGGTGTAAAATTTTCAATAACTAAACAAAAGGAAAAAAAGTACCTCACACTAACAAAAACTAATCATCTCTTATCTCTACCCTTTTCTCAAATCTAAGATATTGAGCTAGGTCATGTATTGATACAACCACATTTCACCGTAGATAATTTGATTATAAAATAAAAGAACAATGATCACCCATGTGTATGATAGAAATATAAAGCAAGCTATGGAAATCATAGTATAAACATGATTCTTAGACTCTATTAAACATGCATAAATATTTTTCATATTTTCATATCGATGTATTTGAGTGAGCTCGACGGTCATGTCCACATAATATTTATGTTGTGGGATGCCTAGTCTTATCCTTGAATATTTTTTTCTATGAACTTTAGTGTTGGAAGATGTGGGATATTTGTTCCCATACATTAAATTAATCACAGGAATAAGATTTAATTATTTTTATTTGAGCTTATGACAAAGATCATTAAATGATTTAAAATTTTTAAACACCATTGATTCATATATGGTCTATAGCAATATTTATAATAAAATGTCTAATTCATTATCACTAACATTGTTTTTCACGTTTGAAATTATAACCTTGTAACAAAAGGGCATACTCACCGATAGGATCATTGGATGCTTTCTTGAGTTCTACAACTTGAGGGTAAGAAACCTTATGAATAATGGTGATAGAAAAGTGAGCTAATAAATAGTTAGGTAAAAGATTGAAAGCATAGATTGAACCTTGTAGAAGGGTGTAAAACTTATGTAATATATATTTCTTAAACTTCATAGGAAAAATATTCATTAATGATCTAATATTATTTGCATAATCTAAACATGTTCTTTGAAAAACTTTGAGATGTTTTGTTGGATCACCTTTACCATTGAATTGTGAAATGTTAGGTCAATGAACCATGTATGTAGGGGATAATTATGTGTGATACACACACACACACACACACACACACACACACACACACACACACACACACACACACACACACACACACACACACACACACAGGGCTAATGGGTTGTGTAATATTTATCGGGACATGTTCATATGAAATTATTTATTAGACCCTATTTCATTTGGAAAAATTGGGATCAAAGAGATTAAATTTGTTACATGAACATATGAATACTAAGATTGTAACAACATGTGTCAAGATATACTAGAAATATATAATGCCACATGAGAATTGATCCTAGAAATAATGAATGATGCTATATTTTGGATAGGAAAATCCCATAGTTATATGTCAAGCAGATTTTGGTGCCAATATAGCGGGATTATAGGATGTAAGCACCACTTGTGTAGCCGAATTGTAGACACGTGATAATGAGAAACATACAAATTTTTCTAAATACATATAGAATGTGATCCTCTATAAGGTGGATTATGATCAATCAAAGGTTCATCATGTAATTCCTCAAGTGTGGTTTATTTCACAATTTTTTTTAGTTTTTGTCCGTAGTTACACGTAATAATACTTTAATCATATGGGGAATTTATCTTACTTTTTCTAAGAAATTTTCTATAGAACTTGTTTAAGCCTTGACCTTTTCTAATATTTTAGATATTAAAAATTAATTCGATAAAAATATTATAATTTTTGAAACAATATATCCCATAAAGGTAGTTAATCACATCAATGTAAGAGAGGGACATTATCATTATTAGCACCTTCTATCAGGAAGGATAAATCATAAGGGTTGTGTATCATAAACCAACAAAGGAAACAAAAATGTAAAAATAAACCCTAAAAATGGAAATAAGATTAAGTAATATGAGCTTAGTCTTAGATTAGGCCCTAAAAGAGAAATCCTAAAACCCTAATGTAAATGTTAAACCCTAAGAAGGGAAAAATACAAAACCATAATTTAGATGGAAAACTAGGGTTTTATGTGTTTGAATTAATTGTGGGGTTCACCAAAGGTTTTAATAAATTTTCATATAATTGTATGATTTGTATGTAAAACTTTAGCCAATTTAGATTGCAAAAATGAGGATTTTAAAACACAAAAATCTAAATTGAAAAGGGATAATTGAAATGCAATTTATCAATTTATAAAATTCAAAACAATAGAAGGACAACATAATTTTCTAATACTCGATTGTTTTGTTATTAATTAACTTTCCATAAGATGTGGAACTAATTAAAAAAGTGTCATTAAGCACTTAGAAAAAAAGAAGTAGAAAACCTTCATGGACATTGATGGTAAGTTTCGATGCTTCGCAACTATTGTCATTATCTAGGTTTATCGACAATGTCCATGAGGGTTTGGGAATAATAAAAACCTTCACATGCACCAAAATTTTAATTTTTTATGTGCACAATCTCTTAAATCATGTGCAATAACACATTTTTCTCTCTCCTTTTTCCAAACCCCGAATGTGTGTGGGTGATCACAATAGAAATTAAAATGGGTTAGCATTTTAGGTTGGTACTGAACTGAAAAAACCCCTTTGGTGTGCCAAGTAATATCTACGCACCATAATTCTAAAGAGGGATTAAACCACATGAATTTATCCCACCTATGTGAATGTGTGCAAAATAGTGTGAATGAACATGTAATCCTTCCTTTGAACTCATCAACTTGACACCATACAATTTTGACTCTTTTGTATTAATATTTGACTTAGTGTACTTCTCTACAACTACTCTTTGAATATTTTTGGATGTGTACAAGTATTTAAGTATGATATCTACCGTACATGAGAGTGGTCTAAAGTAGTGTAAGAGGTAATGAATGATCCATGGATTCATTTGTTTATATAAAAAAATTATTTGTTTCCTACCATGGACAACCCATAACACTTGTTAAGGTCAACCTAATGGAGATCTTCCAGCTTTATGTCTAGTTATTGAAGGTCCATCAGCGCTTTTGGTAAGGTAAAATACCTATGGTAGATAACATTGTCTACCTTTATTAGTACCATCCCTGGGTACAAATATGGATATGGTGTATGAAGAATTTATGTCTAAGACTAATTTTTTTCTTGCATAGATTGATATGATCCAAAATAAGTATGACTATAAGACAAAGGTGGCAAATATAGTGGAAGGATAAAATAATGTAAAGTGTTCTCAAGAGTCAAATATATATCAGTTGTCTAAGTATGTCAAAGCCAACCAAAACTAATGTTGGAAAGTGTCAAATAATAAATTTAAGTCTCTTTGTATTTTCACTTATTATATATTTCCCACAATGGGGAAATTAGTTATTATGGTTACTTTTCATATATTTTCCCACTTAAGGCAGGCCATCTTTGAGCCTTATTGATTGTACCTCGCAAACTTGGTGCACAAACCTTTAAAGGCCATGTGGGACATATTATACATATGCTTACATAAGTTATATCCAATAAGCACTTGGCATACATTGCACTTGTGATTACATGGATTATACTTTGGCCTACATGGGAAATTTACTTATTTTATGTGCATTTTCATAATGATATTTTACTATGTTTACATCAATACTTTATTTTCCTACCATAAACATAGTGCATAATCCATTTTTAAAGATATGTTCTTGACAAACTAATTCCATACCAAAAAAGGGATGCACATATTCCACTTGTGTATCTTGAAACTCCATGATTCTCAAAACGCTCTCTTGCTTCCTCTTGTGGAATAGATAATGTGGTGGTACAATTTTTTTCTCTTTTACTCCCTCATATGGGAATAATCAAATGGTGTTACACAATGTCATATGCGAGAATTCACTCGGATAACATGTGAAAAAAAAAATCTAGACAATGTTAGAAATCATCCCAAATAGAAATTACAATGGAAACACATTTTACATACATATGATTAAGAAAATATATTAAACACAAATAAACACACTATATTATTCTAAAAATGGAATATACAATATAGAATGTGTAACTAAAAATATAGGTCACACCTAAACAAGATCTTCTTAGAGATTACATTTTATATAATGAAGGATAACATCTCTAATATATTCTCTTCGGATAAAGGACCCAATGGATCCATATATCTAGGAAGAGTAAGAGATAGGTAAGACATGACTATTGGTTGAGTGAAAGGTAGAATAATTCATTAATGATGCATAACTTCTCCTTACCCTTCTCACACATATGACAGATTAATACCACATGAATTAGTTCATGTCAACAACGTAGTGCAGATAAATATATATCACCTAGATAATACAAATACATAAAGTGGACTTTACATTGAGTGGGAACATGACACACACCAACAAAATCCATGAATATCATATTATCTTCTTTGGTAAAAGAGAATAATGTATTAATCTCATTAATATGAGTTTTAGAAATAAATCATGATCGGATACCCATTTACAAATTAAGAGAAAAAAGAATAATGAATGTGATATAGTAAATTATTGATTTATCACTAAAGACTAAAGAATCACTTAAACTACATGAGTGGAATTAATCCACTACTTTAATGTACTATAAGATTGTATGCCATTGTAAATGTGCTAGAATAAATCCAAACAATGAGATTGTTAATTTGTCAAGATGTGTAAAAAAATGAAGAGTCTACCATAGTGTGAATGAAATAATGAAGAACTACATGAGTGAAATAAATATAATACTCAAACATACTAGAAGATAATATGAAATTTCAAATGCACCTATATATCTCCATGCAAGGAGAGTGAATTTTTTTAATAAAGTGTCAAAAGAACAATAAATATGCATATTATTGATATAAATCACTTTAAAATAACTTCCGAATCCGATGAATCCTCCAATGGAATGATATAGATGATAAGGAATGAAGTAAATATTGAAAATTATAGTTTATTTGGCCATCAAAAACTATCATGACATGGTACTAATAAATCCCTCATTTTCATACAAGCAATGAAAAAATAAGAAAGAATTACCCTCGAATATAAACATCATACCACCCCACCATAATGTTGATTAGGGATTGAAGAAAAATAACTCCTAACAAGTGTGTCAGTTGTAGTAGGTGTGTAACACATCAATAAGTGTTACAAATCTAAATAAGGGCATGCATCTCACACATCAAAAAAATATCCTCAAGTGTGAGTTCCTAGAAAAATAGTGTGTATAGAAGTGAAAACCCATCTCATTATTTATATAAGGCACCAAATAGTGACACCCTTTTGACAATGAGGTGACATCTATACTTAGTGTGTAAATAAAAAATATTTTATAGTTTACAAATGATGATTTATGAGGAAAAAATGAAATATGCTAGAAAATCCAAATAAATGCATATCATTGTTGTAAAGAGTGCTAAACAATAGAAACTTAAAACATAAGTAGATGAATCAAAGTTACCAAAAAATGATATGAGCCCCAAAAGGTACAATATACATGAAATAATAAAAAAATCAAGTGAAAATAACATATTTCAGAAATCAGGTGATCAAAATAAAAGTAAGAACATTCCAATGTGTAGATTTAAAAAAATCGCCATTGTGAAAATAAATCATCCCTATAGTCTTCATGAATCATAAGTCATGACCCGTTAGAGAAAAAGTGCTACAAAAATGATCTCAAGTGAATTATGGTAGCCTTTGTGGGATGTAAAATTCATTGGATGATAATCATATGGGATAATAGGAACTTAAGAAAAGGGATTTGGAGACTTGTGTAGTGGTGTTAGTCATATCGATATGATCGAGTTGTAAAAACATGTATACTGACCACCCAAATAATGACCCCTAAAAACAAGAGGCATAGAAATTAAAATGGACACTATGGGTGTCTCGGTGTTTTGATTTAGAAAAATGAAAAGAAATTAAAATTAGCTTGATCATATAGCTATAATGAAATGATTATATATAGGTTTTTTTTTGTTAAAAAGGAAAACAATGTGATTGTCTTTTTATATTTTTCACTTTTCCTCAAAGTCTACAACATTCAAATAAATTACACATGAGCCTCAACGCTTTGATTTGTAAAAATGACTAGGTATTGTAAACTTATTAATGAAATGGTATGATCCTTGCAAGGAAATTGTGTAGAAAAATGGCAAAAAGGTGACTCGACCTATTCTACTCTTAAATTTTCATTTAAATCTACAAACAAAGGTCCTGTAGGGTTTATTTTGATGTTATATTTGAAAAATGATATATGGTCATAAATACCCTAAGAATGTATAAATATGAAATGTTTTCCGTATGAGTTCACAATGTCTCGATTATATAAAACAAAATCCATATTTGGATATCTTTAACACTATGAATTTAATGAAATTTTTAATACACACCAAACACACTCTAAAAATAGAAAATAGAAAAACATCAATGGATCTCCTCAACATGTGAATATACCACTTTTACATGAATATGACTAAAGGAATATACCAACTCAAAACAAAAGAAATGAAGATTGTGGAGAAACATTTAAAGCATATAATTCACCTCATGAAATGGCCCTAAAATTACAAATTTATATGTGTTGAAAATATACCTTGGTAATTATGAAACCATTAAAAATGGATATCAATGGGTTGGTAATATTGGAAACCCCATAATATGGATTGGCTTAAGAATCTAGTTAAGGGTAGGAGAAGTTGTGTGACAACACACAAATGTAGAAATCCACAAAAACTCCTAATGAAGAATGGATTTTATATCGTGTGATATTTCAATTTGATAGCATCTTGAGAGACAACTTTAGGTAGTGTAATAAATGAGTATAATGAAATCAGATAACGGAAAAGACAATCCACATATATGATTGAATAATAAATTTAACACCAATACACAATGAAATACATAACGTAGAAAGTGTGACCAATAAATTTTTGTTTCATGTGAAAAGGTCTTCGTAGAGACTACATTTCATTAAACTAAGGATACCATCTATACACTCATCTCTTCACATAAAGGACCAAATGGTTCGTTTTATAGGCAAAGAATGAGGTATTCAAGATATGATTATTGATTAAATGAAAGGTGAAAGCATTAATTAAGGACACCTAACTTCACCTAACCCTCCTCATAGACTAGAGAGGATAACTACCGCATTAATTAGTGCATATCAACAATATAGTGCACATAAATATGTCACACATAGCTAATGCAAATACCTAAGGTGGAATTTGCATCATGTGCGTAACATGACACACCCAACACATAATATATTCTACTTGGTTTCATTGCAATACATACCCCTACATATTCATATATACTATAAATTTCAAGACATCTATTACATAAAGGCTTCTTTATATATTCCAACACAATAATATGTTATCATTTCTATTCTCTTGCATTTTCTATATTTTAGTGGTCCTTTGGTTATAAATATATAGATAATGATTTAAAAGTGCACATGTTTTACATGATTATAGAGCACACATTTCCATGTCCTAGACATTTTACCATGTATGTTAGTCACTATATCTTCCTAGACTTCTTATATGGAGATAACTTTGATCACTGTCTTTCCTTTTAACTTTCAACAAATTGTTGTTCCTATACTAAATTTGAGAACTCTCAATGAATGGTGAGGAAATGAAAGCAAACCTCTTCGATAAGTTTTTTTACTTTGATATGTACACATATACAATCATCAATGTGAGGCATTATATAGATACCTAATTTTTCTATGTAACTAATTAAATTATACTAGTGCTAGTGTATTTATGCATTTATTCATCATTTTTCTAATTTATGCTATTTTTGGCATGTTCTCCTTGTGTTATTTGACTTTTAGATTTTCCCCTTGATGTTTTGTTTGACATTCGACCTTGTATTGAATCTTAATTTTCTTTTCTTCTTATCAACCCCTTGTTCCTCTTTTTTCTCCTTAATTTTATCCCTATATGATGCTCTTTCCTCTTATTTCTCTCTCCTCAACTTATTATCAATGTTGTTATGTATAATTTCCATAATTGTACTTGTATGGTTATGATATTCGAAACCAAACTTGCATAGTTTCTCAAAAACATACTTGTAAATTTATTGATCTTGCTTTTGTGAGCCCTTTACCACCCACAAAGTGTTGAATTTCACACCAATAAGATCTGAATTTGAGTTCAATGCATCTATAAATACATAAATGCATTAGTAAAATTACACAAAATAAAGTACACCAATTCATTCATGACCAGATCAAGCCTCGAAAATTATAAGAAATTTAGACCATCCTCTCACCAAAGTATAATTCAAGCATTTAGTGAAGGGCATATAGAATTTTTACTTGTTGCATTAATTAGAACATTTAAAGGATAAGGGCCGAACACTTGTATAATTAGTAGTTCATGTTGATATGTATTGAGTGTTGATTTTAAGACTTGTTCTCTAAAGGGAAATTCTAATTGAGATAGTCCATTAAATCCACACCTCATTTGTTTACTAGTTCATAGGGTTTTGATGTGCAATTATTGGCTAGAGGAAGGAGAAATTTTTCTAAAATATTCAAATCAAATTTTCAAAAATCGAATGTTGTTTTTGGAGCACAACTTCATTTGGTTTTTATGAATCTTATTTGCCTCGTTGCCTATGAATATTTCACTTTACCAAATGCTTACGACTATCTCCACATCTGTGGCGATTAAGTATCATTCTAAAAATCCTAATTCTCTTTTCTATTCAAAATTTCAATTAATATACTTAGATATGAATAATGTTTTGACCTAATATATATATCATTCTTAAAATTAATTATAATTCATTGTTTTATATTTATTATGTCGATAGGTGTTTCTGATAGGTAACAATGGGTAGGATGTATTAACATGTGTGAGTATAATTCTATTCTCAACTTTAAATTTTACATCCATTTGAGTGTCGCATGGAAATTCCATCCTTAATGTATATTTTATCACACTTTGAAAACTATATTTTTTGTTTAAAAAGTTAATCGAAAAATACTAATATATTGGCCATATAATAAAGTTTGGAGCCCATTCCTCCTCCAAAAAAATGTTTTTGAACTCAAAAGAATGATACAACTAGATTGATGTCATTTTCTAAATGATTAGTGGGAAACTAGTAGAAAATGTTATGAAATATTAATTAATATGGTATGTGAAAAGTCCAAGATAAATACCTTGAAATTGATCTCTCTCGACATATTTAAGATATCTATACTAGTATATATTTAATAGTAAAATAACGATGGTTAGTGTAGAATATTTATTAGTGTTTAAACCACCATCCACACCTACATTTCAAATACATATGCTACACAACCGTATCCTTTACACATTTAATGATTTAATAATTCACATAGGTTTCCTAATTATTTCAATAGGTATTCTACAATCGTAGTTAAGTGTAGTGATGGGGATTGTAATTTTCATGCATAAATATTAATTATAATATTAAATTTGATGTTCATTTGATTGTCATAAGGTAATTTTGTCCTCGATTTGATGTCCATTGACTTTCATTTATATTTTTTTCTTCTTGGTTTGAGAAATAAATCAAAATATCATAATATCATGGCTATACGATGGTGTTTGGAGGCCATTTTTAGGAAAGAATTTGTCAAAATCGACATAATTTTTCAATTAAGTAGTGGAAACGGTGACCCATTAACTTTTAGGAAAGATATTTTGAATCTTTGCATGTTACTATAATTAAATGGATATCATTTATTACCAATCAATAAAAATAGCTACAAAAGGTCATAAAACTATTAATAAATATGATATACATAAAATACAATATAAAAGCCTTAAGATTAACAAGAGTGACAATGTGATTAGTCTTTGTCATAGCTCGAAGAAAAGGGAGACGAATAAAAATAAAATGGATATATTTAACGACAAATAAATTTAAATACATAATATTTATACGATTTAGAGCTTTCTAGGAAGAACCAATAAACTATAGTTGTAGCCTCAAAGGTGATTACATGAAAACATGTGACATCTAATTTATATTATTAGAGGTGTCTCATGTAAAATAAGTTAATTGATTTTTTAAAAATCAATAATATTGAGAGCATGGCTTAATATTAATTATTTAGTAACAACAAGACTACTAATATAGATTGAGGTGTCATTTGATGGCCTTTTTAATTAATAAAGAATATGTCACATGTAATATTATAAGGTTTATCACTTCAATGTTGAATGCCAAATATTAATTATTGATATAGGTTGAAATGTCTTGTAGTGGTATTAAATAAATTAGTAATTATTTTTATATAACATTGCAACTATAGGTTAAGGCATCATCTCGGTGATTTTTATTTTAAAAAGATATAAATTGATATCATTTTGTATTAAATTGTTTAGTAGTTTAATATTGTATGTTACATCATAGTTACTAATATAGGTTGAGATGTCATGATGACATAAGTCAAGCTCACCAAAAAAACTTATCAAGTTAGTAACCAAATACAATCAAATCACCAAGAACATGCTCAATGTCAAGAAGCCCAATTTGATTACAATCACCAAAATACCTCACCGAAATGAAACAAGGACTAAGGATACTTTTAACTTGCTCAAATGCATCTAATAAACACGTTTAGTAACATCAAGAAGTTTCAAACCATTGTCTTTACTCATTCACCATTTAGATCGTCATACTTAGCTTGCGGCCCTTCCTAAAGACAAACCATGATGACTAGAATACTCCATAGGGAATTATATCTCGGTGAACCTTTTTGAAACCCATTTGGAGAGTAAATCTTATACCAAATTTTTAGCACCTAGCTTACAACTCACCTCAATTTATTCCTCTTTTATCGTTTCACCGTAAGGCCTATTTAGTAGCCATATTTACTTGTAACTCTTGTTATTTAAGAAATTCCAAAACCCTCCTAAGAATATGCTTATATTTTTAGACACCCTTTATTGTATTCTTTCTTCCTACAAAATATTTGACCATGACACCAAAGGTACTATCTTAAAATGATCCGCTACCTTGCAAATTAAGGTCTCTCACTAGCTTCAAGGCTACAACCGAGTTCTTAAAAGAAGAATGTTTTCACCGGGTTAAAAATCCTGCAACCTCCTTACACAATTCCTCTAAATCCCTTTCTATGATATCCTCACCTTGTATTTATTCTAAATTCAATAATTAGTCTTGTATTACCATATTCTTGACTTGTGTGTTCTCACTTCTTAGGTCTAAAAGCTATGGGTTTCTTCCTTTTAAGGCATGGAACTCCTTCATAAGGCCCTTATTCACCATGTAAACACTTCACCACCTTTCCTAAGAACTCCTCCTTGATAGAAAAGTTATATCAATGATAGATATTCATTTTATGAATTTTACCCCTTAAAGTCAACCATTAACTTTTGTAAAGAACATAACACTGACTTTGTGATTTCAAGTTTTTCTTAATCTTAACTTCTAGTATGTCTTATAAACAAGCATGTTCATCTCTTCTAATAACTTTAAGGACCAACTACCATGAAATAACCCTTCCACATAGGCCATTTGACTCATTTCATGTTTCCTCTTATCACCTTCCTTGTTTGTGTGTAAAACCGCCGTAAGACTGAGTTATCGATTTTCTTTCTTCTTGATCCTTCTTTTCACCGTCAAACTCTCTTCACTCACTTAAGATACTAACTTCAACCTTTAATACAAGTTTCAATAAGGAATATGAGTCTTAGACTGCTATTTCCACTCTCGGTCCTCCTAAAACCTCACTAAAACCCTCAAAACTGGAACTACAACAATCAAAACCGAGTTTTACAAGTTTGACCTAGAAACCTTCCTCTAATTATCATTATACTTCATAATCACATTAAATACACTAGAAAATACCTTAACACAAAATTCTAACAAGATTCAATGGTTCCTTTTAGTATTATACAAATTTCTTTGCCTCTAAACCTTAGAGCAGGTATCCAGGACCAAGAGGAGGTTTTCTTGTTTGTTTTTCTTTATTTGAACACCGTGAGGCTTCTTAATGACTTAAAACAAACCTACATGAATTGATGCAATTATCCCAATGATCATACGCCATATACTTGGTTATAACTTCATCAAACACTCATTAATTGAACTATAATACTAGATTCATAGTTTTTAACTTCTTTCAAAACTCACATGAATGATTATTAACCACACTTCTAACCTTTTTCACTATACTAACTTAGTCTCTCTAGTCATTTGATCACATGTATAATAAAGTATGTGAGGTCCTTTAACAATTCATGGTCCCTACGACCACGCAAACATGATATCTCGTAATCCAAACCTTAAGAACTATTGAACTATCAATCATAATACATGTTTAATATCTTCAAGAAGTCTTGGCTTTGTTTCTTACCTAAGATCACCCTTACTCAAGGCTCTATTACCTTTTCATTCTCTCTTTATACTTTTTCCAACTTATGCAACCTTTAAGGTCATGTAATAACATCCATTAATTAACACAAGCCAAAATCATTCATAATTTCACCATTATTTAGATTACACAAGTATGTGCTAAAAAAGTCTTTTATTAATATCATCAAGAGATTTTACAACACTTATTGAGTCTTCTTTGGCTCTGTGGCCAACCTCTCTTTTCTAAAACCATATCTTACTTTTGAATATCCAATCCCTCTCACTTTCATTCGAATCTCTTACAATATTAGAGAGAAGGAGGTAGTTAGGGTTCTAACCACCTAACTCACATATGCTTAGACAAGCCATAAAGGGCTAGAGTCATGTTAAGATCAAGTAGATCATGTCGTAGGTGAATTCATGTTCCACGACACTTTTTCCTCATTTTTTTAACCTATGCTATCTCCTAGACCTCTAACACACTTAAAGACTAATTCAAATATTTAAAATGTGGTTTTGGAGGGAAACTCCAAATACCACTTATTACAATGCTAGAAGAGTCCAAATGGATTGACACATGCCATGATCACCCAAATGGACCTTCACAACCTATGAAAACTATGAAATCCAAAATTTGATTATTTACATGAAGTGATGCTCTGCATCATGTCATTTACATTTTTTGTAAAATATAGGTGGATATGTTATTTTGCTTTATATTGTTTATTAATTTAATGGTGTACATGTCACATTATAATTCTTAAGAAAGGTTATAATAATAATAATTGATTTTAGTCCATGATGTCGAGTGCCCTATTTTTGGATATGCAAACAACTTATAACATATAGGACTACCTCATAATTCCAATATGCATGAAGAGGTGTACATATGCTAACCCATGCAAGATTTAAACTTGTGACTGATCTCTTTCAAGAACACAAATTTTTCAACACTAGGCCAACTCAAGTTGAGATCTCATTTGATAAAATCTTTGTTTAAAAAAAAATGAGTTCATGTATCATATTGCAATAAATTAAAATCTTTGTTTTAAAAGAATATGAGTTCATATATCATATTATAATAAATTATTTTAAAAATTTATATTAATGTTACATCATAATTATTAGTATATATGTTAAAATGTCTTTTACACATTTCAATAAATGAATAATAAAATAATTAAAAAATAATATTGAAAATAATAATATTTAATTGCAAAAATTTACTTGTAATAAAACTTACAAAAATATTCCACTTATTAAACAACGAGAGAAAAAGTAAATACATTTAAAAATAAATCCAAAATATTAAACATAAAAAAATTCAAAGATACCCACTTACAAAAATAAAAATTAGTAACTTTGAAATTGAAAGTATGAAATAATAATTACTCAAACATAACTATTACTATAATAGTCTCTTTAATATTCACCCATATACATACATTATATATATATATATATATAAAGTAAGAATGTTTGGATACTTATTTTGATCATAAAACCAAAGAATGTCCCAATAAAATAATGACACGTATGTATACAAAAATATTCCAAGAGGATAGTGACACCAATAAAGTTTGGATGCACCGCATCGCGTTTAGTGTTAACTTTGCCTTTTCCCATTCGTGATGAGATCGGACAATGTGAAAAATGCATTATACTTTGCAAGTCAATGCGATTTCATGATCTTACTAAGTGGATGTCCATATATTTGACCTATTTTGTTTTTATTCCTTCCTCATATGAAACCCTAATTCTAGACTGATGTAGCCAATGTAAAAGGATAATTATCTCAACAAGAAGACTTGTACAATACCAACACGGAATGATGCAAAGTCACTCTTCTTTTGCAATGTTCCTCTGACAAGAGACATCAACATGTGGCACATGTGAGAGGTGGTCACTATCTCTCTCTTGTTTTTTCCAATTCTAAAAACCTTTTTAAGTGGGCATTTCAAACTCTGAGGTTGCTTATAATCTAAATAATTGGTATATTTACTAATTGTTGATTTTTTTTTGGTTAAATATTAATTACATCTAAGATAGTACCTTGTATGAAAAGATGACATATTAGCTTACTTAAGGAGGTCGTCATTAGTTACTTGATATTAGTTTACAATATGTTAAATTTCACTACCTATTCAGGGTGGAGAACTAGGGTGGACTATTTTCAATGAGTATGCTTAACTACATGGTGAGAATGTGATGGCAATGAGTGAACATGCCATACTAATAGTGAGGTTTGTTGCATTCAAGGATAAAGAGAAATAAATTTGGTGTTGTTCAAGATCTCATCATCACATAATGATAGATCACCATATTTTTCTACAATATTTAGACTTAAGAGATTGAGATGGTAATGCATGGGTAGAAGGTACTACTAAGCATGTGCCCGTATGTGAGTGATATATTACCTCATATTCTTTGAAGCAACATTATTTATTGTTCCATTATTCATATTTAATCATTGATACATTGTTATTAATATATTATGAAGTTTTGATGTACTAAATGAAATAGTTCATATTATAAGGTCTATTTTCCATATTGATTGTCATATTATTATGAATTTTAGTTATTGTTATTATGTATTGGCATAGACTATTGACAATTTTTTAGTTTATGCGTGCAATTGCAAATTTGGAAGGGAGAATTATGGTCGTGGTGTAAGTTGGTGACAATAATGTTATGTAGACCTTACCAAATTGACCTAGTTGGTGTTAAATCTAACTTGCAATACATTATCATGATTGATCATGTCTTTTTGCGTTACTTTTAAGTTTATATTAGGTTGTATGTTTATGCTTTCAATTTTGATTCTTGTTATTTCAATGTTATTTTATGAGACTTTTCTATACGAATAGAATATTCATGTATTTTCATGGATAGATGAAAAGCTATCACCACAACACTTTATTTCCAATGTCAATATAACGTGGTTCATAATTTTGACTTAACTAGTCGACCAATATAGATGTGTCAAGTTTTAAGGGACATTATATGCTTATGTTTCTTTTCAAGTCACATTATATTTTTATGTCAATTGCATTGCTTCAAAACTCTTACATATCATCAACATAGAGTTGATATAAAAGTCATCACAAATTTCTAAAAATATAAGTTACATTTCATATCATTAATTTTAGAATAGTGATCACGAGTCAAAACTTGATCGATTTGTTACTTAAGTTGAGGTTCAACCTAGATTGAACCTATAACCTATTACCTAACACTTAAAAGCCATAAAAATAAATAATGATTAATAAGATCAAGGACCCTTAAGGTCAAGGATTTGATCAAAACCTAATATAATTATTATGATTGAAGACTTATTGTTAAGATAGATATCTTAACGCTAAGCCATCAGTATGGTGTTGAAGCTTATACTTCATGCTAGTTAAATGATTACATATATTGCTAATCATTTGAAGATAATAGAGCACATAGGCTATGTGATTATTATACTTTATCCTTGGGTAGTCATTATCATATCAATTCCCATGTCCACGTAAGACATGTTAACTAAGAGATCTTCAAATGACAACCATGGCTATTGATGATCGAGAATTTTGTTGTGGATTTTTGAAGCCATGTAACATAAGTTGTTATTTAACATTATTCCCACTTATAGACCCATGAAATAGTATAAACGAAGGTCATGCATATAAGAAAGTGAGGACAACAGAAATGGGAACGGAAGAACAAGGCCGATCAATCTGCTATATTTTTTTCTTTGTATATCTGGGTATGAGTATTACTTCATCTTAAATCCCACAGAATATGTTGATTGTATTTTTGTTGGTTGCAAAGTTTTGGGATTCGATGAAATTGCATATTGATGTCTAATGATGTCTAATGAAGCACATCAATAAACATATTCTTAAATTAGTTATTAATAAGATAGAAAAAATTGTATGAAGTGTATTGATCCATCAACTTTAAATATAGAAAAGATGGTTCATCAATTAAATGAGATAAATATGGAAAAATATGGTAAATTGTATCTTAAAATATGACAATATTCTATAATTAGCTGAATAATAACAACTCTTCTTCATCCTTATTTACATTTTTCATAGTATTATGCAATATTTTGTCAAACATTTTGTAAAATCAAAATTATATTTGAGAATTTTTTTCACACAACATTTTGTCTAATAGTTGATACGTAATCTATATAATATTTGTATTCAAGATTTTTCTTTATCCAAATTATCAAAGCAACACGCCTCCTTAGCTCGACACATGCCACCCCTTTCCAAACACTATTAAGTGGTTGCTTATCTTCCAGAACCCTTGAGTTGCTTAAAACCTTGTAAATGCTTATGAAAAATCATTAAATATATTTTAAACCATCAAAATTTCTTGTTTTTTTGTCTTTGTCAAAAAAACTTAAAGAAGAAGAAAATCATAGAGATTTTACCGTATTTAGTCACCGTGGTTAATAGGTACAAAAATGTAAAACATTTGACTTGATTGATGAAAGCTTCTATGATTTTAGCTTTGAGGAACTTCCTAAATCGATTCATGATTTACATGTGTATTGATTGTAGAAATTGTAAAGGATTTATATTATTTGGTGATTAAGATACCTTATGAATTATTGTGACTTTATTCCATTAGAAAGAATCCAAGACTTGCTCACTAATAAGGTACTTTCCACAACAATTGAAACCATCAACCTTGATAAAATCAATTTGATTTTTGGTTGTCATATGTAAGCAATATAGATTTATATAACTTATATGTATTGACCCATTGGGGTCTATATTTTCATCTTTCATTTATTCCATTGTATGAAAAACTTATTATATCTACCATAAGGTTGTACTTTAAGAAATTTCTTCAAAGAATCCCAAATCCAGATAATCTATTTTAAAAGAATTAAACCACATGAATGACTATTCAATATACCTTATAATGATGTTACTTTCATTCAAAGGCTATAATCCAAGTATCATAAATTGTGATTTCAATATTTTACATTTCAATCTCATTTTGACTATGCTTATCCCCAATATATGATTTTAGTATTTTAGAGTTTAAGTTACTTGATAAATCAATATTTGTATTCAATCAATTTTAGTATAGAAATGTGGTTGTGTTGTGTGAATAATGGATGGTCAGAATTTACTAATATGAAGCCAAGAATAAATTATATAATGATCTTGATTCACTTCTAAAACTAACCAAATTGATCTTGTTGGTGTAGGATATTTACCATGCATATATTTTAAGTACATGGGATTCCTCCACATAGGTGATTCACCATGCTTAGGTGTCCTAGGGTGTCATTATGGCCTTACACATGTCATAGAGTGTCATAGGAGTTACATTTGACCGGCTATTCTGGGAATGTAACTCCCACCTCTTGACGAATACATTTGTGGGGGAGTTACACACCCCACTACTATATGTACACCCTTTCATCTTGAGCAATACAATGGAATGGAATAGAGTATGGGATTTGAGCCATTTTTCCCTTAATGCATGCACATTGCTCTCATGGGTGATTTCTTGCTTGGATCTTGAAGCTACACCATTCCGCGGTTGAGTGCAACGTGTTGATGCTCACGAGATTCCCTCCAAATCTTCGTCATTCCTCCAACATGGTATCAAAGCTCGGGATCGGAATCGTGTTGCTTGCAATAGTTGCTTACTATTCACCACCTCGTAGTTTCATGTGCAAGCTCTCAACTTAGTATTGTGCTTTACTTGCATTTTTCAAGGGGTTATTATATCTGGTTTTGTGTGTTGGGTGTAGGTTTCTTGCTGGTATTATTATGTTCAGGTTTAGGTTCAATAGGTACAAGCTTGGTTTTTTTGCATTGTCTTGGCCAGTCACTGACCTGGTCATTCATTGCCTCTCTCAACTCATCGCTTGCATTGACCAACTCGGTTGTTGAATCGACTCAAGATTTACTCTTATGTGGGTGTTCTTTACATTGATTTTTCATTGTGATGAATTCACGTCTACGGGATCATTTTTTCCCGACTTGGAGCTAGCTGTTTTGAACACCTGCATTGTTTGGTAACTCAGTCTGCATCGTTCTACCGAATCGTGCACATTTTAGCCTCCACAACTCGGCTTTTGGGCTCTGCTTATCCATTGGTGCACTATTTTTTGCCTCTACGTGGACGTGTTGAAACTGACCCCCTAGCTGTTCTTAGCCACTCACATTGGCTCGAAATGTTGGGCGATCCCTGCATTAGATGGGCTTTTGTATTGGAAAATCAACTCAAGCTTAGCTTTTTGAGTTGTTGCCTTATGTTTGGCAACAACCTCACATTTTGCTCAGATCTTTGACCGTTCAAAATACCTCTCCGTCACTCTGTCGGATTCCTCTGCATTGTCCTTCCTATGCTCGTGCATTCGGGTTACCTTTGCATTATCAACAACTTGGGAGTGGTCATTTTTTCCGTGAGTTTCACTTGGACTGTGTCATTCCTCATTTGTGGTTGTTGTTACTCGCTTACTCGTTGGTGCTTCATTTGGAATATCTACTGCCTCTGCTCATTGACATAGGCTTGAGCCGTTACATCCCTTCTATGCTCTCAGACTCGTTGACACGTCTAGCTCTGTCTGATAGTCCACTTGGAGCTAGGTAATGGCTAGCATGGGCTCACAACATTGCATGCAATGTACTACAACCCGCATGTGCACATGCACTCGGCTCGGTCCAACTTGCACCATATGGCTTGCAGCGTGGGACTCTATCCATTCCCTTTTAGACTTGTTTGGAGGTTAAAACAATCATGTTTTTAATGTTTTAAGACAAAAACATTCTTATCATGGCATTGTAATAATTTTAAGGCTCTAATTTGCTTGTAATAATGTTAAGGCTCTAATTTTCAGAATAATTTTAAGGTTCTAATTTTCAAGCAAAACAAAACTTGCCTAAAATGTGATGCCATTTCCAATGAGTACCCACACGACACCCTTTGCACCCAATTTAGGCACTTTTTAAATCCATTTGCAGGGCTTATTGGCATTTTCCATCAGTTGCAGGAATCATTTTCTTGCTATAACTTTTGACTTGCTTGCTCGGTTTTGAGTGCTTCTTTAGTCAAAGTTGCATGATTTTTCACACATTACGTGATGACATTATCAATTTTGTAAATGCACTACTTTATAAAGTGCCACATTCTGGGGGGTTCACTAGTACTCTTAGGTTTTGTACTACACACAGATGCATTATTGGTCGAGTCCGACGTCTTGCATTTGTGCACCTTGCACTTCTTTCTTCGCATCATGGAGAGTGCTCTTTCTAGACTTGAGTGTCATAGGATCACCTTATAGCCTCCACCACTTCTCACCGGGAGAGGGAACTATTCACTTAGCGTGCTTCCATGGAATGTTACTTCACTCAATAGGGTCTTTCACCCTTGTTACTTGGGCCAGCCTCCTGCACTCCACCGATCATTATCATCCGAGGACTTCTCGACACTTGTGACCATGTTTTTGGTCACTGATGATGCATGTCTCTAGATCTCTTTGGTTTCACGTGGCAGAATCAGATCCACCCCACCGTGTCTGAGCATTCTTCAATCCCTCTATGGAGACCCTTCACATACTTCTGCCACTGTTGTTTTTGTTGATTCAGTTGTCTCCTCTATTTCTTCGTGTGATGATAGTTCCACTAACACAAACTCGCTTGGTTCTACTTCTGATGATGAGGATTGTGCACCCAGTTTTGATGTTGAGAGTACTACAGAGGACTCTTCTCCTCCTTCTCTCACTATTCCAGAGAGTATTGACACATCCCACATCTCATCATATATCGAGCAGGGCCCTCATACCATCATCACACTCACCTCTTTTCCACCTTCAATGTATGTGAGGCCCCTTTCACTCCTCTACCTTCATTGGATGACTCATACCTATCTGACATCGCTCTTCTGTTTGTTGAGCCCCCTCATTGGGATGAGTATCTACCTGACCTTAGTTGTCTTTTCGCAGAGTACACTTGTGATTGACTACAGGTTCCTCATCCATCTACAGTATTTCGAGAGGAGTTCATCATCTCCGTTGTTGGGAGTGCTCCTTCAGGACTCTTACCACTTCCACTTTTCCAGATACCTTCATTGATCCACCATTACTTGTGGATCCATTTTCTGTTGTGGGGGATGTTTTGTTGCCTTCACATCAGTTGGACATCCTTTCTATAGGTGTTCACTCTTCATACTCTGATAGTTCTGCACTCATGACATTACCTTCTGGTTCCTTTGCACTCACTTGCTAGACCTATGTCACACTTTCGTGGACTAGACTCAGAGTTCTTCATGTTGTTGCCTTTGGTTTCCTTCGTGGAGTGGGTAGACTTCCAGCACGTCATTTATGTCCTTCCTAAGGGTAGGCACACAGTTTAGTGTAGATGGCTCTTCTTCAGTCCAGAGGCAGAGGATCTCGTGATCGACATTCTTTTGGGAGACCTCCTAGAGTTGCAGAGTTCAGATCCATCCATGGCATCTTCTGCATTCCTCTCGTATCCCTCTTCTTTTCTCTTCTTCTTCTTTCCAAGAGATTACCTCTTTGTACATGGGTAACTTTACAGACTCATCTATGGCTAGGACCCATCTTTGGCATCTTTCTTAGATTAGAGAGTGGACTTGTCTCTCTTTTGGAGGGGAGTTTTTCCCACTGGGTTTTCTCCTTTTACTCCACTTTTTGAGAGTTTCTTGTACATGGGTACTTCATCAAGCTTTTTTTGGGACCCACTTCTCCTTGTTTTCATCTATGTGTCCACCTAAGCTATGCTTCGGGGGGTGTTGGTGTAGGATATTTACCATGCATATATTTTAAGTACATGGGATTCCTCCACATAGGTGATTCACCTTGCTTAACTATCCTAGGGTGTCATTATTGCCTTACACGCATCATAGAGTGTTATAGGAGTTACATTTGACTTTGGATAGTATGGGAATGTGACTCCCACCTCTTGACAACTACATTTGTGGGGGAGTTACACACCCCACTACTATATGTACACCCTTTCATCTTGAGCAATACAATGGAATGGAATGGAGTATGGGATTTGAGCCTTTTTCCCCTTAATGCATGCACATTTCTCTCATGGGTGATTTCTTGCTTAGATATTGAAGCTAAACCACTCTGCGGTTGAGTGTAACGTGTTGATTCTCATGGATTCCCTCCAGGATATTCATCATTCCTCCGACAGATCTATGAGATATGATTGTCTTTCATCATTCACATCTAAAAGATATATTGATAATTAATTAATATCTATAATGGTTCAACTAAAGAAATATTAATCAAATTATCTTGTCTTAACTATAATTTGAGAGGGTTAATTTTATTAAGTAATTATCTCAATTTAACTTTCTAGTCATTTCTCAAATGATAAATCTAGTTATAAAGTGATTTGTAGATACTTAATAAGAGACTATGAATTTCAATTGAATTTCTCTTGAAATTTGATGTGTGTACATGTACTCGTGATTTTGTATGTCTTGAGAGTTTTTTTCTAATTATACCTATGGAATCTATACTTATATATGCATATTTTCTTCTACTATTGATTGTATTTAATGAATTTAATGACGTGTGGACTTACAATATGGAATAATCATTCAACACACTTAAAATATTTGCGAGTTTTATAGTTGTTGGAAATTTGATATAAAGTTGGGATGTAGTCGGCGTTCATTAGTTTCTTATGGTGGTTGTAAAGTAGTCGTGTTTCCTCATTTTGAATTAATTTTCATGTTAGTATTATCTCTACCACTTCTGTTATAAATATCTAAATTGGTTTATATGTTGTTTCAACATTTGTGAGGAAGTACAAAGAATTCACTTTCTTATATAAAGTTTTCACACAATTAGTGTTTGGTGAGAATACATATTGAAGGACTCAATTTAAGTGATTTAATTGCATATTAAAATGATTTAATTGTATATAATTTAAGGACTAAAATTATGAGAACTCTATACAAGGATATAAGCTTATCACACTAGCCGACAAGTCTCAATATTAATTGTTCTCTCAAGGCAAGATGGACCTTCACTTTGTATGTTTGTTGTGAATAAAACCCATACTGCTTTCAATGGCTACATTTTTTTGGGATATGGTTTTTTGTGATGTACACTCTTTGTGGACTTATTATGCTCCCATTACGTCTATGTGGTTCTCGGAGATAGTTGGTGGTGGGAGGGCTACTTTATAGATTAGTAAACATCATTATTCTTATATCTTGACTATGACTAATCGACTAGCAATACAACAAGAATCACAAATTTTGGAACACACACACACACACACACACACACACACACACACACACACACACACACACACACACACACACACACACACACACACACACACACACACACACACACATGTGCGTGTGTGCACGCACACATGTAATGATTTTGAACATATATTGATATATTCATGACATTACTATTGAAGTAAAATTTATTACATACCTATTGTAATTAAGTTCTTGGATTTTGGAACATCTAAATTTTATATTTCAATTATGATATGAATTTATTCATTTATGCTTGAGATTATTCTAGATATTATATATTATGATGTAGTTATCAAGAAACAATTGAGTAATGACACTTGGCATATCTACGCGAGAAATGAAATGGAAATGGAATATAAGGGAATATTGGTTTTTAAAGAAGACCTTATTGTCTTATAAATAATTAAAAATATTGTCTTTACATTACTATGCCTCCTAGAACATAACTCACTTTGACTTGGAGAATCAAATAAATGAATGGATGCACATGCTTTGCATACAGTTTGAGATGTTGAACTAAAACATCAAGTTAAATTTGGAAAAACAGAGGTTCTTGCATAAAAATTTTGAGTTTTAAATTTTAACGAAATTACATATTAGTCCTTGTATTGAGATAATATATCTATATTATTTATTGTATATGTGGTACACATAGTTTCAACCCTATATGATTTGGACATGCGATCTCAAACATAATCATTATATGGATACTTTTATGTTTGATAATTAATTTGGTACCTATTAATTTTGATAAAAACTTAACCATATTTTTTTACATTTTATTTTACCTTAAAAGAACAACATAAAAGTGATTAAGGCCAACAATAATTCCATTACAAATCTCCAATCCATGCTAGACTAAAGATAGAAAGAAAATCCAATCAAAATAATCGAATATGAGGTGAATTTAGAATTACATAGAGGAATTCATTATTCAATATATATCATTCATGTAACTAATTAGCAATCATATGTGAAATGTATGATGTGAACAAAAAAGCTGGATATAGTGAAAGGAGTGAAATTGGAGGCGGAGGAAGAACAAGAAAGGAAAGATGGAAGTAGAAAATGACGTTTGAGGGTAGAGAAGGGAAATGAAAAGGAAAGTGGAATAGAGGACTTAATTTGAAAATAAAGTATCTATGGAGAGAATGACATGTATGTCAATCGGAAGAAGGAGAAATCTCGTGATGGGGAAGAGGCATCTCGAAACAATAGAGGAAGATATCTAAAAATTTAAGTAGCTGATGGAAAATGTTGATAAGGTGAATACTTGTTTAAATTTGTAGCTCTTGACTTTATTGGGTTGTTTGAAAAAAGTAAATGTAAGAGGAATAGAATGCACATTATATTAGACATGACATGGACATGAATATGTATAGTGTACTTAGAATGCTTAGGTTGTGATTTCATGAAAAGTATGCTTAGGTAGCGATTTCAAACTTTTTTAGGTACTATAAAAATAGTCATTTGTAAGGCTAAAACAAAATACAAAATAACTAGTCTCATTAATTGCCATGGCCCGAAGTGTATTCATCCTAGAATTTCCCCATCATGGACAACTTTTTCTCTATTACAAATGCCACATAAATGTGTTGGGAGCATTGGTCCAACTCCATGTGTAAAGATATGAATCTGCATGGAGTGCTTAGTACATATCCCTACCCTACCATGGCATCGGTGGGAGTCGATCTTTGAAGGTATAATGATATGCTCATTTGTAATCCATAAGCCATGAAAACCCAATTTAAAGGCATGTACACACCCAAAACAACCAATTTTTCTCCACAATGACACCAAAATTGTTTTGTCGTAACACGACGAGTGCTTAACAAATCCGCTTAAGCCCCATTTCATGAATTTAGCTTTGGATTTGGAGAAATTTTAAGAAGCTAGCAGTGGGGTGTTGCTTCTTCCCTACAATGTTGGTGATGAAGTAGAGAAAACAAAATTAGTTTAGAGAATCAACTTTTTTCTTTCCATTTGTATACCAATAAAAACTATCAAAACCATGATAAAATAAGACGAGTTTAACCATCCACTCACCGATCACCAATCGAACATAAAAATTTTCTTCCAAATTCTCTTGATTATAACTTTAATAGAAAGAATGTTAGGTACTTGTGTTTTTATCATGATGTAGACACCAAATTTGGGTCACATTCCCTTAACCCCCGTCAATTAAATAAATTCATACTATACCCACTCATGTCCCTAGTGCACACATGTTAATTAATTTCATTACAATAATCAAATTAATTAATTACCTCACCCATCCACCTCACCTACAACCAACTCACCTATCCACCTCACTCAAAGACCCATTCACAATCTATTAATTAACTAGGACTAATTCTATACCAATCCTAACCAACTAAGACTTAGTCTAAACCTAACATTAACTCCCACTACTTCTCCTAGAAGAACTCATACTTATCTAGGTGGACTCTATCACTTGAGACCCGAATTAAGGATATCAATCACGCCAAAGATAACAAATATCATGCTATTTTTGGCAAACCTAGACTTATCCACCTTAACCGATTTTTCTCAACGGCATCACCTAACCTCCATACAACTTTGTAACCTTTTACCGATGTTGGTCATTCAGTTATTGGATCCTGATTGCATTCAAGCTCGAATCTTCAAGCCCTCCTACATCCATATGATGAACACACAAAACCAAAATGTAAGACAAGAATCGATTCTCCTTTCGAGCGTTGGAATACTCACGGGAGCACACAAGTTGTACTGCCACAACACTGGACTCAAGCACCTCTTCTCCAATCAACCACCAACCACTTCCACTCCTAAGATCTAGCAAGACACCAAGTAAGTACTTGTGAATTTAATCATTTGTGCTTATCCCACTGTATATCTCTTGCTTCGTTCAATATTTTATTTCTTCTGTTACTCGTACATCACCTTCTTCCCACCAACCCACTATTCAACCACCCCAAGCCTTTTCACCATTCTAAACCTCCTTCTTAGTATCCCTGAGTCTTCTCAGCCATATTACGACCCAAACCACACTACCCTCACTCTCTGTGTAATCATAGAGAGCCTAAAAACACATTTTTAATAATTTACTACCTATTACCCCTACCGACATCGGTTTAGTCCCCATATCGGCATCGATCACCAGACTGATATTGGTCTCTGTGTCATTCAAATTCTTAGACCAGAAATCTTCCCACTCACCCAAAATCAACCCAAACCTTAACCAATTAGCCCCAGACCCTTACTTGGACCTTTGACAGACCTGTCTAACCTAAAAAAACCCGGTTCTAAGTAGATTTAGTGTTATTGTAATATCTAGCATAAAATCTAGTGTATTGTGTGTATGAGAAACCTAAATCATTACATTGCAATAGAACTATTTATTTCAATTTCTTATTCACATTGAATTGTATTAAATAGAGGATTGACAACCATTCGAGGAAGCAAAACACTTCCCAAATCTATCCTTGTTAGGCAGTCCTCTAAATCTTGCCATTTAATACTATTTGGTGGTCTTGTTGTGTTTCTTATATAGGTCATTCCTTTTATCCAAAGGGAAGCTCTTCACGTTCAACTTGGATCAAAAATTCAGTAACGCACACATTCAACCTTCAACCCACATCTCATAGGAATTCCTCCTAACCTATTTCCTATTCTATTTCAAATCAAATAAAAAATTAGGTGAAACATCTTGGCACGCCGGTGGGACCCATTTGGGTTCTTTTGCATTGTTCATTCCTAGGTGAATCATTGTGTTTCTATTTCCTTTTGAAAGAGTTCACATTAAAATTTCTCCCTTGGAACATTCTTTTTCTTCTACTAGTCTCAGTGACACTCGTATTTTGGACTAAAAAGAATGCTTCTTTCTATTTTTGTATTGCATCAGTGAAATACATACTCTTGCCTATTCATCATTTATCTCATCGAATTTCATTGTGGATCTGGGTCTAAAATCTTTGCATATCATTTATGTGCGTTGCATATGTATCTCATTTAAAAATTATGGGCAACCTATATGCTGGAAGTCATGACCAGATTGATGATTCCATAGCTCACACTTTGCACCCTTCTTTATCTATACCAAACCACTGAAAATAAATTACTCATTTTCTTGAACAACATCTTTCTTGGAAGAAATTGTCAACGATCACATGATTAGAGGATTGACAATGGGCTCTAAAATGGTTTCTCTATCTAGTTATCATCTCAAAGAAGGATCCCCCACGCCAAAACATACTTGAGACTATCCATAGTTATCAGATTTTGTAGGGAACCCTTATCAACCCAAAAATCTAATATATTCACAAGTCAGTCCAAAATGGCATAAACCAAAACATAAAATCTACCACATAGGATTTTGTGTTTGCTAGCTTTCTGCTTGATTTGTGTTTTGAGGTTCGAGTTTGTTTTCTCCATTCTTCTTTTGACTCACACTCCATAATCATAGTTGGTGTATTTCGAATCTTTACGAGTGTGTTAGGTCAACCATTTCCACACTCGGTTTAAGGTTGTTCTTTTACTTGATCTAAGTCACCAAATACACTTTTTCTATCTTTTCACAAATTTCATAGTAACTAGTGTTGGTCTACGACCATCATCAGCTCCCTCATCGATTGTGATCGGTTTCTCGACCGTTGTCAGTTTCTATTATTTTGGTCATTTTAACCAAAGTAGCATTCACCACATTGTTGATCTTTCTGGGATTTCCTCAATTACCTCACCATATATCTGTGTCTCTAAGATCATTTGTCAAAGTCCGAGACTTGCTCCATTTTCATCATTCGTTTCCAAATTTGTAAGTCTTTTATTTTCCATAGTGACCGGTATTGATCCTCTGACCAGCATCGGTTACCCTCTATCACCGACATTGGTTACTCTATTGTCATCGATCTCTCGTGTTTTAATCTTTCAATTAAAACAACGATCGGTTCACCTTCTCGAACCATTCTCTCCATTCCTTCATAATCTGTGTCATCTACGAAGCTCAAATTACCAAGTCTACTATTCGTCACATGGTTTTGACTTGTAGCTAAACCAACATTCTCATGTTTCATGATAGCCGCCAACCACTCCCACGTAGCCCATCAACCCCTTCAATCTCATCACCCATGGACCCCAATCAAGATCTTTCCATACCCACTTTGGTGATGAGGAGTTTGCAAGACTCCTTGATCACAACACTGTTGCTCTGCAATAGTATCTCGCTCATTCATCTACTCGTGATTCATCGGGACAGCTGGTATATGACATGACTATGTCTATCCTACCAACCCTCGCACCCACTTCCGCATTAGCTACTACTAGTTCGGTGTTACCCTCTTCCACCTTACCACACTGTGGTGTCCCATCTTGACCCTACATCATCGATATCTACGGTACATGCAGAATTTGTCATGCCTTTGATGTCGATCGCTCCTACGATGTTAACCATGCCTTTATCAACCACCTTGAGTGTAGGCCTATCTACACCCACCACCTCTCATATACCTATTGCATCTCAAATCCACCCATGGTGTCACCAACCCATACTCCCTTCCAAAAAATTGTCCTCTCCATCCCGCATGAAGATCTTCCTTCGATTGTTATGAGGGTCCTTACACCCACTCCACCTACCTACACTTATCACCAACAACCCCTATTTCATCTATCACTTATTTAGGATACTTGCCATCTACATCTATTCTGGCCTATATTCCTCCCTCAAAATTTTCGTACTCAACACCACCACATATTGGGATGCCGCCCACATCATACCCTCCTCATCTACCTCCTTATACTACAGGATTTTTCCAGTCATAACAACCTACCAATGATCTTATCAAGATGATGATGGACAAGATGCAAACATTGGAAGCATCTGTCTCTGGCTCACGTAACTCTTTGACATATGATGATATTTGTAATGATCCCATTCACTTTTCCATTCTGATTTGTTCGTACCCTACACATTGGGAAATGCCTAAATTCAAACGATTTAACAACAAAGAAGACCCGTAAAAACACTTGTGGTCTTTTAAACATGGGTGTTATCTGATCGGTCATGATGACGTTTTGTTCTTGCAAACATTCCCAACATATTTGACAAGAATTGCTTTGGATTGGTATAGTGCTCTACCTAGGTACTCCATTTTCTCATTCAAGCAAGTAGCTCAAGATTTCCTAGACCACCTTTCTATCAAAATTGTCAAGAAAGTCACCACGACCGACTTGTACGTGACATGCCAATACGAAGACGAATCTATCACAGACTTTGTCACTTGTTGGCAGAGCCTAATCAACCAACTCACGTTCCAACTACCTCAAACCGAGTTAATAGAGTTTTTCACTAGGGATTGTGTTAGAAACATCTCGCCAACTCTCCAAGTTCAAACCTTCTACATGTTTAATGAGGCATTCACCATGGCCTAGAAACTTGAAATTTGTGCCATTGAAGAGAAGAAGATACAATTGAGTAACAAGAACATTGCGTTTAAATCAAGCGATACATCTTCTTCCAAACTGAAAAATAATTACTCTAAAGCAAAAGGATCTTCCAATGCGGTAGTTTTGAAAGCTAGCCCATCTCACCCATCCAACCAATCAAATCCTTCTTCCAACCTTTCTCTTGTTCAGGGATTTCCGGTTCAAGTGGGAGCAACAAAAATATACTCCCATAGGAGAACCCTACTCTTCATTTTTAGAAAAACTTCTAAAATCCGGAGTAGTCATTCTTCTACCCGTTAAACCACATACTTGTTTTGACCCCTCTCATCCTATGCGTGAATGGTACAAAGAAAATGATTACTATAACTATCATCGCGTTAAAGGTCGTAGTGAGGGTAATTGTATAAATTTCAAAAAAATAATCCAAGAAATGTTAGATAATGAAGATCTCATCTTGGATAATCCTAATGCATTGACTAATCGAACCGTCATATCTTTAAGAAGCCATTCCCAAATCATACCTCATTGTCTAACCAAAGTGACAAAACCTCGACCAATGTGATGAATGTTCGTGAGGTTCATGTTGTTTTCGACATCATATTAGTTATTCCTCAATTTCCTCATACTCCATCTATCGAGGAGATTCTTGAATAAGCTCCTTCACCCATGGAGGGATTTTTTCATCTGCTCCTTTAACCACGAGGAATCTCCCTTATCTCCTCCACCCATGGAAGAGTCTTCCATATCCATTGATGTAGTTTCCCCACTCACCTCTCAGCCTGAAGAACAACCCGCAATACTTACTCTTCTACCCACAGGAGAGTCATGTTTACCTTATTCTTTGCCAAAATATGTACTTACCTCATCCAACTTATCATCTCCCCTACCCATAAGGGATCCATTAGCAGCATCCCTTCCTATTGGTGATAATTATCCATTGGATTTCAAGGATCTTGTTGATTTTCTCTCGGCTCTTTACCCACAGTCCGACGCTAACTTTGTTATCCTGCAAAATTGAAAAGGGCAATTTTGCAGGTAACCTTACCAAATTTTTGTTTTGTTTCCTCGTAGAGGTCCCTCAGCGTTCGGAATGGTGTAAAATTCCTTTCCGTAAAAATCTGGTTTCTCGAACTTGGTCATTTTGGTCCTTTTTAGGTTGGGCGCAGATTTTGTCCATGCAACACAAAGCTTATTTGTGCCCCCTTTTATTCCTTTGGCGCACCCTTTGGAGTGTTAACACAACAATTGTTGCGCCTCCCCGTGATGCGCCTTTCTTGCCTGCACCGAGGCGCATGTGCCATCCTGTCAACAACAAAATGTTGCACCCTTAATTGGTGCACCAAGGTGCTCAAAATCCCGTGTTGACAGTCCTAAATTTACGCTAAAGGCGTAGATATTTCCTTGCTGACAGACGTATACCCACGCCAAAGGGCGCAAAGTTTTTCATGTCGACATGTATTTTAGTGCACCCTTTAGAAAAAGTGGGTGGCACATTTATTACACTTTTGGCTATATATAGGCACATCCGCCCTGTCATTTTCACAATTGAAAAACATGTGAAAACTTTATTTCTTTGCACCTGTCAGACTTCGTCATCCTCGTGTCACGTTTATGGACCCCACCTCGTTTCTCTCATCCTATATATATTTCGGGTAAGTGGTCCTTGCTCTCTTGTGTTTTTGTTTTGGTTTGGTTGTTTGTGGGATGTAATAAAATGAATCAAAGAAACCATAAACCCCTCTAACCCGTTTTACATTTTTCCCTCCTCAGCCATTTCCACCCTCCTTCCAGATCTGCTGGCTTGGAGGGCTCTGTCTCAAAAAATGAACCCAAATCTCTTTGTTATGCCCCCTTCACCATCTAAATCCATGTCGAAGGGGACCTGAAACCACAAACCCATCAGGAAGAAAGAAAACCTAATAGTTATCAGTTCAGGCGCAGTTTTCTCTTGGCGCAATCACCTACCTTGTTACAAAAACACAATCGTGCCAAGAGGGCGCACTGTCCCCAATTGTAGCATGCATCCTTTCTGCGCCGTGTAAAACCAAGTAAATCCTAACCCCAGTGCAGGTGCAATCCTGCTTACACCAACAATGTTTGTTATGCAATCCTTTCCTGCGCCACGCGCCAAAGGCCCCTTTGACGCACATAAAGTTAATGATACACACATTGATGTTGCACCCTTAGCGCACCAAAATTCCATGCAACATATTCCATATCATCTCGTGCCATTTGCACATCATGCCCTCATGCAACACTAAATTCATTTCACGTCCCAAAGAAAAAACCTCATGTAGTGGCGCAGGCGCACATCTTTCTACAACAACAATAATGTTATGTGAAATTTTCCTGCGCCCTACGCCTTTTGGCACTATTTTCTTCCTTCTGACAAGACTCCGCTTGAAAGTGTGCCATAGTTTTAACCCTGCACCCTGCAATTTTTCTGCGCCCTGTGCCCAGAGGATTTTAAATTGCTAACTCCTCATTCTGTAGAGCTTTGATGGAAGATCTAATAGCTAACATGGCTCTTCTGCGTTGGACTTCGCTCCTTCTTCTTACAGATCGATGGCTCGAACTCAGATCCGCATATGTCTACATCAAGCAAGAGGCAAACCAAGTCAAAGGGTAAGGCCAAACTCACAGAGGAAGAGATGAAATACAAATATCAAAGGGTCAGAATGCCCGAGTCCCAGGTAGAATGTGACCTAGACATTAGAGATTCTGAACTCGGCCACATCGACATGGATGATTTTTGGGCCAAAACTAGGAGGGTCACAGGAAGTCCTTGGATGGACAAGCTGGTGGGTAGTGGTCTGCATTTCACCGGGGGAATCCCCGTTAGTGCAGTGAATAAAAAATTTATGATGGTGGTGGCCCACTGCTATAACAAAGACAAAAGGTGTGTCGAGAACGAAAAGGGCAAGGTTGTAATCAACCTCACTACCAGACACTTCGAGATCATGTTAGGAATTCCCCACCACTGATATTTTGTGGTCTGTAAGCCAAGAAGACTGCATCAAGGCATGGGAGGAAAACAAAGACAAATGCACCCAGTTAATGAATGAGGTGTACTTAAAGAATAAGAAGGTGATAACCAGGTGGCCACAGGTTATTCACCGCAGTGACTTCTCTAAGGAACTGAGTGATACCATCACCTTCCTAAGTAGAGTATTTGGGCTTTCTGATGCCCATTACTTCCACAAATGGATGCTTAGGTATCTGGAAACCATGAATAAAAATGTGCCTGATCAACATTTTGAATGGGCAGAGATCATAAGCAGCACCATCTCTGAGTAGCTCCAACAACTCACCACAACAGGGAGGTTCTACATGAACTCCTACGTAGTCTACACTGCAACCTCAGAGAGAGACTATCTAGCGCTGAGCCGATGTGGGGTTTGGCCTCAGGTGAAAATATACGAGTACTACCCAGAGTTGAAGCTAGAAAAACATCCCACAGTTCACCAAGATCAATGATGCCTTTTTCTATGGCATCATCTGCCTATTGAGGCCCAATATGACTCACGGTTAAACGACCAAGAGCATAGTCATGGCAACCGAGAAGTGGGGGGCATTGTTTACACAATTCCCCACTTTCACCTATCTCAGGGAAGCTAACTTCTTGGGGGAGCCCACTAAATTACCAAGGTATGCAGACCTAAGTTGATCTTGTTAGAGTTGTCCAGGAAGCTCATAACATATCACGAGAAGTGCCTGAAAAGGAAGAAAGGTGGAACTCCTTTCCCCCTCCTCACAATGGGCGAGTACACTGCATTTTCCACACCAAGGCCCGGAAATGTTCGCGGAGCCGAACTCGCTTAATCTAAAGCACAATTTCTGGCAAGGCCAACCTTTGATCCAAGAAATTACCTTCCAAAGGAAAAGCTGGATCCGATCCACGTTCCCACGCGATCGAGGACATCTACATCGATCTATATATCTAGACATGGATGGGGATAATCTGGTTGTTTTCCGATCCACGTTCCAAACAACCGATCAAGAAGTTGATCAGGTATATCTAGACACGGATGGGGATAATTGGCGTTTTCTGAAATTGATAGGACAAAGGCACCTCAGACCATTGAGGTAAGGGTTAAGGACACACTACGGTGAATAGAGCATTGGTGCAGAATGAACGGCCTTATCTACCTTGGAGTAGATTTCACCACGTCCCCTTTGGGCAATGCACCTGCCAGGTCAAAGCATCTGCCAAAGGGCAAAGGCAAAGATAAAGAGGGAGAATCAAGCTCCGCTCAAGAAGAAGCTCCTGAGAGCCCTCCTTCCGCCGCACAGGAATAGGTTGTAACTCTGGTATCCCTGGAGAAAGAAGCGGCAGAGAGTGTTCCAATGGGCACATCCACTCAGGATGTTTCCACTGCTACAACCATGGAGGTTCCCACCGTCCCTTCTCCCTCTCCTCCTTCCCCTCCTCATGTGACTCAAGCGACCATTCCTTTGGTCGTATCCTCTCCCCCATCTTCTACTATTCCCCCTTCCTCTTCCTCCATTTTCTCTTCCCTCGCGGAGCTGTCCCCCACCATTTCTTCTCTCATCTCTCAGCTCCCTTCCACTCCCATGACTACCTCCCCTGCAGTGTCTCTTCCTCCTGTGAGCACTTTCTTGGCCTCTCTCTCGATGCCGCCACCAAGTGTCTCGACCCATTTCCCCTCATCCACTGCAATGCTTGCTCCCTCTTCCACCTCTGGTCCCACTCCCTTAAGTCCAACATGGATCTCCTAGCACCTGAGTCAGCATAAGAGGAAAGTCCCCATTGCACCAATGGACTTCTCCATCATCCCAACGAAGGGGGCTAAGAAGTAAAAATTGATAACCCGCTTCTCTCAGAGTGCATCGGGAGAAAGAGTAATGGAGATCACGTATCCCGATCCCTCAAAAGATAAAAAGGATCTGTCCCCTATAGATTATACGGTGACGTAGGTCACAATGGGAATGTCATCCGAGAGCCTTCAAGGAGAGGCCCTATCTGCAGTGGATGCCCTTTGTAAGAAGCTTTAAGAAGCAAAGAAAGAGAAGAGGCTACTAAAAGAGAAGAACAAACATCTTCTCCACGCTCTGCAGAAAATGGGTAGTGCACCTCCTACAACTGCCACTGAAACTCATGAGGTCCTAAGCCAGGATAAGATAAAACACCAAGATTGGCGAACAAGGCATGGCAGTATCCACCTGGAGAGACTAGATCCTCAAAGACAACAAGGAAGTAATTGTTAAGTTCACCAAGTTATATCAGAACATTGGTCAGGCCAACAAGGAACTCCAAGCGATTACAGGACCTATCTCCGAAGAGTTGGACCATACTAGGTTGCAACATGAGACATTCCAGAAGATGCTCGACTGCTCAGTCGATGATTTAGTAAAATTCAGCATTTTCGATCACCCCAGGGTACCCAGAAAAATCCTTGCGCTTTGGACTACCAAGTCGATCAGATGGAATGCTAAATGAGATGAAATTGAGCCTATGTAGATCTCTAGCAATCAAAGAGTTGATTATGTTCTTGAAATCCCAAGGTTTCTAAGAATGGAGTCTTGTCAAATCATGGCTACAAGACCATTTGACATATATCCATATGACATCAAAACTTGGGTTGATGAATGCGAGAAATGGAGAAGGCTAGCTCTTCTAATGGAATGAATCTCAAAGATGATAAAATAGCTATAGCGTATGCTCTATTCTCATTTAGGAGTGTAGGTGTAAATAGAAAGGTAGGAGGAGGGCTCCTTATATAGCCAAATGAATAGAAGAATCTCTACATCCCTCTTCATGTGGGATAAATGGAGAGGTTGGGCTAGATGTGGATAAGGAAGGTTTAGAAAGGGTTGAGTCAACCTTAGGAGAGTTTAGTTTGTCCTTTAGTGATCCATGGAGTTTGAGGGGCTTTATTAATTAACCAAAGTGATTAATTAATAGGTGTGCAAGCTTATAGAAGCTTTTTAGAGGAATAATTAGTATGATTTATGTTATGAGAGGATTTTAATCAAATAAATGACGATTTATTGATTAAATAGAAGAGAGAATTAATTAATTAAGAATAATTAATTAATCTAGATAGAAAGGGGTATTAATTAATTAATTATAATTAATTAATTAATGTAGATAGAAAGGGAGCTTAATTAATTAGAAATAATTAATTAATCTAGATAGAAAGGGAGTTGATTAACAAAATGTTGTTAATTGGTGTCATTGTTGGATAGAAGAGTTAATTAACTAATGTAATGTAATTAATTAATGATGATAGCAGAAAAAATGTGCGATATTGATGATATGTCGTCAATTTGTGGGAAAGGGTATAATTATCCCAATTTAAGTGTTTAAATTGCTTAAGCTAAATTATTAGTGTCTACACTCACTTGCGCAATTGTGTGATTAGTTTTTGTACAAATTTTAACAAATTTCGTGATTACACATATTCCAAAAATAAATTTTTAGCCTAGCAGCCACTGAGTTCAATATGTTATTCAACGTCCACCACATGATATTTGAAGGATAGCAATTGCTAACGTTGTAGATTATTTCATGGTATTGGTGTAACATAATACGATCTTGAGAGTAGCGGCTTCAGGATATGTTGTTTTGCATTAAGGCCCTCTAACCTAAGGCTATAAAAGATTTTATTTTTACATTGATGGGAAGACATCCTAGAATATATAGATGCTAACGGCCGTTAGTCTTCACTTCTACCAAAAATTGACAACTTGAAACAAACCAAATTTAATAGCGATTAATTGTTTAAATTGCTTACTACAACACATAACATAAACTTCTACTAATGATTTCTTGTATTTTATAATTAAAGGAGGGTTGAAGGGTCATGTACGTACCCAAAATTATAGGGTACGCACCACCGAACAATGTTACACGTTCCCAATGATGATACTGAGTCTCCTTGCAAGGTGTTTGGAATCCAGAAAGGCTCACCATGTATACGCTTGTACCTTGCATGCCCCGCTCAGCCTCCAAATGCCTTGTTTTTCCCTTTTCCTACTCTTTTTCTTGCATTTTGTCTTCAGTGACGGAACCGCTGCCACGCTGGGTGGCGGTCCGTGACCGCCGCCAGAGGTGGCGGCGGTCCCATAACGGCCGCCCCGTAGGGTGGCGGTTTTGTTCACGTTTTCTAGATTCCTCCGACGATCGCCTCAAACGTAAATCTTCAAATTTACACGCTTTCTTCAACCACTTTGGCTTGCATTAATGTTTTCTACTCCCAGGAATAGTGTTTTTCCTTTGTTTATAGTAAAAGAGATAAAATGAGAGTTACCCTATGGTAAATGCATTGGTTATAAATAGCCAGCTTGTTTTCAAGAAAATGGCCCCTCATCCTCTCAATTATCTTGTTCAATTTTTCAATTTCTTGCTTAGAATTCTGTTAGTTTCATGTTTTGCTTCCATTGTTGGCATTTTGGAGTTCATATCATCTTCTTGTTTCAAGTCTCGTTTCATTGCTACTTTGTATGCGGTTAGTTTAACATAGAATAGCTTCATTTCTAGACTAGAATCCATTAAAGTTGCAGGTTTTTTTTTGTCACAGGATAGTTTCTAAAACTCTCAATACATTTGTGTTATATTCCCATGATAAATCCCATTAGGAATTGCATAGTCAAGATTTGTTCACTTGCGCTATCCCTCTCCTACTCACATTGTATTCGGTCTATTTCCAAAGCTGCCATTGTTCAAATACTATCTTCTCATTGATACTATCATATACACACTTTTATGGATTCATGAGGACATGAAGGAATGAGGAGATCACACTAAGGGGACAAAATCACACACAACTCGATTTACCACATTACAAATGCTAGGTTTGAGCTATCAAAGTTCTAGTTACAACATATCAAATAGAGTAGTAAATCATTTCGTTTCGGTCAAAAGTTTGCTCTCGATATCACCGGGAAGTCAGGGGGATTGGTAGTTTCGAGAAATCGTGATTCATTCCTCACTTCGAGGTAGGATCGAGAATCTTTTCAATTCAAATATATATGATTTTAGATATTTAGGATAAAATCACAACTCCACACAAATAGCCATACCAGCTCACGTTACTTGTTTTTATTACATTATTAGATTAGTTGTTCATTTTATAGATATACTAGGGTAGCTTGCTCTTTAATTTCATTGAAATACGTCATTGAAAAATACAAAAATAGAAGGATGCTTACATAGTGTAAATACCTATTTTGTAATCGAGTTTATTAAATGTTAGTTAAAAGTTGAATCATTTTGTATGACAATCACATGACCTAGAGAGCCTAGAGAATATATATTTGAACCCATAGTGCCTCAACCAAATCTACCCATGACCTTAGCTAATATAGATCAGGACCTTAGGATACAGGTCTTTCGAGCAACATCAAACTTACAAGCAATTAGTGAGTAAGCGAGAGGATTAAATACCAAAGATGACAAAGCTTACACATTCTAGTCAAACCATCCAAACTATAGATTTCCTTGATAAAACACACGAATGAATGTGCGAGGATTCAAACAAGAGCAAACATTTGGTTGCGATCCTTTGGTTCCATGACCTAATACGGGAGACCTCCTCGTTGACATAGACACTAGGTTACGTATTCAAATTGCAGAGCACTGTTAGGTACTCTGAGAAAATCATACAACTTTTGCTTCTAAACGTAGAGGTTGAAAAGGCATATGGTTACTAGATAGTTGGGAGAAGAGATTGATTCTTGACATGACCATAACAGTCCACAACCATGAACTCACGGTTGTGATCCCCAAGTCCCACAACCCAAAGGGCCAACAAACCAGTCAAGTATTAACACCGGCTTACGAGCGCTGGTATTTAGATCCTCACCACTCCTGCCAGATATTATAGTACAGTTATCCGTATTAAACATAGAAGCCAATCAATCTAATATTTTTTGGGCTAGACCAGAAAACCACCCATAGTTCACTACAAATCCATTAAACCACCTACCACTACTTTTATGACCTTATTTGGAGATATATACGAAGATCCCACAGGTCACTTCCCACGTATCCAACAACCAAGAAATAGGATCTTGATAGATGTTGACATTGATTGGAGCCTCCGAGAAGCCATTATATTTGAATGAACCATTACACCAATTCAGGTTAGGAGGTCCTTCTTCACCTTAGATTCGTAAATTCCATTATTTTGTATTGAGGATTTAAGATTACCCGAATATCTTGTCTATATCTATCCTCATTTAACATTCATCGGATGTCTCAACACGACCTCGAGAGGTCGGGTATGAGGAAGAGGTACTTATAGATTCCCATGCTCACATGTTACTTTTCCATCGTACAAAATTGGTGAACCTGACGTGAAACAAACTAATATCCCTCTTTCTATTTTCATTTATTCCATCCACCTTCACTCTTTCCCATTATTCTGTGGGTATTCATATACCCCGAATATGTCAGGATACGATGCATATGGTAGACCTCTCTCAGGTCTTGAAGCAAGCTATGGTCAAACAAATAGACAACCATCACCCTCACTTTCTACATGGGTTGATAACTATTCGAGTAATTACTTGTCATCTCAAACTCCCCCTCATAAGACTAGCTCTAGTTCTTCGTTCCGAATCGAGGAATTTGATCATTTTCACAAACACAACAGCTAGATCCATCAGGCTCTAACAATATGACGTTTACTAGAGAATCCACTTCATCTCCTCAGGTCTTGTTCAAACCACAGATCAGTAGATAGTCAGACCCACTCCCCTTTTTGGATGAGGAGTACTTAGCGCACTTCGCTAAAAGTGAACAACGCTTCCAAAATATGTATCCACCTATAGGGAACCTACAAATACAGTCTGATGCCCTATTCCAGGAAAACACCCCCATAACTCCACCTATGGGAAATACCCTCGGTGAAGCTTGGCAAGGTAATGATCAATTCATAGTAGGGTATCATACCCCTTTACAACCTCAAGCTATACAACAAACACCCTTAAGGCAAGGCACTGCATCTTCATCGATGGAAGTCATTTCAGCCTTAGCTGAGAAGGTTAGAGGGCTGGAGCTTGCTCAAGCAAACCAAAATTCATATTTTAGGCAAGCAGGAATCCCCGACCCTCTGTATCATCCTAGTCAGGTTAACCTCCTTACAGGAATAGGTACGTTAGGCATGCCTCCTCAAAATACTTATAGTTATCCACATCAAACACCAACTAGGAGCGCATTTTCAAATGCCACTCTAGTTAAAGCATAACACCTCCTAGCTTGGCACCAAACAACCCATACCGAGATAATGCTCCTCCTTAAAATTTATTCAAAGTCACCACAAGGAGACATGTTCTCTTCTCTAGGATGTTTGTCCAACCACAGGGATTCCCTTATGTTCCTACAAATGCATATGCTATGCCATATCAAAAACCCATTCCCCCTCAACCCCCTCAGCAAGCCCCGTCGATGGTTGAGGCCTACATAGTAGGGACTTATTTAGAATATTTAAGAGCCCCTAGAATTCACCATATGAATTGTTATACTTCTAAGACCTCTTCTCGATTTTCCCAAATACAAAGGAGAAGGGGACCCAAATGCACACATTAAAGCCTATGCCACAACCATACGGGAGTTACTCCCTTGGGATGGGGTTGTCACTAAAATATTCCCTAAAACCTTAGAAGGTATTTCCCTTGATTGGTATTACAGAATACCTGAAGCCTCGATACACTCATTCAAACAACTTGTGTCTGAGTTTATCAAAGCTTTCGACATGAACAAATTGTTAAGAATGGGAATCAAGGAGTTCTTACATATCAAACAAGAACATAATGAGTCCGATGCTCACTTTATTCAAAGATGGCGTATGGTTATATACTCATCGGCCGAGTGCTCCAAATGTGGATCAAATGGAGCTATGAATTTATTCCTTAATTCACTCAATAGAGATAAAGGAAGAAGTCCGAAAGTTCCCACTAAGAACTTACAATGAATTACTTGAGAGTGTTCTCTGAATCAACCAAGCAGCAATAGATAGATAGTGGTCGTAAGACATATGGGACAAATGGGAAATTAACCACTCCCAATCAAAACACCATGGCCTATCCTAATACCGGAACGCTAATCAAGGACCTAAGATCCTTAACAAGAACCGCGGGGTTACAACAGATGGAGTAACTGACCAAGTTAAAAGGGAAAATGTTGTAAACATTTCGCCACCTGTTAATAATCAGCGAAATAACAACTTTACTCCAACAATCAACGCGGTGGATTTTAATTGTCCACCATGGCAACAACAACAACAACAACAACAACAACAATGAAAAATTCAAACAAAATTCCAAATCAAAACCAACTGGATATTAGAATCAAAACCAAAGGCAACAACCTCAAGATTTTAACTCTAACAACCAATAACCTTATCGAATTTCAGGTCACAATGATTTTAAATCAAAGAACCTCAAAACTATAATCCTAATCTATATTGTGGCTTCCACAAGATTCAAGGCCACGATACTAGGACTTGATGTGAATACAATAAATTCATGCAAAGATTTGCCAAAAATCAAAAACAAATCTTTATAGATATTTTTTAGCAAATTCTGTAGTACCCATGCCAAATGCTTATGCGGGCAGTTTCCCCTCAAAATGCATCCCTCAAGATTTTCAATGACCCACTCCCAAACCATTCTAACAATAACAGGTTAGATCCTAACGGAACAAATAAGGGTGTCATGACAGGAAACAATGATCATGAAGCTTCAACTTCATTAAATCTGCCATTGCACCCCAATTAGGAACTCGACCCCAAACTAAGATAGTTGGTTTAGTGGAGCTAGACACCAAACTACCCGTAGAAACCATAACAAGAACATGGGATTATTCATCCCAACCTACTCCAAGTTATCCGTTGGAGCCAGACAATAGTCAACAAACATTGGTAAAACCCATAGGCACCTATGACTTAATTAATGATTTGACTAAAACCTTCTCTCACATCTCCTTTTTGGATCTGTTAAAGAAATCTCCTACCCACAGAGCTGCCCTCTTAGAATTGTTAGGCCTTGGTCATTTAATCAACATCACTCCTCCCCTAGAAACACAAGTAAACCATGTGGACTTTGACATTTATCCTCCGGGGCAGCCAGATAGGGATATGGAATTTATATTCGATATAAGCAAAATGCCAACAGATGTTGAAATTACATGAAGAGGTGACCCAACTTTACATTTACAAGTTTGGGTCTACAATAACTACGTTAAATGTGCAATGGTTGACAATGGGGCAGCAGTTAACATAATCCCCTTCACTTTCCTTCAAAAATTAGGATATGGAGAGACAAACTGTTCCATGACATGAAATACACTAAGAGGTTATGATAGCCTCAAAGCCACTTTGATTGGAACCATAGTTTTACTAGTCACTTTAGGACCCAAGACGGTCCTCACCGAGTTTTATATTATAGATCGGGAAAATAATTTTAATATGATCCTTGGTCGGCCATGGATACACCGCATGAAGGCAATCCCTTCCACGTTATTCCAAGAAATAAGATTTCTACACTTAGGGAAAATATTCGTGGCACAAGGTGACCCAAAACCCTTTGATATACACCTAGCTGATTTGAAGAAAAGACCGGGTATCCACTCTAAGTTTGAACTTCCAGTCAAACCAGCTTGTCAAACCAACTAATTCACAACCAAAAGAAAAGTTGATACCCACCACTGAGTTGGAAATTTCAAATCCAGCTGAGGATGTTCCAATACTCAAAAGTGAGACCAATGCTATAAAAGCAGTATCACTAGGGACTATCACAAAAATTGTCGAGTTACTAGAGAAAGACTTACCTATTCTCCTGCCATTTGATTCCATGGGTATGGGATGGACCACGGGAATCGCTTCTCTTCCATCGGATGAAGTTTTTATAGTAGAGGTAACCAAAACAAAAGAAAAAACTACGACAGATATCCCAACATCCATTTTTCCAAGCAAGTATTGGACTCTCCACTTCGATGGAGCTAGATGTTGCTTTGGAGCTGGGGCTGGAGTGATCTTTACTTCACCTGAGGGAAATATCCTACCTTTCACCTTTAAATTAAACTTTGAATGTACAAACAACGGGGCTGAGTATGAAGCTCTCCTCCTTGGCCTCATCCTAGCCAAAAGAATGGGTGTCGACAACATTAGAGTACTAGGAGACTCAATTGGTTGCAAACCAAGTCTCTGAGGTATATGAAACTAGAGCTGAGCACTTACAACTCTATAAAACAAGTAGTATTAGATCTAAGTAGGGATTTAACTTCATATCAATTGAAGCAATCCCACGAGAGTAGAACCTTCTCGCAGACTCAATAGTAACCTCAGCTTCCCGTTTCACTCCAAACAATGAGTTGGAGGATACAAATTTCACGGTATCACTTCGTACCGAACCATTAGTGCATAAAATACCAACAAACTCACTCTTGACTCATGGAGAAGCTGAGGATGATTTTTCTATCATGGGTCACTTTGACGATGATAGAGTCACTCTCGAATATCTAAACACCTATGCGGAGCTACACCTTGCTCACCGTATAGTTGATCTTTCCCTAATACCACATTCCTCTTCCTATTTTGGAAATCCCATGGTAGAGTCTCCTCCATAGAAGGATCTCAATATATATGAGATAAAAAACGGAGAAAGTTTGGAACTACCTCCAGCCCCACTTGAATTTGAAGAAGGTAACACTTCTTGTTAGAAGAAACCATTGACATAAACATTAGAATGGAGGAAGAACCAAGAATTTTGAAGTTGGGATCCTCGTTAACTCTGGAGGAGATAGAAATACACACCTAGGTCCTCAAAGAACATCAAAAGGCTTTTGCATTTAATTATAAAGAAATGACGAGCATTACACCACAAGTCGCGGTACATAATCTTGTCACTAAACCAAATGCGAAGCCAATTAAATAGAAGTCAAGACCAATGAAGCCAAAAGTGGCTCTCATGGTAAAAGAGGAAGTAATAAAACTTCTCCAAGTGGGATTCATCAAGCCTCATTGACTATTCACAATGCGTATCTAATATCATTTCCATTCTAAAAAAATGGAAAGATATGCATTTGCATAGATTTTCGGATATTAACAAAGCTTTTCCCAAGGATGACTTCCCATTACCGTCCATTGGCGTCATTGTTGATGTAACAAATGGATTTGAACTCATCGTATCTCATGGATGGTTTCTCGGGGTATAATCAAATTAAAATATCGAGAATAGGATCAAGCCAAAACTACATTCATAACTCCCTGGGAACATATTATTCTGTTGTCATACCATTTGGTCTTAAGAACGCCGACACTACATATCGCGAAATGACTTATATATTCTATGATATTATCCATAAAATTGTGGAATCCTATGTGGATGACTTGTTTGCCAAAGCCAAGAAATCTTGTGATCATCCGGAAGTGCTCAGTATCATCCTCTCACGATTAATTGAATATGGCGTCACATTAAATCTAGAGAAGTGCGTGTTTGGTGTGATAGGGGAAAACTTACGGGATACATTATACCTTCATGAGGGATTGATGCTTTGATCCAAAAAATACGGGTTGTTCTCAAAACGGTCTCACCCTTAGACGAGTGCGGAATCGGAGTCATTTCTTGGGAAACTTCGGTGCAATCCATATGTTCATCCCGATCTAAGTTTTTCCATTCATCCAATCAACAATCTATTAAAGAAAGACTATAGTGTTGATTGGACTGAAGAGTGCAACAAGGCCTTTGAAGCAGTTAAACGCTTCTTGTTGTCTCCACCCACGCTAATGCCTCCCAAACCGACCATCCTTTGATCCTATACTCACGAGCCTCTCATGTTTTGCTCACCTATATCTTTGGCTCAAGAAGACAATGATAAACAAGAACATGCAGTCTATTTCATCACCCAAAATTTTCTTGATTATGAGACATGCTACACACAGCAGAGAGAGAATGCCTCGCCATAATTTTTGCAACAAAACATTTAAGACATTACATGTTAAATCAAGAAATAAGGGTCATTATAAAGATAGACCATTTACAAACATTTCTCACACAAGAATCTTTATCTAAAAAGGTTGGGTGTTTCATAACCTTAATGGGAGAATTTGAGTTAACATTCATAAACCAAAAATCTGTTAAGGGACAAATCATTACGAATGGTTAGCTGACAATCCACTAGATGGAGGTGAGTGGTAAATCTAAACTTTCTCGATGAGTGTGTATACTTTGTCGAAACCAGGCCCCCCATTTCTACATGTCCCTGGTATACTTGATATCATCAATTTTATCATGGACCATACATACCTGAGAAGGTGCCATGTCACAACAAAGAAGGCGGTTACGCATTATTACCACTAAATATGTTGTTTTAGACCAAGTACTCTATCATAGAGCCTTCGACGGCATGCTTCTAAGATGTGTCGACATAGAAGAATCCAAGAAGATTCTTCATGAATCCCACAAAGGGGATATGTGGAGGCCACTTTGGTGGTCACACCACCACTCACAAAATACATCGAGATGGGATATTTTTGCCCACTCTCGAGCATGAAACATTGGAATTTGTGTGTAAGTGCCACAAATGCCAAGAATTCTCTCACGAGATTCACATGCCAAAGACAATCCTCGCAACCAATAAATGCGACCACTATGGCCGTTCTCCATGTGGGGGCTGGAATTGATAGGGAAATTCTCTCCCTCATCAACCGATGGTCATAATTTTATAATTACAGCCATAGAATACTTTACCAAATGGGTGGAGGCCATGCCTCTCACCATAGTACCAGGTTCGGTAATTGCCAAATTCATTCTGAACCAAATTATCTGTAGGTATGACATCCCACAAGTCATTATCTCAGATAATGGAACGTCCTTTAAAAATGACGAAGTCCATGAGTTATGTAGCAAATTCAAGATAAACCATCATACGGCCTCTCTTTACTACCCTCAAGCCAATGGGTAGGCCGAAGCAACAAACAAAACGTTAAAAGCTATTCTCCTCAAAACGGTCAAGGAGAAAAAATAAGATTGGAATTTAAAACTATATCCGGCCTTGTGGGCCCATCAAACCTCAATAAGAACACTGACAGGAGCAACTCCTTTCTCACTAGTATTTGGAGTAGAAGTAGTTCTCCCACTTGAGGTTGAAATACCCAGTCTCTGCATCTCATTACAAGGGATTCTGGATGAAGAAGCTTATAGGAGGAACACCTCTCTCAACTAGAAAGCCTTAACGAGGACAAAGTTACATGCCAAACAACAACTTAGAGCCTATGCTTTGATAGGATGTCTTTGGAAGTACAACAAAAATTCTATGAGTGAGAAATGTATGAAGGAGATCTAGCTCTAAGACTAGACGACCCAGGATCGATAAGAAAATCAGCGAAGGAAGAAAGTTCCGACCCAAATGGTCGAGCCCATACCAAGTCATGAAGGACTACGAAATAGTGCGTATCTTTTGTGCACACTAGAAGGTGAGGAATTTGGTGAAACTGTCAATTCCTTGCATCTTAAGCGTTTTACGCATAAAAACATCAAAATCACCACTTATACATTATAGCTACTTACATTGCATTAGTCATTCAGTTGTGCATTTTGTCCATTTCATAAAAATGGTAGTCTAGGAGCCTACTCTTAAACAATTTGTTACAAATTTCTGAAAACATTGGCAAAAGCTTTCATATCACATCTCTCTAAGCATCATCAACTATTTTCAAATCTTTTCATCAAATTCGACAGATGAACATTGACAGAAACCATACCAAGGCCTACATACTTGGCTTTGCTCTTTCTTTCTACTAGGTGAAGTTATCCTTGCCTACGGTCTATTCTAGAAGCTTCTTGGTAGGGATAATTTTAGCGGCGAATATTCGTAATATGGCGAAAATTTCATTTTAGGAAAATTTGAAAAGGCGAATTATTCGGAGTGGGTCGGTGTCCTGTTCGCCTAAAATATAAAGTATATTTTTTTTGGGGGGTCGGCTTCGCCTTCATTTGAAAACATCTCCTATAAAAACCTATGTGATTCGCCGGGTAGTATACCTCAAGTAGCTTACCAAATTACCAATACTGTGAAATTTGAACTCGCATACCCTTGAGCACCAGAGATTCATATTACTGTTATCCTGTGATTGTTGACGCGTGACAAATGCAGTGTTGACGCGCGACAAGGGCAATATTGACGCGCGACAAGAGCTGTACTGACGCACGACAAGAGCTGTACTGACGCGCGACAAGAGCTGTATTGACGCGTGACAAGAGCTATCTTGCGCGCGACGAGAGGAAGGGTTGGCCAGCGCGCGAGAGGAAGTGTTGACGCGACTTGGGAAGTGTTGACACACGACATCGAGACGATTCATGCGCAAAGACCTCAGAGAATGGACATAGTCGCTTCTTGGTTCTTTTGCTGACGCAACACTCTTTTCAGAATAATGGAAGGTGCCAGCTCAAAGAATACGAATAACCTAAAAGTAAGTAAGAAATCTCGAAATCACTCTTCAAGTATTTTGGAAACCTGTGGATACGATAATGTAAATACCAATCATATAGATGCCACCAAAAAGAATCGAGAATCATTGATGTGTGGGAAGGCATTATTGAGGTGGACATGCATTCACGCATGTATCACGATCAAACAAATGAAACCTACGATAATATGCTAGATCTTGAAGATATTGTTCTGTTGGGGTGCAACTGAAGTGCAGCTAGATATCATAGATACAAACACTCGGCAAAATGGAAGACAATCAATATCAAACTCGGTCCAAGAAAGAGGAAACCGGTGATTGCGATATTGCTCAAAATTCTACTCAAAAAAGTAAAGCATTGAAAACAAACAAGAATATGTGGACCATTGGCAGGACATACAAGTTTGATTGGGCAGCTAAATTTCCATTTATTGAACCTGTACAATCATCTAATTCTGAAGAAATCCCATGTGAATGTACATGTAAAATATGTACGTGGAAATTGGGAAAGCAACAAAAATGCAACTGAAGCTGGACACAATAGAAAAACATTGTGGAAAACAATATTTAACTGTAACAGGGGCGGATGGCCAGAAAATCAAAACACATAGGTGGAAAACTGAAAAGGAGTGCATGCATGTCAGATACGCAGCGGAATATGAGGCAGAGCAGAAAAAACACAGACATCTGTTGGAAAAGGGAGGAACAATCACATCGCATATTGGTAAGATGAAAGAAACAAATCTACATGCAAAATTCATACAATTCTCTACTCTTTTTCAAATACTTAAAAAAGGAAGGGCGATGTCAGATTTCCTTGATTTCAAAGTTTTGTATCAATTTAACGGAATGCTGAATGTACCTCAGTCTCATTGGTCTGAGAGTAGTGGATGGGAAATGGCAAAATGCCTCTCGATGATAGAGAAGGAAGATTTGAAAGAGAATGTAAAAAAAGCAAACTTTATCTCTCTTTCAATTGATGAAGTGACAGCAGTCGACAACACCGCATGGGTATGTATCCACATATATACTTTAGAAAATCATATAAGGACTCCTCATCTGTTGGGTGTTATGAAAATGGTTGAAAACTGCAATGCTGAAAACCTATATAAAATAGTTGTTTCTCATTTGAAAGATGTTGCTTTGGTATGACTGATTATGAAATTACTACGAAGTTGGTATGCGTTGGAGCAGATGGTGCATCGTCATGCGGGGTCACTTTGAATGAGCAGGTGTGTGTGTTAGATTACAAACAACAGTGGCCCCATATATGCTACCAATTCACTGTATGGCTCACAGAATGAATTTAGCGTATAAAATGGTAAGCAACCACGAAAATGTTGCTAAATTAGAAGACCTCATAAGAGAACTTCATGCCTATATGTCAAGCAGCCCAAAGCGTTTTCTCGAGTTCCAAAAATTTGCAATTGGAATTACAGACGGCAAAAAACTTCTGAAGGATGTGGAGACTAGATGGATCTCTTTGTATGAACCAGCATGCAGAGTTCGTGAGGAGTATCCTTCATTGGTTGGTTTCATGCACAAATACCGTCATGAAGTTGATAGGGCAAGGGACCTGTTGTTCCGCTTAACTGATTTGGAGACTTTGCTTACATTGGTTGGTATTCTTCCAATGTTAAAGGAGATCAATACACTGATGAAGCATGCACAGGGCAGATTGATCTATATTGTGGATTTTATACGGATGAGGAAAATGGTATGTCAAAGTCTTGATATATTGTATTGTTCCCAGGATAGTTTTGATGCACCTATTTTTGAAAATTGGAGAGATTTATTAGATCTTAAAAATCCTAACACCTTTTTGAGATTTAATATCCACGATCACCTATGCATCTCTGTTAATGGGAGGGAAATACCAATGCACATTTTGCAAAGACGTCAAGATATTACAGGATCGGAACGAGAAGATGTTCCTGTGACACGTAATTTGTTTGAGTCTGTGATAGTTGATACAAGAATAAAGCTTAAAAAAATTTCAGAAACCTTGTCATCAGAAATTAGGGAACGTTTCTGTAAAGATAAAATTCTGGAAGCCATGGGTGTGATGAATCCAAATTTTGGAATACAGAAGGTGGCCGTGCGAGACTTTGTCGATGTAAGCATTTCCATAAATCAATGGGTACAATAATGGAACAATTTACAAAGGCGTCGAGCTCAAGTACGGAAATCAAAGGTATCTTGAATGCCGATTTATTAAAGTTTGATCGACCAATTTTGCAACAACAATGAGGAACCAATATAAGAATTTAGATCAGCCTTCTGAAAGTGGTGCTATTACAAGGCTGTGGAGAGGAATCTATCAAAGTTCTATCTTACAAGAAGATATCAGTGAGTATTTCAGACTATATGAATTATGCCAGACAATGATTTTGGGGTCTGTGGAGGATGAAAGAGTTTTCAGTGCATTGTCATTTATAAAATCAAAACTGAGAAACAGGTTGGATAAAAATCTGGAAAGTTGCATGAGGTGTTACGTTTCACGATACTCCCTCGAAACCTTTCCGTTTGACAGAAACAATTGCGCCTTTGGAATTCCCTTTGTGAAAGAAGAGGTGTAAATAATACAGCTACAAGTACAAATATTCCCAACCTTGAGAGTGTAATTGGCTCTTCGTCACATTCTACAGAAGACAACATCGACTTTGATGAAGCTATTGATAATGGATTGTTTCAACTTTAAGTAGGTATCTTCTTTATCTATCTTTTATCTTTATCATTAAAGATGTTACAGGTCTATATACTAAAAATGTCAGGCAATTCACCCATCTATCTACTAATCCATTTCTCGTGTTGGATTTTTTTAAAACACAGATCTAGCTCATTACCAGTGGCAGTGATGATTTCAACTTTAAGCAGGTATCTTTTTCCCCTTAATCTTATTGTTTGTTACTATTCATTTTTTGACAGAGCAATTGCTCACTGGAATTCCTTTTGCGAAAAAAGAGATGTAAATAATACAGCTACAAGTACAAATATTCCCAACCTTGAGAGTGTAATTGGCTCTTCGTCACATTCTACAGAAGACAACATCGACTTTGATGAAGCTATTGATAATGGATTGTTTCAACTTTAAGTAGGTATCTTCTTTATCTATCTTTTATCTTTATCATTAAAGATGTTACAGGTCTATATACTAAAAATGTCAGGCAATTCACCCATCTATCTACTAATCCATTTCTCGTGTTGGATTTTTTTAAAACAAAGATCTATATCATTACCAGTGGCAGTGATGATTTCAACTTTAAGCAGGTATCTTTTTCCCCTTAATCTTATTGTTTGTTACTGCTCATTTTTTCAGCTCTGGTTATAATTAAAGATGTTACAGGTGTATGTATTTACATTTAGTTAAATACAAAATTTTTATTTTTTGAAAACGTGGGTTGACATCCGTCCGAGGAAGCTGTTACTTCTCGGGACTGACAATGTCAGGCAACTCACCCATCTATCTACTAATCAATTTTTTGTGTTGAATTTTTTAAGACAAAGATCTAGCACATTACCGGTGATGATTTCAATTTTAAATAGGTATCTTCTTCAACATAATCTTATTGTTTGTTACCTTACATTTTTTCAGCTCTTGTTATCATTAAAGACATTACAAGTCTAATTCTTTATATTTACTTTTATTTAAAGATATTGTTGGTCTATATATTTAAAGATGTTGCTGGCACTTCTCAGGACTGACAATGTCAAGCAACTCACCCCTCCATCTACAATGTCATGTGAAACAAAGATCTAGCACGTTACCCTTGATGATTTCACAGCAATCTAATACGCAAGAGGTAAGCTAAACCCTAGCATATTTGCAATTATGTTTAATTTCTTACCAGTGATGATTCTTTCTTGATTTCTTAGAATTATATTAATTTATTTTTAATATATTTTATCTTCCTGTAGACCAAGGATTTTTTTTCTATTTACTATCTCTTTATTCTCCATTTGTTGGTGAGTGGTAGCTTCCCAAAAAATAGATATTCCTGCCACCTGATAGGATAAAGATAACTAAAATAACAAAAAATTAAATTGGAAAGTGATGTCGAAACATGTCACAATACTACCAAATTCAATATTCACATTTCCCTGATTCAAACCACAAGAGCCTTGGCTGAGTCACCCTCCGTTAATATTAAAGTACATTGATCAGAATTCTTCCCTCCTGCTTGATTTGCATCAAGTTTGGGAACATCAATTAATTTCCCCTTCTTGGTTCCATCAGTTTTCTTAAGATCTTTTTTTTGTTTAAACTTTTCCACTGCACTCATCAGGTCAAACAAAGTTACAAAGCTCATCTTAGATAACCTGACCATACACCATGAATCTTCTTGTACTGGAAGAGACTGTTTCCAATTACCTTACACATATCACATCATCTTTCACACTTTCATTAACTCACAACCTTTATAGGCAATAACCTTATGATGCAAAGATAGATGAGCATTTGAATCAACGCATTCCTGGAGCCACTGTCAAACCTTGCATTGACCTCTAAGAATCCTTTAAGAAACAATGTGTTATACTCTTCCTTACTATGCACAAATCTTATGACAAGGTAACATCAATATGAGATTTCTCAACTTTATAACATTTGTAGATACTCATTTTTCCCTACTTTGAGCATGAATCAGAAGTATAACCTCTATTACACAATACATCTTCTTGTGGTAGCAATACATTCTTGTCTCAACACCATGATAGACCACATGACATATAGAAACAATGTGTTATACTCTTCCTTACTATGCACAAATCTTATGACAAGGTAACATCAATATGAGATTTCTCAACTTTATAACATTTGTAGATACTCATTTTTCCCAACTTTGAGCATGAATCAGAAGTATAACCTCTATTACACAATACATCTTCATGTAGTAGCAATACATTCTTGTCTCAACACCATGATAGACCACATAATGACATATAGAAACAATGTGTTATACTCTTCCTTACTATGCACAAATCTTATGACAAGGTAACATCAATAGTACAAACACAGATTCTTAACCTATCTACCTTTTACCAACTATAGACCTTAAGTCTACTTTCATACAGTATAACCCCACAGATACAATTAAAGTCCCACGACATAATTTTCAAGATAATTAAAGTCCCACAAGATATTTAGGCACTAAATTTTACATTATACACATTAAATCGATCATAGTCTTTCATCATCATCTATCACTGATTATCAATTGTCATCATTCATCATCTACGTCCACATACTATTCATGACAATGCAAGTAAACAAGAAACATACATATAATTCATGATAATCACCATCTAATCACCATATAATTAAATTGAAATAGCATAGTACAAACTCAATAGTTGAAGTTTTCAAATTCAATATTAAAAGTTTAGTCAATAATAAAAGTTTCTAATTTTGAAAACCCTCTTTTTCTTTAGAAAATTCTGCTCTTCCCTCTTCCCCAACAGCTTCTTCCACTCTGGCTGCACCTCTTTCCCCAACACCAGAAATAACCCCTGAACTTATAAGATCTTCTGCAGCACTGTCCAGATTTTTTATAATTCTTTCTTCTTGATTTGTTGCATCTCCATGCGACAGCAAATTTGGATCAGCAACTGCTTTGGCTTTGAACAAGATGTCAGGGTCGAGACCATGCTCTTTAATTATCCGCTTTAGTGTATTGTTTTGTTTGTTAACCAAAACAATATTTTGCTTCAAATTTTTTGCTGCGGATAAGCTGTTCTTTGCTGTTTCCAAGTGAACTTGCAAAACCTTCGCCTGACTCTTCAAATTTTCATATTTCAACTGCACAAAAAGAGTAACGTCAATTCAAAATATTAATGTAAATTCAAAATTTCAAATTAACAAAAATGATTGTTAGAATGTAATAGTACTTACAACCGCTCTATCTCTTTCGGCATTTGCGATTGATACCAAATCCTTGTCCTTTGACCATTTGTTAAAATATGCATGGGCCTCGGCACTAATATTTTCCAATTTGTTTAGTGCCTTATCTAAAATGCCATCTTTATAGTCGTTATTAAATGTGACATTCCCACATCTTACTTGGGTAAGTAAGGAATCCATCTTCGCAGGTTGATTCTGGACTGCAGCGTATAAACTATCCCGTTGCCAATAATTTTCATAACGACTAATAATCTCATTGATAAGAATTTTAGCCCTTTTCTCCCATTCTATCAAAGCTGTTGGATTTGAGGAATAATAAACTCACTGACATGGGATTGACAATCATTACCAATTAAGTTCTCCAAAGGAAAAGGTGGAAACTCTTCACTATCTGAATCTGATGCAGACGATCTTGCTGGAGAAGTGTGGGGGCTTTCACCATGACCAAGATCAACTGCTCCTTGTTTCTGTCTTTGGGTGGGCTGATCCTGTTTTTGAAAAAATAAATCAAGATTTAGATAAATAAATTTGAAGACTGAAGATTTAGATTTAGATAAATCAGAATGTAATTAAAAATTGTAAAGCATATTAAAATTGAAATTTGAAGACTGAAGTATACCTGCTGCCCTTGAATCATCTCGCGGGTATCGAAAAAACCAGTTGGGTCATTGCTATCAATGCCCAAATAATCTTCATCTAAATTTATATTGTTCAAAACAGATATGCCCGTTGCACTGGGCAAGCCACCAAGTGAGAGAGTTGGAATTCGAAACGAGGAGTCAAGGTTTAGTGTCCCACTAGGGGCCGGAGCAAAAGGCATGCGTTTACCAATGGTCTTTTTCACTGTTCCTCTGGTTGGCATTTTAAAAATTAATGGTTGAGTGGGTGTCGGTGCCATGGCTTGATCATGACTGACATGTGCTGAAAAGTACAAGAAAAAATGAAAAATATTAAAACAATTCATAAAGTCAAAACTACGAAATTAAACGTTCTATAGAAAAGTTGTACCTTGTTGTCGAGGGGTTGTTTTTTTCGGTGCTACGGGTGGCCTTGTAGGAGTTGTACTCAGTGGCTGTTCAGAAGATATCAATGCATGCGACTGTACGGAGTGAGTTGGGGAAGAAGGTTCCATAGTCCCTGCTATTCATCAATATTAAATGTTGTCAATTCATTTTGCTAAAATTTAAATTGAAAAATAAATCTGCAACTTTGGAATTTGTAATTAATATACGAGAATGTATTACTTCTCTGGCGTTTAATGAGTTCAAACTGTTGAGGGTCTGGAGAGGAGTGAGCTTCCATTTCAGATTGGGAGTCCCCCGAAGCCTCCGCGTGTAGTTGGCCTCTTCCTCTCGACATCTTTTTTTTTTTGGGAATCGCTTCAAGATATCTTCTCTGCAAAACATTAAAATTTAAGTTTTAATAACTGTGCACTGTAATGAAGAAAATTGTAATACAATTACAAACTAAATAGTTTATACCTGTTGTTCTGCAAATGGAATTGAGAATTTCATCAAAGCCTCATCAGAGCAAGTAGGAATTTCTTTAGCTTTTAAATTTAAAAGTGCCTCATAGTAGAAGCCGAGGAGATAGTTTGTTGAGTAAATGAAAGGTTTTTCTGAGATTTTCGAATTTGATATGTCAGCTCTTATTTTTTTGGATAGAAATGTGCACCAATCGAATTTTTGTTTTGAGAAAGTGGCACAAATGTTATTTGGTATATCTGTTTGGCGACCCTGCATAACAATTCTGGCTTGAAAAAATGCAATAAGTGCAGCAAGAAAGTGGTGTGCAATTGATTGTGTATCTACACCACGCCTGGATTTATTAACATGGGCTGCAAATGCGAAACAGTGAAAATTACTATCAATTTATAACAGCAAATTGTATCAGAATAAAAAACAGAATAAATTTTTTGAATTAAAACGAATTATACTTACAATCAACATGGAAACCGTACTTTGATTCGAGAAATTTCTTGTTTTCTTCCACGAGTGTTGCCTTGGTTGTAACAGTTGGTAAATTTCTGATAGGAAGGCCCGTAAACCGATGTATGTCATTCGGTTCAATAGTGAATTGGAACATTTGGCCATCGCTCAGAGTCACATAAAATATACCGTCCTCTGAATTGTAGCATGACAGAAGGTAATTCAAAATATCCGGATCTGTTTCGAAATGGGGCATATTAACGAGCCCTGTAAATCCACACTCTTCTATTATAGCTTGATATTCTGGAGACATCCTTAAAGCCGTATGGATGTGAGGGCATAAGGGATTCCTGTAGGTTATCTTGGAAATCGATTGACTTGGATTCTCTTCATTTTCTTGCTGAACTTGCAATTGGGAAGCATGTGAAGTCGACATTATAGCTGTAAATGCGTCTTTCTCAAAGATTTAGACCTGCAAAAATTCAAGAACGGGAAAACGTAAACGAGAAAATGAGCGGCATAAGGGTATTTATAACCTAAAAATGGGCGTCACTGTCCCCTATTGACGTGCGTCATTTGCTTCTAATGACGCGTCAATAGGAAGCAGTGTCGTGCGTCAATAGAAGGCTCTGTCGCGCGTCATTTGTTTATAGTGTCACGCGTCATTTGATTACAGTGTCGCGCGTCAATAGAAAACTAGTGTCACGCGCGTCATTTGTTTACAGTTTCACGCGTCAATAGAGGTCAATGTCGCGCGTCAATTGAGGACAATGTCACTCGTCAATAGAGGACAATGTCGCGCGTCATTTGTTTGCAGTGTCGCGCGTCAATAGAGGACAATGTCGCGCGTCAATTGAGGACAATGTCGCGCGTCAATAGAGGACAATGTCACGCGTCAATAGAGGACAATGTCGCGCGTCAATAGCGGACAATGTCACGCGTCATTTTGTGACTGTGTCGCGCGTCAATAGATAACAGTGTCGCGCGTCGATAGATTCAACTGACGCGCGTCATTACGATCTAGTGTCGCTCGATTAATCGCATGCGTCATCGAGCTATTGTCACGCCCGATGGCGTGTGTCATTACAGATTCTGCATGTGTCGCCATCGTCACCATTTAGCTTGAAAAACCAGGCAAAAATTTTGTTTTTGAATACTGTCAAATTCACCTTTCGCCGAAACTGGTTACGGGGATATTCGCCAGGTATTTTCCACCTTCAATTTTATAGGGGTGTCTTAAAATGAACCACCGCTTCTTGGTGTCACATTTATCCCTCTTAAATCTCTTGGAGCGAAAGGATATCCCAAAGTCATATATTAGAAATGTCAAAATTAAATGAAATCAAAAGCACCAAGCAAACAAAATATTTTATTTTACACACTTCTTTGCCCCATCAACCTTTGGTGATAAGCCCACATCTCTTACTGGTGGTGTGAGGTTGGGAAAGGAAAGAAGTTCCCTTACTCGCCTATATCCTGCCTTTGGTGACAAACCCGTGCTTCTTACTGGTGGCATGAGGCAGGGTGTGGGGGGTCCAGTCACACAAATTAACAAATCTTGGTATGCTAAAAACACAAATTCACCTCTATTAAGAGAAAGCAAATATCCAAATTCCAAAGAGATCAAATCCTCAAAACCAGATTTTGTCAACCAGGTTGCCATTCATGAATCTAAGTCTAGATAAACTAGAAAGTAAGTGGCTTTCTAAGCGTGGTAGTAGTTCTGAGTAGGGTAGGTGTGTAGGTCCAAATTTGGTTGTTGTTACTAGTTTGTCTGTCTCTCATCACTCCATTTAATCAAACTCATACAACTTGTGCCCTTCCTAACTCTTGGTGTTGAGCCCTCGCATCTTACTAGTTGCGTGGATTTGGGATTGGGGCAAGTTCATCTCTTGATCACTATGCATTCATCACGTTTTGCCAACATAAGAAGGATCCCTCGGAAGGTGCACGACCATGCCTAGGACTCCGGCTACCTTGGTGCTTCAAGTGCACTAAGGGGTCGTGGTCGCGACCGATGCTGCCATCTCGCTATGAGAATGGCTCCTCCTCATCAGCGCTCGGCTATCCTATATCTAGCTAACTCTATGTGGAGGGAAGTCATGATATTTTCCACATACCAGATAGAGGCAAAAACATCGGTGTGCCTACTGACTGCTTTGAGGGCTCCCCCATGTCCATGGAAAGCTCAGCACGAGTCTTCTCGAGGGAGAAGCAAGGTATCAGTGCACACTCGGTGAATCAAGTCTCGCCACTCATCAACAGTCACTGTAAACAAAGGAGAAAACAAGTTAGAAAATGATCAACGATAAAACCAAGAATAAACAATACAAAGAGAAATAACAAACTAAGGTAACTCTAACTAAAACAAATGTCAAGAGAAGAGTGGAACCTCACTCGGATCGCTTGCCTCCAAGGATCTCTAGGATCCACGCCGCCACCGACACCGCCACCAACCGGTGCCCCTCTCCCACGTGCAGGGCAATGTGATGGCCTGCAATGGACTTGCCATCTCCACCTACGTCCTGAGAGAGTAACTCCTCTAAAACCAAAGTCACCCTCTTTGTACTCTCTCCGCCCTCTCGGCTGTAGGATCTCACGGGTATAATGCCACTCAAGATCGTTATCATCCCCCCACTAACCATCTCACCGATCTCTATGTCCTCTGTGTCCTTCTCGGTCTCTCCCCTAGTGAACTCCTCAGACTCAAAGTCCACGTCAACGGGCTCATCACTACTATGAGAGGGACCGGCGGTAATCCAAAGTAAGGGTGTCGAGGAGCATCGGCTCTCCCTCTTCCACGTACCACTCTCCTATCTGGAATAGGAGTACAGGGAGTAATAATAGTCTAACCTCGACCTCTAAGACCTCCCCTAGCCTCGCGGATAGATCTATACACTGGCATCACCAGAGGAAGCATGTCACTATAGGGGAGGCCAAACTGCTATGGAACTCTGTCAAAGGGGTGTATCTCCAACTTCCCCGCCCTGTCTATCAACTGGATGGTGGTCTAGCAGGAAATCAGTGTAACGATCTCCTCTCCCCATACCCCTACCATGGCCTGATAAGGAGTGGCCTCCATGTCTGCAGTGGTTAGGGAAGCCACTGGCTGGTGGGGTGCTCTAAGAACTATCATCCCCATCCACCTCACTGCTCTGATAGCCCTGGGATCCTCCACCTCTACATCTCTTCAAAATGGGCTGATATGCTCATACACCCAACTCATGACAAGATTCTCGGGTGGCTCGGTGGATCGCCTGTAAACGGACAACCACTGTATAAGTCATGGTAGGTAGTCCCGAGGATATCTGCTCCCAGCATAGACACGTCCATGGTCCTCAATCTGCATGAATAATGGGGGCTAGCAATATAAGAGGGTATCCCCTCCCTTGTCCCCAATCAGTCTGGATGCAAGGATGCCCATGATAGCCTTGCGGAGCAAGGGAATGTCTGAATCAATAATAGAGTGGATCCTCATGCCCTTCTTTGATCCCATCGATACAACTACATCTCCCATATAGGTGGCCCATTGAACCACCTGTGATCTAGATACTATTGTCTTAAGAGATAGCCTGCCACCCAAGGATTAGAACCCCTAGTATACGGTAAACATCCTCTAGGGTGATGGACCACTCACCCCTAACTCCTAAAGAATCGAAGGTGTTCCGATCTGCATCCCAATATGAGAACAAGTCACATAGTATGTGGTGATGACGGAGTCTGACATGAGGAACCTGTGCAATCCTCCATATACCAGCCCTCTAGAGAGTATCCCGCTCTGCCTGGGAGAGTGCCTCCAACACTGCCGAGAGCCAATCACACTCCCTCTCCCGGCTCCATCTAATGTACTCCTCCTTCTGCATACACCCAAAAACACAAAAAGGAGTAAGTTAGTACTAAAATCCAGTTGGAAAAACTATTAAAAACACATAAAAATGCTAAACATGCAAAAACAAGCTAAATTTTGTATTGTTTTGGTCCTCTGTCATGCAGAACCGTTGCCTGTGTAGAGCAACAGCCTGTAACCGCCACCTTCTAAGGCAACGGTCTGTAACCGCCACCACCCTGCACAGGTGGCGGTCTGTCTGCAAACCCAAACGGGTCGTATACCCTAAAAAATGCTTAAAACCAAGCAAATACATCATTTTTGCTAAAATGAAAACCTACCCTATGGGCGCCCCCTAAAGACACATTTAAAACTAACATTTTCAAAAATGATCCCCCCAAGAGAAAGATTTCATCATTTCCACATTTTAGGTCTAAAAGTGATAAATCAAGAAGAACTAACCTAAGACTTCGCGGGTTGATGTTCTACTCTCATAGGCATGATCGCTATCTCGCCATGAACATTTTGACTATACTCTCGTCGGAAACCGTCACCGTGGGTCTCAGAGCTAAAAAATCTATCAAATCAATCCACGTAAATGAATAGTAAAATGACTTCGTTTTATATAAATAGCCCTCTTAATTTGATTTTGAATGTCTTTTGCAGGGTTGGAGCAGCGGACAGAGGTAAGTTCTAAAACCCCGCATAGATGGTAAGTCCTCTTTTCATGTCAATTCAGTCTTATTTCTCAATTTGTTTTATCTAGCTGCACTTGAGTCCCCTTTTTCATTTTGTAGGTAGCGGGATCTTGGATGGTGATTTTCCAGCACACGGGCATGTTAGGTATAACTCCTGACTCCCCATTTTGGGACACCCATACTTGGATCCACCATTTTACGCCTCTCCATGGCTAAAAAGCTTCTCTAAGGGGGAAATATGTATGTACACGAAATTATAGTCTATCGCACCATTTGGAACAATGTTACACATGCCCCAATGATGATACAAGTCTCCTTGCAAGGTGTTCGGAATCCAGAAAGGCTCGCCATGTATATGCTTGTACCCTGCATGCCCCACTCAGCCTCTGCATGCCTTGTTTTTCCCTTTTCCCCACCTTTTTCTTGCATTTTGTCTTGAGTGACGGAACCGCCACCTGCCTAGGTGGTGGTCCCGTGACCGCCGCCTAGGATAGGGCGGCGGTCCCGTAACCACCGCCCTGCACAGGGCAGCGGTTTTGTTCATATTTTCTAGATTCCTCCGACGATCGCGTCAAATGTAAATCTTCAAATTTACATGCTTTCTTCAACCACTTTGGCTTGCATTAATGTTTTATGCTCCCTGGGAATAGTGTTTTTCCTTTATTTATAGTAAAAGAGATCAAATGAGATTTACCCTCTGGTAAATGCATTGGTTATAAATAGCCAACTTGTTTTCAAGCAAATGGCCTCTCATCCTCTCATTCTCTTGTTCGAGTTTTCAATTCCTTACTTAGAATTCTATTAGTTTCATGTTTTCCTTCCATTGTTGGCATTTTGAAGGTCATATCATCTTCTTGTTTCAAGTCTCGTTTCATTGCTCTTTGCATGCGATTAGTTTAATATAGATTAGCTTCATTTCTAGACTAGAATCCATTAAAGTTGTAGGTTTTGTTTTATCACAAGGATAGTTTCGAAACTCTCGGTACATTTGTGTTGTATTCTGCCGATAAATCCCGCTAGGAATTACATAGTCAAGCTTTGTTCACTTGCGTTATCCCTCTCCTACTCGCATTGTATTTGGTCTATATCCAAAGCTGCCATTGTTCAAATGTTATCTTCATTGATACTATCATATACACACTTTTCTGGATTCACGAGGACACGAAGGAATGAGGAGATCACACTGAGGGGATGGAATCACACACAACTGGATTTACCACTATTCTATAAACGCTAGGTTTGAGCTATCAAAGTTCTAGTTACAACACATCAAATAGAGTAGTAAATCATTTCATTTCAGTCAAAAGTTTTCTCTCGATATCACCAGGGAAGCTGTGGGGATTGATAGTTTATGAGAAACTGTGATTCATTCCTCACTTCTGAGGTAGGATCGAGAGTCTTTTCAATTCAAATATATAGCTGCTTAGATATTTAGGATAAAATCACAACTGCACAGGTAAATAGCCATACCAGGCTACGTTGTTTGTTTTTATTTTGTTATTAGATTAGTTGTTCATTTTATAGATATACTAGAGTAGCTGCTCTTTAATTTCATTGAAATACGTCATTAAAAAATACAAAAATAGAAGGATGCTTACATAGTGTAAATACCTATTTTGTAATCAGTTTATTAAATGTTAGTTAAAAGTTGAATCATTTTGTATGACAATCACATGACCTAGAGAGCCTAGAGAATATATATTTGAACCCATAGTGCCTCAACCAAATCTACCCATGACCTTAGCTAATATAGATCAGGACCTTAGGATACAGGTCTTTCGAGCAACAACAAACTTACAAGCAATTAGTGAGCAACTAAGAGGATTAAATATCGAAGATGAAAAAGCTTACACATTCTGGTCAAACCATCCAAACTATAGATTGCCTTGATAAAACACCTGAATGAATGTGCAAGGATTCAAACGAGAGAAAACATTTGGTTATGATCCTTTGGTTCCACAGCCTAATGCGGGAGACCTCCTCATTGACATAGACACTAGCTTATGTATTCAAGTTTCCAGAACACCTGTTAGGTACTCCAAGAAAATCATACAACTTCTAGTTCTAAACGTAGAGGTTGAAAAGGCATACGATTACTAGATAGTTGGGAGAAGGGATTGATTCTTCACATGACCATAATAGGTCCACAACAACCATGAACTCATGGTTGTGATCCCCAAGTCCCACAACCCAATGGGCCAACAAACCAATCAAGTATTGACACCGGCTTACGAATGCTGGTATTTATATCCTCACCACTCCTGCCAGATATTATAGTACAGTTCTCTATATTTAGCATAGAAGCCAATCAATCTAATATTTTCTAGGCTAGACCAAAAAACCACCCATAGTTCACTACAAATCCATTAAACCACCTACCACTACTTTTATGACCTTATTTGGAGATATATATGAAGCTCCCACAGGTCACTTCCCACATATCCAACAACTAAGAAACAGGATCTCGGCAGAGCTCGACATTGATTGAAGCCTCAGAGCAGCCATTATATCTGAATGAACCATTAAACGAATTCGGGTTAGGAGGGCCTTCTTCACCTTAGATTCACATATTCCATTATTGTGTATTGCGGATTTAATATTACCCAACTAGCTTGTGCTGTATCTATCCGCATTCAACATGATCAGGCTATCTTGACACAACCTCGAGAGGTCACATATGAGGAAGAGGTAATTGTAGATTCCCATGCTCGCATGTTACTTTTCCATCATACGGGTCCCTTTACATTTACATTATAGATACAATGAGAAGATCGTTCTAAAACCCAAATGATCTGACCATACTTTTATGAAAAAAGTAAGGTCGAATGCCAAGAAAATAAGTGGTTGGGAATAGAAAAAAACCCGGACTTGGCATGGCTTTGACAATATGATTCGATAATAATGGAACCGACAAAGCTATACAAAAACCAAAACAAAGATACAAACCGATACATTTTAGAATCACTAATATATTCGAAACACATGACCATTCCTAACCTCTACTTTAATGGGATTGAAAACTTGATTTCCATCAAGGCGGTTTAGGAAAAGATGCTCTTTTCCAGTAAAGCATCTTGAATCTTTAACCAATTGTACACCTCACAACCTTTTTAGGGAATAAGATCCCAACATTCTGGTTCTGTTGTAGCGGAGTAGACATAGCATCCAAGTCGAGAAAGTGGAGCAACCTACCACCGTCGTTAGTGTCTTACCCCATTTTTCCACTCCAAACAAGAAACAATTTAGGACATTAAACCATTTGAAAAACTCTACAAAAAATTTCCGTACACTAAACCTTCCTGTTTATAGCGAGCATCAAAAAGAAAGGGCCACGATGCACTCAAGGCATTTTGCATTTCCACTTCCATGCCAACCCTATATACTGGCTTAATCTAGTGATGACCCATATCCAAATCCCAATCCTTCGTTGGATATATGATAAGAAGATGACCAATGAACGGTGAAGAAAATTACGCATTTAACCTCGAACGTCCCTCTACGAAAGATAATCATCTCCAAGAACTCCCTAAATTGCAACCAGGTCTTTCTCTGATTCATCCAAAAATGGATTTTAAACGGCACAAGAAATTTTGGAATAAAATTCCATTTCACTCACAATTGTGTGAAAATTGCATGAAAGAAAACATTGAGTCGACCATGATAGAATAAATGAAATCTCTTGAAAGAAACCCCAAAGGCGTGAAAATAAGGGGGACCGATAAGATAAATATATGGAGTGAATATGCCATCACATGTTTGAAATTAATACAAGTTTTTCAAATGGATTTAATATCAAGATTTATTGGAAAAAGTGATGAGTCCAAATAATCAACATATTTATTGCAAATCTTATGAAAAAATATTCCTATTTAGTAGCTATCTTAATAGATAAGATTTAAGGTCCAAAGTTGAGTTAATGAGTGCATCTGAAGGGAATTTTAATCACACAAGACTGATTTTCCACACAGGTCTACGTTTTAATGATGGCGTTGGAAATAATATCGAGTCACCTCGATAATTAATTCATTACTATTCAAGTCATTAGCTAGGGACAAATAATGTTCCGGTTGCTTAAGCTTCTTGATTTATACATTTAATATTTTACCAAATTTCTAGTCATTAGTCACCCATTATTTTTTTCTTGCACTACCATGTCATACAAGACTTCGAGGATACTTATTTTACTATGATTAACTTGTGCGGGGAAAGGAACCAATGACCATACATGGGTCAATGACAGGTGAGTGGGTATGTGAAATAAACTACCATTAGTTTCTTGAATTTAGATTAAAAATTAAATAAAAACTAGCTAATAAATTAAGTCACATCAATAAATTATCGATGAAATGGTGACACATAGACAACCTATAAAAGGTGATTTTATTCTCAAGTAATGGGTTGCCTTGATTCATTTGTATTTAAAATCCCTTGAAAATACGTTCTCTACATAATTTAAATGTGTAAAAGAAAATCTGCATATTAAAAAATCACGATCTATTAAAGGGTATTTCTTTTAGATTTTTTTATGATTGTTAAGTGGCTCTAGCAACCTCTTACATTAGGATTCATGATAATTGGATCATTTCATCTACTATGATCTAAAATTTCCTAGCTATGTGTCTATCTTTATTACCATCCTTAACTAATGACACTTACCTTTCATTAACTAATGTAAACTACTTTGGTTTCAAAGCATTTTTTTATATGAAAATACATGGATTATGTTTTATGCACAAAATATCAATGAGAACTTTATAAGGCACCAGCCTTCTTGAAGGTATGTATTCAAAGACTTATCTCTACCAGGATAGTCCACCTAATATAAAATAATTACAAACAATGATAACAAAGCTGTTGAGATTGTTTTTGCATCGTTAAAATGGATTCCCTAATATTGTAGAGGCTAGTGGCTGCTAGCCTTATCATCAACGAATAATTGGTAAACATAAAACAAGCATTGTTCTTCATGGCCTCTGATCCTTTATTCCTGAGTAAGGTTTGTGTACATATTTACCCTCGATGTTTAGTAAATTGTTATGGACTATTTTGTTTAACAAGTAATTTATGAAAATATGCAGGGCCAAGATGAACAGGATACATCTTCAGGTTTAAAATATGTACTTCTATTATTATGCTCTAACACTTATATTTGTCGATAATGTAGACAATGAATTTTTCATTGATTAAATACTTAGCGATTCTTCAAAAATTTCATTTATACCTTAGCGGTCGCTAAGAGTTTTCATTTCTTTGATGTTCCAAGACAAGAGAAGACAACTAATATTCAAATACAAGAAAGATATTTACCACTTTCTGAATACACGTAATTAAAAATATTTACCACTTTTCGACTACATGTAATTAATACAAGAATATTCGAATTATGTTAAATGTTATTGTTAGAAAATAAGGAATAGAATACATAGAATAATCCCTCACATAATCATATGCATAGAAACTAATATGTAGAAAATATTACAGATCTTAAATAAAAGTGCAAAATAAAATAATAAAACACAAAGAGACAATATTTAACGTGGTTCACCCAATTTGGGCTACTTCCACCTAGAATCACTTTCTTAGATTTTATTACAAGCCACCACTCTCTCAATACAATACCCAGATATGTTTGGAGCTATGCTAAAAAAACTCTATAGAATTCAAACCTGAATTCAAAACACATCTGCAATGTTACATTATACCTACCATATGCATAAAACCATATAAGTAGACAACTACTTAAGTAATTTTACAAAACCGTGGGTATCAAAACCATGGGCCAAAACTGTCCCATAAACCTATGGGTCAAAAATTCCACCCATATGAGAAAAAATGTTTCCCGGTATATCGGGCACATTTTAAGGGAAAATGTTTTTTTGGAAAGTGTATAATACTCTTAGTGTACATTCTTCAACACTTTCTCACATCAAAACAGGCTCGACAACCTACGAATCTCCCACTTGGAGACTAGTTTTCCTCTGAGCAATCTTCTCAACCCTTCACTAGTTTCCGTGAAGACCAACCAAATTTGAACACAACTTCAATTTTTCCCTTGTGACCACCTTGGTCATCATGTCTGTAGCATTTTGATTGGTATGAATCTTCTCCATCTTGACTTCTCTTCCTCCAAAGTTGTCTGATGAAATGGTACCTTAATCGTATATGATTCGTCCTAGAGTGGAAAGCGAGTTCTTAGCTAGGTGTATAACACTCTGAATATCACTATGTAACTTTCCTTCCTCCTATTTATGCCCAAACTCCTCAAGCAATTGTTGTAACCAAATCATTTCTTTTCTTGCCTCTATGGCAACAACATACTCGGCTTTTGTGGTTGTAAAGCCACCAACTTCGTAGTCATGAAATCGAGCTCACTTTTGTCCCACCTACAATGTAAACATAACTGTCGTGCTCCTCCTGCTTGCATCTACATATCTAGCCATATCGAATCTACGTAACCACACAAAGTGGTTTTGATCCAATGTAGTACAAAGCTGTCCCCATGGTCCCTCTCAAATACCTAAGGATCCACTTTACTTCCTGTGGCCCAGATCTCTCTACGGATCACTTATAAATCTACTCACTACTCCCATTGCATGAGAAATATCGAGACTGGTGCACACCATGGCATACATCAAACTACCAACCAACGATGCATAAGGTACCTTGGACATCTAGTTTCTCTCCTGCTCTATCTTGGGACACTACTCCTTTGATAACTTGAAATGGCTTGCCAAAGGAGTCCCAACCGGTTTAGCATCCTGCATATTAAACCTCTCCAAGACCTTCTTAATGTACTCTTCCTAAGATAAAGTCATCTTCCGTTCCTTCCTATCCCGATATATCCTCATACCAAGGATTTTTTGGCTGCCCCCAAATCCTTCATAGCAAAGGATTCACTTAGCTACTTCTTGAGTACTTTTATTTCTTGCATGTTTTTACCTGCAACCAACATGTCATCCACATACAGACAAATGATAATATAACTACCATCCTCAAATTTCTTTGTATACACGTAATGGTCATAATGACATCTAATATAACCTTTCTCCATCATGAAGCTATCAAATTTCTTATACCATTGACGTGGAACTTGTTTCAAGCCATACAAACTCTTCTTCAGTTTGCACACCATCTCCTCTTTACCTTTGACCTCATAGCCCTCTCGGTTTGTTGCATATATAGTTCCTCCTCTAAATCACCATGTGGAAATGTAATCTTTACATCAAGATGTTCTAAGTGCAAGTATTTTCCTGTAACTATTCCTAGAATAGTTCTAATAGAAGTCATTTTTACTACAGGAGAAAAAATATCATAAAAATCTATACCTTTTTTCTGTGCAAACCCCTTGACCACCAACTAGGCCTTGTATCTTTTCTTGCCTCCTTCCTCTTTGACTTTGAACACCCTCTTGTTTTGTAATGCTCTTTTTCCTTTAGGTAGCTTCACCAAATCCCATGTATGGTTCTCCATGAGAGCCTGATGGTCCTCATCCATGGCTTGCTCCCACTTCTTCCCGACATCTACTGCATTGCTTCATCAAAGCTCTCGGATCTCCATTATCAATGAGTAATAAATAATAAAGAGAAGGAGAAAAATGTTCGGTTCTTTTCTTACCCTAGAAAACCTCCTCAATATAGGATTTTGAGGTTCTTGTTGAGAGGTTCTGAAATGATTCATGTGTCACTTTCCCATCCGAAAGATCATCTACTTGTTGTATATTCTTTCTTGGATCCTTCGGTGTTTTCTGCTGACTTGCTGCTTATACATGACTTTCTCATTAAGAAACACATCCCTAGATCAAATAATTTTCTTGTCCTTAATATTCCAACATTTATATCCAAATTCATCACCACCATAACCAATGAAAGTACATGTTTCTAATTTATCCTCTAGCTTGGTCCTATAATCCTTGTCTATATGGACAAACACCTCACATCCAAAGACTCTAAGAAATGAATAATCAAATTTCTTACCATACCAAGCCTCCTTAGGTATGCCTCATCCAAGAGCACTTGAGGGTCCTTTGTTTATCAAGTAGACAATTGTGCTCACATTACTGCCCAAAAAAGAAAGAGGCGATCCTGCATGTAACCTCATGCTCATAACATGTTCCATTATTGTTCATTCATCCTTTCGACACCCCATTCTTCTGCGGAGTTCTTGGGCTGTCTTTTTCCTATGGATTTCATTCTTAGAATAGTAATCATCAAATTCATTACTACAATCTCCCTCCATTATCTTACCTAAGACATTTTAGCTTAAGACTGTTTCATTCTCTCTGAGGCTTTCCATTTAAAAAAAGTGTCAAATACATAATATTTTTTTCTAATACAATAAACCCAAACTTTCCTTGTTACATCATCAATAAAGCAACATAATAACTTGAACCCCCAAGAGATGATACAGGCCGGCCCCACACATCGAATGCACCAACTCTAACTTACTCTCTTTCTTTATAGGTATAACCTTGAGAAACCTTACTCACTTTTGTTTTCCATATATGTAGTCCTCACGAACTCCAAACCTATTTTTGTATATCTAGGAAAATCCTTATTTATGATCTCCAGGCCCTTATGGCTCATATAAAAGAGCCTATAGTGCCACAATGTTGTATCTACTTCTGAAGCCACAAGATTACAAACATTAGTGCTATAAGTGGTTAAATACAAGGTTCCAACCTTCTTACCTCTTGCCACAACAAGAGCACCCTTGGTAACCTTCCAAGAGTCCACTGTAAATATCACAGTATAACCATCACTTCTCAACTACCCTGCCAATATTAAATTTCGTCTTAATGTAGGCACATGTCTAACATCCTTCAATAGCCAAGTATTCCCATTTTGCATCTTAACCTGAACATAACCTTTTCCAACTATGTTGCAAGGATCATCATCACCAAGAAAACATGCGCAAAATCTCCTTGAACATAATCAACAAAATAATGCCTATGTGGAGTAGCATGGAAAGAAGCCCCGAATCTAAAACCCAAGATTCAGTAATATTGTGCAAATAAAGAATCAAAGCATCCTGACATACATTACCCGTTGCCACATTTTCCTCCTTGTTTTCTTCCTATTGTTTCTTCTTGTCCCAAAGCTCCCAACAATCCTTCTTTGCATGCCCAAACTTTCCATAGTTCCAACATACTATCTTGCTTTTGGATTTTGACCTTGCTCGATCCTTTGATTTTCCACAGCTTCCTCTATTCTTCTGTCTCCCTCTAGTTTCCACTATCAAAGCATTCCATGAAGTAGAAGATTCCTCAAAGATTTTTCTTCTCATTTCCTCACTTAGAATCACCCCCACAACATCCTCAAACTTCAAATTTTAGTTAGTTAGAACCAATTTTCTCACCGCCATTACCAAGCTATTCAAAATCTTAGGTAAAGAGCACTGAAATAATAAAGCCCTAACTTCTTCATCAAATTCTATTATGTAACTGAAGCTAGCATACTTACAATTTGTATTAAAATCATTTAAATGACCTACTACTTGAACCATTCTCGGACATATTCATATTAAACAACTTTTTCATTAAAAATATCTTGTTAGAGGCAGAGGGTTTTTCATAAAATTTTCCTAATGCATCCATAGTTTCTTTTGTAGTATTTTCCTTTGAAACATTAAATAATACCGAAGATGCAAGACACAACCGGATTTTCCCAAGTTCCTTCATATCCAGCAAATCCCATTCCACATCCATTATGCTCGAGGATTTGTTCACCTTCTTAGACAATGGAATATAAATATCCTTTTGATAAAGGTTATCTTCCATCTGCATCTTCTAAAGACTGAAATTCTGCCCATTGAATTTATCAACCCTTGATCTTTCATCATCTGCCATATCTCCCACTCAAGCTAAAACTTTCCCTGTGATTCAACACTTGATAAGAAACCAAACTAGGCTCGATAACAATTGTTAGGAAATAAGGGATAAAATATGCGGAATAATCCTTCACAAAATCGCAACAGTAGAAAAACTAATATGCATAAAATATTACAGATCTTAAATAAAAGTGCATAATAAAATAGCACAACACAAAGAGATAGTATTTAATGTGGTTCACCCAGTTTGGGCTACGTCCACCAAGAATCACTTGCTCAAATTTTATTATAAGCCACCGCTCTCTCAATACAATACCCATATCTGTTTGGAGCTATGCTCAACAAAATCTATAGAATTCACACCCGATACCTTAGCGATCACCAAGAATTTTCATTTCTTTGATGTTCTAAGACAAGAGAAGACAACTAATATTCAAAGACAAGAAAGATATTTACCACTTTCTTGAATACACGTACTTAAAAATATTTACCACTTTTATGAATACACATAATTAATACAAGAATATTTGAATTATATTAAATGTTATTCCTAGCCTAACATACTATCTTGATGTTAGTATCTCGATAAGATATTTGTTGTCTTTTATATGAGACAAGTAGTAAAGAGTTCATTGAAAACTAGTTATGTTCCATTATTTCATTTAAATTTTACAAAACTAGCATTGCCATGGTGGATGCTTACTACATTGATTTTATGTTCCAAGACAAGAATTTTTTTACGAATTTTTACGAATATACATGATTGAAAATTTAGATTCATGAGAATACAATACACATAGTCAAACACACGTTAGATGGATTAGGTGTGTGAGGATCCTAGAAGATTCTAGGGTTTTCCATGATTTTTTTGTTATTCGATCACAAAGTTTTAAAATAAGAAACTATTAAGGTTTGATCTTTGGGAAACCATAACTTTTGATTACTAATTGAACCTAGCAGCTCCTAGACATTTTCCTTTATACTATTCAATTTCAATTATGTGACATACACGATATATCTCTTGAGAACAATAAAAGGCACCTAATTATAACACCCAAACACATCATGTTATGTAAGATTTATTATTATTAAATATTCAATTCTCAACCCTTATCACCATGTTGGATTCTAGGTTTTCAAAATGATGTAGTGTAACTCAAATATTTTTTTACAGTGATGGGAATATATAGATGCTAACAAATGCCGCTAGTCTTCACTTTAATAAAAAAGTTCACTACTTGAAACAAACCAAATTTAATAGTGACTAATTGTTTAAATTGCTTAGTGCAACACATAACAATTTTTTTATTAATGATTTCTTGTTTTTATAACTAAAGGAGGGTTGAAGTATGTCTAGTGACCGCTATGCTATAAATATTTATTCCTATTGAATTTTACTCTATGAAAATAATGACATTAAGATACGACATCTCGTTCTTATTACAATTTTGAGAAACAATATTTTTCCTTTCCAATTACTTACGAAATATTAATTTTTTTAATTCCTTTTTTTAGGTAATATGTCTTTCATTGGTCGCACTCTGTTCATGTAAATTCCTTTGATTGAAGGAGTAGAGGATTATAAAAGAGAGATGATCAACTGGTTTGTAGAAATGCATTCCTCGAGAAAATTACCACGGTGATATGTGGTTATTTTTTGTTAATGAGGACATTGTTAGTGAAGTTGGTATGGTACTAAATTCAAAAGTTATTGATGAGAAAACATTGTGTATTCAGGTTAAATGCATTGACGTCGTAATGAATAAGTTCCTTATTCTTGACATGGAGTTGGAAGTTTCATTGTTCAAGAAACTGGAAATGAAGGCTTCTAGAGAAAATAAGGCGTTATCTTTTCTTAAATATGGTTGGAATTTGGGGAAGTTCATACAGTCAGAAAAAATAGGTTGTGGAAATGCCCTTGAATTTCACAATAACATGAATTTGGTAATAGAACCAATGATACGTCTTCCATTTGTCATTATTTGAATAGAAAAACATTTCTTTCTCCACTAAAACATGCAAAGCTATTTACAATGTTGAGGAGATATTATTTGTCTAAATTAGAGATAGATCCATCTAAGTCAAAGTTGCAAGGGCTTAAAAAGAATAAAAAATTGGATTTTTGTTGAAGAAAGTGACTAGTATATTTGAGCAAACAGAAACTTCAAATGCTAAACAATTAAAATTGTTTTTGTTCAATGGTTATGCTTTTCCAATTGAAGTTTCTAGGTTTCATTTGGCACCTCAAGAATGTAAATTACGTCATGTGTATGATGATAATGTTGAATTTATTTTCTATTTAATGTTAATTAATGTTATTCCTACCTTTGAGGATGCACTTCTTCTTCTTCCCTTTTTACCTTCTACAAAGGAACTTGTGCAACTCAAGGATCAAGATGACCTGAAAAGGGATGAAGTGCAGTTCTACATTCTTGATAGCCAACATACCATTTGTGCCCAATTTTTTTTTTTTTTTGGATGAAAGCAAATAAAAGTCATTACATACTAAGATGAAGTTTAGAAAGGCTTGCACTATGTCTTCACACGCTCTTTGTGAAGTCATTTTTAAAAATTTCTAGTAGAAAAATGATGTAAAAAAAATGGATTGATACCAATTTTTTTAATGTAATCTACAAGGCTCGAATGATTTGGAGATCCCTAGGATTTCCTCGAAGCTCAGTGGTAAAATAAAATTCAGATGATTTCAAGGTAATGAAACTTAATTTTAACGCATTTGTTCTTAAAATTTATTTTTTTAATATGAAGAAAATAAATATACTATTTCCTCTTTCAATGCAGTGCTTCGAGATGCAATGTCTTGCTATTTTCAAAGTGGCTACGACATAGAGCCTTCTGATAAAATGACATTTCTATCTTTACCTAAGGACATTTAAGGATAACCAACCTAACTTTCAACCAAATTCATTGGTAAGGTTAACGGTGAATTACTTTAGGCCTACTGAGAGGAATGAATGATGAGGGGATATCAATTCTACTAGATTTAGTGCAATTAGGGAAAGTATGGCTAAATAGCTTTATTGAAGCAAACATCACAACCAAGACTTTAGATACTTAGTGCCAAAGAGTAAAATATGACAGAAGGATGAGAGAAAAATTTATAAAATATACGAGAAGTAAATATCCATGTAATCATGTATTGGAAGAATGCACTAAAAAAATATTGTTGAAAAATATGGTGTGTATGAATCTCACTATCATCAGTTGTGTGTACTCTTGGGAGAAGAGACTAAAGGAAAATGAAAAGTTGATTCCGAAGGAAGTGAAAAATTAGAAAAAAGAGACTTTGATGTTGAAGTGGCAGAGGTTCTTCCAGTGGCATCTCAAACAATTATAGACAACTACATGATTGCAATGGAAGAAAATATTCTAGCAAGGATGGAAGACACTTGAATACTTTACTCATCAACGTGTATATCCCTTCCACTCCATCAACAATATATTCTATTTTATCAACTAATCCATTCAATACTGAATGTGCGATCACAAATTTCTATAATTTTTCTAATGTAATCACTTCTAATGTAATAATGGACCTACTTACACGGTTGTTGGATCTAGTCTTCTAAATTGTGTAATTATTATGCTCTTACTTGTTGCTTCTTGATAATGTTAAGAGACGATAAAAAAATACATGTAAAAATTCAAAGACAAGGGAATCAGTTGTGGAAGGCTATTAAATATTTTAAGACAACGGTGGAAAATTTAAGAGCTTGTGTCTTATGTACACAATAACTGATGTGCACAATTGTGATGTTGACGATGGGGATATAGCATAAATCTCCATGGATTTGATGGATCAACTTCTGCAGCAAATTATGACTGCGCAAGTGAAATTGGCCTACAATTTCAAGAAAGTCACATCCTTTTCTTTACGAGAGATCTTATGGGTTTTGGTCTCATATGTTCACTCGACTCGCTTCGATAATTCTTCGGTTATAGTGTTGTATGGTGGTAGTGTTGCAGTGCATGCTTTGGTTGAATCAAGTCTATCTGTGGTTTTTATTATTGAATCACATGATCAAGAAATGTTTTTACAACATTACTATTGTCATTTGAAAAAAGGTACATTGATTAAGATCACTTTAAATAATTCTATTATTTTAATGCATTTGAACCCGACACATCTGATATTTATGCAGACAACCAAACAATAGAGGAAGACACTGTCTCTTCCTCTCCACATACAAACAAAGGATATGATGTTGATCTTAGTATGTCGCAACCAATTCAAATTGTTTCTTCATATGTCGTTGACCATCCATCCATGAATATAGAAAATTTGAGTGGGAAACACTCGTTTATAAATTTATCGCTATTTTTATTATCATTTTTACATATTTTTAATAAAAATTTCAATTTTTTTAGATTTGATGCCAAATTGGGATGTTGTTGTACGTCACACATGAAGTTGTAGATGGAAAATGGTATGATAGTCATATACAATTATAAATAAAACCATTTATAAGACCCTCATAATTGAAGGAACCTATAGTGAAGTAGTTTATTTGTAATATGTATTACCCTAGTGGTCACTAACATGCATCTTTTAATTAGATTTATTTTGAATTGAGTAAATTTTTGGTTTATTGGTTGATATTATTTTGTGGACGATAAAAAAATTTACTTACATGCGATTGGCTATCAAGGGTCACTAAGCCCATCATAGGTCATCAACCCAAACATAGTCCAGGAATTAATGGCTTATGCCTATTGGTCACTAATATATAACTACATCTATGCAATATTGTATAAAAGTGAGTTGTTTCACGTATTTTTACATCAACTTAAAATTTATTTTGAATTGATTACTATTTTTTAAATAGAGCGAGCATCACAAGAACCTGTAGAGGGGGAGTGTGAGGGAATCCAAGACAAAGTCTCAATTAGTAAGTGTTAACATATTGAAATTTTTATTATTTGAATTGTTAATATCAAATTTCTAGACAATTGAGAAAAAATTACTTCTGTGTAGTTGGCCAAAAGGATTCTTTAATTATTTTAGATTTGAAGGGTTCGCTCTATGAGAAAAACCAATCCTACAAAAATTTAACAATCAAGTTCGGTAAGGAGACTCTCGAACTTGCGAAGTGGGCTCATGGAATTTTTAAAGATCTTGGCGTGAAAAATATGAAGTGGGGTTTTCTTCTTACTATCTCTATTGTACCGAAGTTGAAAAGCTGATTAAGGCTTTGAAAAAATTAGCATTAAATTCAAACCATTTATTATTTTGAGTAAAGAACATTGTTGTGTAGAAGACGAACTTGCAGAAAAAGATCTCCCAAAAATTTGGAGTAGAGATGGTATTGTTTTCGGCCCTAGAAACACATTGTGTATTACACTCTGGGCCCAAAGGGAAAGCCTCTAGAAAATTTTATGGTGGGCAAGAAATCCAATGAAGAAAATTGTTTCAATGGTAAGTGGTTGATGACCAATTTTACATAAACATATCACAGATACTATGTCAGGCTTTGAGTGTTGTGGAGGGCATCCAAAAATTGCAGCAAATAGAAAATATATAACTATTAATTATTTCAAAAAAATTACAATGATATTCATTCGTATAGTCATATGGTCACTCTTTATTTTATATGTTGAGATTACAAATTTAAAAGTAGGTAATATTTATATCTTCACTGTGATTGAGATGATATTATAGTTGTATATGTTGTATTTGAGTTGTGATTAAATACTTTGATGCCTTGTTTTTAATCACTTTTGGAAGCTTACATTAATTCTGAGTTGTTTTTATAGATCCTATTGGGAAGCCTCAGAAATTACTAGTTTTGGGAGTTGAAGGTTTTTTGCGGAATTTTGGGTATTGGCGACAAAAATAGCTCATAATATGGTTCTAGATTTTAGTTCTAGGAATACTAAATAATTTGAATGAGAGTTTAGTGATGACTTGATAAGTATTGCATTAAAATATTTTGACACTGCCTTACGGTCTTCATTTATGGATTCAACAATGGTGAAATACATGTTCATAAAAAAATTTAGTTGGCTGCGAGAAATCCAATATAGGTTCATTTGGGGATGCTAAGAATGTAAGTTCAAAACAAAAACAAGCCAACTAGATAGTAGACATTTATGGTAATGTCTATGGTGAAAACAATATACTTTTGATTGATGACACAAGATTCTTGTCACATGAGGTCAAAGAATAAATTACTCTCAAAACCACGACATATTGGAGATTTGATGGAAACTATAAGACTGATTCGAAAATCTATATTGAATTATGTTTATGGTTGAAACATGCAAGAGAGAACAAAAACATGTGTAGATAATTGAAAACATTCAAACACATAATTGGTGTTTTTAATTTTATAATTTTCTTCCAAATCAAACAATGTATTATGAATTTTTATGGAATAAAGTAACTACCTTAAGGTTCTTAAAGATTCGTAGTGCGCAATCATTTTCCGATTCTTTTTGGGCAAGAAAAACATTTTTTCTAACTTGGGTGAAGAGATAATCATGGATCATGGACCAATAAAAGAATGAGTTTTCCCAGTATGAGGTCAAAGAATAACTTACTCTCAAAACCACAACATACTAGAGATTTGATGGAAACTATAAGACTGATTCGAAAATCTCTCTTGAATTATGTTTATGGTTGAAACATGCAAGAGAGAACAAAAACATGTGTAGATCATTGAAAACATTCAAACACATAATTGGTGTTTTAATTTTATAATTTTCTTCCAAATCAAACAATGTATTATGAATTTTTATGGAATAAAGTAACTACCTTAAGGTTCTTAAAGATTCAGAGTCGCAATCATTTTTTCCGATTCTTTTTTGGGCAAGAAATTTTTTTCTAACTTGGGTGAAGAGATAATCATGGGTCATGGACCAATAAAAGAATGAGTTTTCCCAGGATCTACATAGTTTAAAATTTTGTTTCACACATCATTGTTGGATTCTCTAAAATAAAAAATGATATTTGTTGCCTCCATGGATCTAGAAGGTGGTTCACACCACTACTTGCTAGAGCACCCTCACTCATCGGGATCTAAGGCGATGATTCAAAATATAAATACGAGATGTGTTGTCTATCTTGGTTGGCTCCAACGGTGGTGCGGTGCTCAAGGTTTTCTATATTTGTGGTAAGAAGGGTGATCAATGGACATCAAAATTGACTTACAAGGATCCAGCCCCATCGGTGCCACATACACCTTAACAATGGATAAGGCCTCCAGGCCTCACCACAACTAGAAACAATAATGGCGGTATTGCCACTTATTCCACTCTTGGGTGATTAACCTATTTCCTCCCAATCTCGGGGTGTCTTGTACGCTCCAATGACACCACACACCACAAAAATGATGAAAATTTGGATCAGGTTACCAATCTATTCGAGGACACGATGGATACCGATTTGCACTGAGCTTTCTAAGCTATTTGGACACATCATGTGTGTCTACGTGGCTATAGATCATAACATGGGGGTTAGTAAGGGGTTTGGTTATGTTAATTTCATCAACAGGGAGGAAACAAAGAGATATATCAATAAGCTCAATGGTTATGGTTGTGTTAATCTTATTCTTAGAGTCGAATGGGCCACTCCTATGGTATTTTTCTAGATTATTTGTACTTTGATTTTTTTACCCCTTAAGACAATGCAAGATGTCAAAGTTATGTATTGTTTAATGTATTCCACTAACTTGAATGTAAATGATGATACAAAGGATTTGAGTTGGTTTATTTTTTCTTCTAAGAAACATGTTCTCATAAGAGAGTGTCTTGTGCTATCAAGTGTTATTCTATGTTGTTCGGTACTTGATGATTTGGCAGATATGTGGGGATTAAACCAAATTAAAAAACATTTATTTTTTATTGGAAAAAAAACATTAAGCTTAAATCTAGTGGAGATGTGTTGTCTTCCCTTGACAATAATTTTATGCGAGCATATAAGTATTCTCATCTTTATTTGTAGGATTTTACTATGATAACCATCAATAACTTTGCTCTAGACGTGTGAGGATTTCACTAATCCACCATTTTCTTGAGCTAGGGACAAAAATGATTGTGTCTCGACGAGTGAGATGTGGGGAGGTTGAATAGGAGGATAATGATACACACACATGCCCCACACACATGTTGTATTATGATTAAGGAGAATGAGACAAGCATTACATATTGCACTCTTTACAAGAACGGGTTAGACATTTCAAAACATAATGTTAATGACATTTTAACAATATTAAAAATGTTATTCCAAAGCAAAAAATAAATACTTGCGGCCACTAGCCAGTATAAAATAGAAATAGTGATGGCATCTCGGTAGAGTGTGATGGGAGGAGCTTAAAGAGGAGGATAAAAAGACCTATATTTTCATCAACCACCACCGAATATCCTTAGGCTGAAGCGAAAATGGTGTGAAGAAGATCATGGAATAAAATTTCAACGAGCACGTCCAGAAGGTGGTTCGCACCACTATGAAACACATCCGAAAGTTGCCAAATCACACCTTAATAAGTACATTCTTTAACATCGTGAGTGGTGCAAGTTTGGTGCTACTGCTAACCAAGAACCCTTAGGGAACTTTACATACACCTCCTTAGAAGAAATCTTGTTGAAGTTGCCCCACTGCGAGGGGATCCAAGGATAATGATTCAAAGTTTGGTGGAGATGCGTTGTCCGTCTGGTTGGCTCGAAGGGTGGTACAGTGCTCATGGTTTTCCATATTTGTGGTAAGAAGGAAATCACTAGACATCGAAAAGGACTAACAAGGATCTCAGCCCCACCAAAGGCTGCCACGAGACACCTTAATAATGGATAAGGCCTCTAAGGGACTCACCGCAGTTGGAAACAACACCGGTGGTAGTGCCACTTATTCCACTACTAGGCTATCGGACCACATACCTCCTAGTCTCGGGGTGTCGTGGACCACTCCGGTGATAGTATGCACCATAAAAATGATGAAAATTTTGATCGAGTTACCAATCTATTTGAGGACATGATGGATGTTGATTTACACAAGCTTTTCAAGCCATTTGGACACATCACACGTGTCTATGCCATGGATCGAGAAGACGGGGGTTAGTAGGGGTTGGTTTTGTTAATTTTGTCTATAGGGAGGACGCACATGTTAGGAATTAGAGAATAAATATGCAGAAAAATTCCTCAAACCACAAAGTGGTAGGAAACTATATAGCAAAATTATACTTGCAGAAATATAACAACATAAATGAATAATGCACAAAAGAAGACAAGACAAGATTTAACGTGGTTCACCCAATGTGGGATACGTCCACCAAGAACTTGCTCAAATTTTATTATCAACAAGAGTAAAACAACTCTCACAGTCTTCTCTTAGTTATGAACTCACAACAGAATTCCAAAGATGCTAAACCACATCTAAACCACAATTGACACCCAATATCATAACCTTGATCACTCTTGATCACCTCTTGATCATTAAGACTCAAGACCTCTTGAACACTTGAGATATCTTCAAGATACCTAACACCTATTATTTATAGGATTACAATCCTTCTAAGAAGCCCTAAAGCCGACCCTTTAAGTTTGAAAGTCATGATCTTTAGACTTCCCATGGCTAGAAAAAAGGTCATGATGTTGATAGCCAATTAACAACATGTTAATAATAACATCGCAACAGCAACGACACAATGATTGCATAGTAACGTCACAAAAATGACTATAGAATGCTCTGAAGTCTCCAAACTTAACCGTTCGAGCTCCAACACTTCAACACTGATTCAAGAAGACCAAAAATAGGCTCCACACCCCAACAATCTCCCACTTGGAGACTGTTTCCACTAAGAAAAGTTCTTAACCCTTCATTATCAACCATGAAGGCCAATCAAAGTTGAACACAACTTCAACTTCTCCCTTGTGACCACCTTGGTCATCATATCCGTAGGATTCTAACTGGTATGAATCTTTTCCAACTTTAACTTATCTTCTTCTAAAGCTTTGTCTTGATGAAATGATATCTCAACTTGAATGTGCTTCGTCCTAGAGTGGAAAGCGAGTTCTTCGCCAAATGAATAGTGCTTTGACTATCACTGTGTAGTCTCCCAACTTCCTACTTATGACCCAACTCATCAAGCAACTGTTGTAGCCAAATCATCTCCTTGCTTGCCTCTATGGCAACAACATACTCAGCCTCTGTGGTTGACAAAGCCACAACCTTTTATAACCATGAAATCCAACTCACCGTTGTATCACCAACCATAAATACATAACCTGTCGTGCTCCTCCTACTATCCAAATCTCCTACCATGTCTGAATCTACATATCCATGTAATGTAGTGTCTGATCCACCAAAACACAATGCTTCTCCCATGGTCCCTCTCAAATACTGAAGGATCCACTTTACTACCTATCAATGCTCTCTACCTGGATCACTCATAAACCTGCTCATTGCTCCCACTGCATGGGAAATTCCAGGCCTATTGCATACCATAGCATACATCAAGCTACTAACTGCTGATGAGTATGGTACCCTAGACATCTGGATTCTATCCTCCTTAGTCTTGGGACTCTGCTCCTTTGATAATTTAAAGTGACCTGCCAAAGGAGTACTAACTAGTTTAGCATCCTACATACTAAACCTCTCCAAGACCTTCTTTATGTACTCTTATTGAGATAATACCAGCTTCCTCTCCTTCCTGTTCTAAGTTATTCTCATACCAAGGATTTGTTTTTCTACCCCCAAATCCTTCATAGCAAAGGAGTCACCTAGCTGCTTCTTGAGTACCTTTATTTCCTGCATGTTCTTCCTTGCAACAAGCATATCATCTACATACAGGCACAAAATAATATAACTACCATCAAGAAAATTCTTGATGTATAAGCAATAGTCTAAGTGACACACAGGAGTAACCCGATTCTACATAAAACTGTCAAACTTCATGTACCACTACCGTGGACCTTGTTTCGAGGCCATCTGAGGTCTTCTTCAATTTGCACACTAACCTCTCCTTCCCTTGAACCTCATAACTCGTGGTGATGCATGTACAATTCCTTCTCCAACTCACCACGAAGGAATGTAGTCTTCACATCCAAATGTTCTAAGTGCGGTATTCTCATTGCAACTAAACCAAGAACAGTCCTAATAGAAGTCACTTTAACAATCGGAGAAAAAAATTCATCAAATTCTATACCTTTCTTCTTGTGAAAATCCTTTGACCATCAATGGGCCTTGTATCATTTCCTGCCTCCATCTTTCTCTTTGATTATATACACCCACTTGTTATGCAATGCTCTCTTGCCCATCGGGTAGCTCCACTAGATCCTAAGTCTGGTTTTCCATAAGAGATCTATGCTCTTCATCCATGACCTACTCCCACTTCTTCCTGGCATCCACCTGCACTACTTCTTCAAAGCACTCTGGCTCTCCACTATTAGTGAGCAATAAATAATTCAAAGATGGAGTAAATCATTTAGGTTCCCTTCTTACCCTAGAAGACCTTCTCACCTCAGGAGTTTGGGGTTCTTGATGAGTAGGTACTTGAACTGGCTATGTCGGAACATGTTGTACCTGAACCGGCCCCTTGGACACCTTGTTATCCACAATGTCCTCTAACACTATGTATTATTTCTTTGATTCCTCTTTTTGTTCCTGTAACTGATCTTTATACATGATTTTTTCATTAAAGAAAATATCTCTAGACTGAAATATTTTCTTGTCTTTAAGAATCCAAACACGGAAACTAAAATCATCTTCACCATATCCAACAAAGGTGCATTTCTCAGACTTAGCCTCTAACTTGGTCCTATCATCTTTATCAATGTGAACAAATACCTCACATCCAAATACTCTAAGAAATGAGTAATCAATTTTCTTACCAGACCAAGCCTCCTCAGGTATACCTCCATCCAAGGCCATAGAGGGTCCTCTGTTAATCAGATAAACAATTGTACTTACCGCTTCTACCCAAAACATGAGTAGCAGCCCCACATGTAATCTCACGCACCTAGCACGCTCCATGATTGTCCTGTTCATTCTCTCTGACACTCCATTTTCCTGTGGAGTATTTGGAACCATTCTTTGCCTGCAGATTCCATTTACCGAATAGTAATCAAGAAATTCATTGTTGTAATATTCCCCTCCATTATCGACTGAGACATTTTAGCTTGATATCTGTTTCATTCTCACCCAAGGCTTTCCATCTTTTGAAAGTTTCAAACACACCGATTTCTTTCTAATGCAATATACCCAAACTTTTCTAGTTTCATCATCAATGAAAGTGATGTAATAACATGAACAACCAATAGAATTTACGTTACTAGCCCCCATACATCTATATGCACCAACTCCAACTTACCCTCCTTCCTGCTAGGTCCAACCTTGAGGAATATTACCTCGCTTTTTCCTATAAACACAGGTCCTCACGAAGTCCAAATCTAACTCCTTTAATCAGAGCAACTGACTTTGTCCTTTATAATCTGCATGCCCTTATGACTCATATGACCCGAGTCTCTCGGTGCCACAAATTTACATCTCCATCTCAGCAACTAAAATGTAGTAATCATCACCACCGGTTAAATAGAAAGTACCATTTTCTTACCTCTTTTGCAACCACAAGAGCTCCTTGGTAACCTTCCAAGAATATCTTTGTAAAACCGATGTCAGACCATCACTACCCGATTGTCCCACGATATCAAGTTCCACCTCAACTTAGGAACATGTTTGATGTCCTTAAGTAGCCATGTGTTCCCATTTTGCATTTTCACCCGAACACAACCTTTCCCTACTATCTTTGCATGGTTCATCATCACCAAGATATACATGTCCAAAATCACCTTGAAAAAAATCAAGTAAAGTAATGTCTATGTGGGGTGGCATGGAATGAAGCCCCCCGAATCCAACACCTAAGATTCAGCAATATTATCTAAAGAAAGAATTAAGGCATCTTGACAAACATCATTTGCTACCAAATTTACCTCTTTATTTTCCTCCTTCTTGTTCTTCTTATACCGAAGAGCCCAACAATCTTTCTTAGCATGACCAACCTTCCCACAGTGCCAACATTCTAACTTACTCTTGGACTTTGACCTTCCATGATCATTTGACTTCCCACGGTTACCTTTCCCTCTGTTCTTTTGTCTCCCTCTGCTCTCCACCGTCAAAGCATTTCTAGAAGTAGAAGAATCTCCGGTGCTCTTCCTTCACATTTCCTTGCTTCAGATCACACCTATTACATCCTCAAACTTCAGCTTTGAGTTATATGAGACTGAATTACTTATAGCCATAACCAAGTTGTCCCAACTATCTGGAAAGGAGCACAAAATCAACAAATCCCTAACCTCATCATCAAAGTCAATTTTTACTAAGTTTAACATACTCACAACCGTATTAAATTCATTCAAATGATCAACAATAGAACCATTCTCAGACATCTTCATATTAAATAACTTTTTCATCAAAAATATTTTATTAGAGGCAGAGGGTTTTTCATATAACTTCCCCAACACACTCATGAGACCTTTTGTGGTCTTCTCCTACGATATGTTGAAAGAAACCAAAGATGCAAGGCATAAATGAATTTCCCCGAGTGCCTTTCTATCTAGCAACTCCCAATCCTCATCCGACATGGCTGTAGGTTTCTTTGCTTTTCCAACCAAAGGAACATGGAGGTCTTTCTGATATAAGTAATCCTCCATTTGCATCTTCCACAAACCAAAGTTCTACCCATTGAACTTCTCAACCCTTGATCTGCCCTCATCTACCATAGCTCCCACTCAAGCTAAACTTTCCTGTGATTTACAACTTCAACAAAAAAACCACCAAAGCTCTTATACCAATTGTTAGGAATTAAAGAACAAATATGCGGAAACAATTCCTCAAACCACAATAGTAGGAAACTATATAGCAAAATTATACTTGCAAAAATATAACAACATAAATGAATAATGCACAAAAGAAGACAAGACAAGATTTAACGTGGTTCACCCAATGTGGGCTACGTCCACCAAGAACTTGCTCAAATTTTATTATCAACAAGAGTAAAACAACTCTCACAGTATTCTCTTAATTATGAAATCACAACAGAATTCCAAAGATGCTAAACCACATCTAAACCACAATTGACACCCAATTTCATAACCTTGATCACTCTTGATCACCTCTTGATCATTAAGACTCAAGACCTCTTGAAAACTCAAGATATCTTCAAGATACCTTAACACCTATTATTTATAGGATTACAATCATTCTAAGAAGCTCTAAAGCCAACTCTAGAAGTTTGAAAGTCGCGATCTTTCAACTTCCCATGCCTGGAAAAAATAGTCTCGGCGTTGACACCAATTAACAACATGTTAACAAAAACATCGCAGCAATGGCATGGCATAGCGATTGCACAACAATGTCATAGCAAACGATTTGCAGAATGTTCCTGAAGTCTCCAAACTTAACCATTTGAGCTCCAACAATTCAACACTTGATTCAAGAAGACCAAAAATAGGCTCCACACCCCAATAACACGAGAACTAACAATAATCTCAGTGGTTGTGGTTATGACAATCTTATTCTTATATATGAATGGGCCACTCCTGTGGTATTTTTCTAGATGATTTATATTCTAATTTTTACCCCTTAAGACAATGCAAGATGTTGAATTTCTGTATTGTTTGATGTCTTCCACCGACTTTAATGTAAATGATGATATAAAGGATTTGAGTTGGTTTCTTTTTTCTTCTAAGAAACATGTTCTCATAAGAGAGTGTATTGCTAACATGCACGCAAAGATCGACTTCCCTTGTAATGTCATACATCATCACTCTCAAACAAGATTATCCTCTGTTGATTACGTTCAATAGGTATCCACTTTAACAAACACGTTTGTTTAATTTTATTTGTAATAGTAATTTACTAGTTAAATTCACTTAAATCTAAATAAAATATGAAGAGTCAACAGAACGTAACCCTAAATTGTTCAAGATTTGTGGCAGAGAGAATATAGAGCCCTCAGACCCCTCAAACCCTAAAAAAATATTAACTCGAAAACCTTGACAAGAAGTTTACGTGAGCATAAGTATTCTTATTTTTATTTGTAGGGTTTTACTATGATAACCAATGATTTGAGTGATTAAGGAGAATGAGACAAGCGTTACATATTGCACTCTTTATAGGAAATAAGTTATACATTTTAAAACATAATGTTAATGAAATTTTAAAATTGTTAAAAATGTTATTCCAAGGAAACAAATAGAGCCTAGTGGCTGCTATCTAGTATAAAATAGAAATATTGATGGTGTCTAACAAAATACGTTGGGGGGAGCTTAAAGAGGAGGATAACGAAGACATGATTTTCATCACCAACTGTCGCATATCATTGGGCAAAAATAAAATGACATGAAGAAGATCATGGAATATAAGTTCAATGAGCATGGCAGGAAGGTGGTTCACACAACTATGACATGTATATGCAAAGTGGTCAACGCACGCCTTAACAAGCGTCATCTCTAGCACCATGAGTGGTGCAAGTTCGGTGGTACTACTAACCAAGAACCCTCATCAACCTTTATAGAAATATCCTTAAAATAAATCCTACTATAGCACCCCTTTCCCGCTAGGATCCAAGGCTAATGATTGAATATCTAGTCGAGATGTGTTGTCCATCTTGCATGGCTCCAAGGGTGGTGTGGTGATCATGGTTTTTGCATCTATGTTAAGAAGGGTGATCACTAGACATCAAAATGGATTTACAAGGATCTCACTTCCATCGGTGCCATAGACACCTTAAAAATGGATAAGGCTACTGAGGGCCTCACAACAGGTGGAAGCAACGCTGGTGATAGTGCCACTTATTTTGTTGTTGGGTGATCAACCTACATCCCTCCCAGTCTTAGGGGTGTCATGGACCACTCTAGTGACACCATGTGTCACAAAAATGATGAAATTTATGATCAAGTTACCAATCTATTCGAGGACATGATGGATGTTGATCTACATGATATTTTCAAGCCATTTGGACACATCACGCGTGCCTACATGGCCATGGATAAGAAGATGAGGGTTAATAGGGGTTTGGTTTTGTTAATTTTCTCAACAGGGGGATGCATCGAGATCTATCAATAAGCTCAATGGTTATGGTTATGATAATCTTATTCTTAGAGACGAATGGACCACTCTTGTGGTATTTTTCTAGATGATTTATATTCTAATTTTTTACCCCTTAAGACATGCAATATGTTGAAGTTTTTTACAATTTGATGTCTTCCAACAAATTTAATATAAATGATGATACAAAGGATTTTATTTGGTTTCTTTTTTCTTCTAAGAAACATGTTCACCTAAGAGAGTGTCTTGCTGACATGCTCGTAAAGATCAACTTCCCTTACAATGTCATACATTGTCACTCTTAAAGAAGATTATCTTTTGTTGATTAAGTTCAATAGGTATCCACTTTAATGAACATGTTTGTTTAATTTTATTTTTAATAATAATTTACTATTTAAATTCACTTAAATCTAAATAATATATGAAGAGTCGATGGGACTGTAACCCTTACTAGAGACACATAATGTACAAACATAATATTTGTGTTTATTCATAATATCCTCTTACATTATATGTGTATAATGTGTGTTTATTCATAATCCAAATTTTATTTTTGGTGTTCCTCAGACCCCTTATAGTTGTTGCTTTGTTGTTTTGCTAGGCTTGGCCTAGTGTGCTTGTGGCTTTAGGGCTTGCTCTCATACTACCCACTTATTTTGTTGAGATAATATTGTATCATGTTACATTTAATATAATATAAGATCCTTTTCATCAAATAATCTAGCCAATGCATGGGAAAATGTTGATGACACCATCCGTTTTTTATTGCGTCAAACTTCCTCACATGATTTGAGGGACTATTTAATTGGGTTGTGCTTTCTCCTGTCCTCAATCGTTTTCTCGTATTTATGTCTATTGTTTTCCCCTTCCCTCTCATGTCATCTACCTATGTTCCTTTCATCCTTTTGTATAGAAAGAATTGGGAAATGACTTTCCTCGCTACAGTGTCTTATAGTAAGCTTCACAATGTCTTCCGTATAGAATCCAAAGATGTTATGACTATGATTGTGAATGTCTTGGGTGTGGATTATCTCTAGAGCACCAGGAGAGCTCATGTAAACTTTGAGATTACATGCGTCTTTGTGTTCAATTTCCTGGTGTTGTGTGCAGATAAAGTAGTGGTCATGGTGGTCGTGTCCCATTTCATTTACCTAGAACATCGTGTGGGTTTGGTCAAATATCTAGTAAAATTATGCCTTCCTTGTCTCTTTGCAAAGATGAATCCTTGTCCATCACCTTTTTGGGTTGACAACAAGATTTTTGATTCCTTGGAATTGAAAATTTAGGTCCTACTTCAATTTTCTGACTCTGTTCAAAGCATTTGTCGATCAAATGGGGTGTCTATCTCTAGTGTGCCATCCTTAGACCTAGTCGTGCTCACAAAACCTAACTTTGACCCTTCATGATCTGTGGTGTACTTGAAGTCTATTGTTGGCACATATGTTTCCTTTCTTAAAATTATTGCAACATTTGGTTGGGTAGAACCCCAGGGTTTTTCTATCATTCTTGCTCTTTTTTTATGTTCACACTCTTTATTTTTTACATGCCTAATTATTCATGTCACATGTTGCCCTCGTTATCTTTTGTACTCATTTTTTAGTTTTTATGTAGCCTTTAACTACCTTAAAAATGAAATTATGTAATTTGCCCCTAAATTTATTTGACAACAAGTTTCTGTATAATGTGCATGACTATCTTAATACTATTTATATGTATAATATGTGTTAATATATTTAGGAAATATATAATACAATAAAGGATTTAAATGATAATAGAGATCTTAATATATAAAAAAGTGTACATAACATTTTTATTTGTGGTGAAATATTATTTAATTAATGTTAATTTACCTCGATAAGCTACACTGACATTACCTAGCAAGCATTAAGTATTAATTCTCTTACTTTAATTTTTTAAGGTCGTATTATCCTCTCGGCTTCAAACTATCTCTGTGCAAAAAGAATTTACATTGGTTTAAGGTATATAAAGAAGTGAAAAATTGTCACACACTTCAACAATCAACGTGTTTATAAATATCGTGAAAAAGTTTTAATTTATAATGAATCATTATGTGAATTTGGGATTCCAACATGATGAATAGTATTACAAAGAAATTCAAATACTTCTTAAAATGATTTACCATAATTCTACCTTTAGAAAAGGAGTTTTAATTTATTTCATATCTATATTTAATTATGAAAATATATCCTCCTGACAAGGGGAGTAGGAGAATTTTAATTGTCATTTAAAGTGTCAAGTGTGGGAGGAAAATGTCCACAGTGATTTCATGTCCCTTCTTTCAAGGTACACAAGGATGGCGGAAGGTGATACGGGGGTTAATGATGAATGACGTCGCACATTTATAACTATTAAGGGGATGTTAATGTTCTTGTAATCCAAGTTTATTCCTCTATTGGAATCCGGGTTTATAACTATTAAGGGGATGTTAATGTTCTTGTAATGTGAGTGCCATTAGGGTTTATAACTATTAAGGGGATGTTAATGTTCTTGTAATGCGAGCGCCATCGGGGTTTATTCCTCTCTTGGAATTCCTTACAAGTGCAGTGTGGTGCGCATAGTTTATTAAGGGGATGTTAATGTTCTTGTAATATGGGTTTATTCCTCTCTTGGAATTCAAGTTTATAACTATTAAGGGGATGTTAATGCACATTTAATCCTCTCTAGGAATCTAGGATTTATGTTGCTACTTGGTGTATTGGTATTGCAGTTGTGTGGTTGGGTCTGTGTAACATTGAACAAAGAGTTTTTCTTCATGATAGCCTGGCTATTAATAGGAATATGGGGGAAGATTTGGTTTGCACACTGAGCCTTGGGATCTCAATGATGTTAAATTTGAGGCTATAGAGGTGTTCGACCGAATGGGATTGTCTCCTTCCTTTAATGTTTTTTAGGGGTACAACAAGCAGCTCAATAAGGATTTCAGATCGACATGGAAACCAACCAAGAAATGGAAATGGAGTATTGTAGTGCTATAGGGAGTAAAACATGTATAAAAATGATAAAATAAGTCTAAATGTGTGTCAAAATTAACACCACATTGTGGCCTTTGTTGTAACCATTAAAGGATAAGAGAATATGTTTGTTATCCTATATAAATCAGAAACATGTTCTATACATAACATGTCCTAAATAATGCTTAGCATCAACTAGATCATATAACATAGCATAAATAATGGCTGATGGTCATTAGCCCTTATAACATAACATAAATAATGGTTGGCATTCACTAGCCCTTATAAAACGAAACATGTTCTGTACATAACAAATCATAAATAATGCCTAGCAGACACTAGCCCATATAATGGATTCCAATATTTGATTTTCTGGATTCCAATATATGGGACTTTGGAGTACATATAATTCCAATATAGGTGATTTTGGATTCCAATATATGTGATTCTGGATTCTAATATATGCGATATTGGAATCCAATATGTGCGATTTTAGAATCCAATATGTGCGATTTTAGAGTGCAGATAATTCCAATATTTGACATTTTGGAATCTAAAAATAGTAATATTGGATTCCAATATTGGCTATATTTTTAGTTGTTTAGACTGTAATAAGTCCCAATTTAGTGAAATAAGAATTATATGAATAATAGTATGATACCGAGACTAAATAATGCTTAAAGTGCGTGATTTTGTGTCTATATTTTCCCCCACTTTATGTTGGTGAGCAGAACACTTGGTAACATAAAGTAGATAGAGATGTGTACCTGATGTCCATGTAGAGTGATGTAGAAAGTGTGCCAAAGGACTAGACAAAGCATGGAGTGACAAAAAGATGAAGTGTGGAGACTAAAGATGCAAAAGAGAAAAAAGTGATGAGAGTGAACCTAGGGTGGAAATGCATGTGTAGTTGCCAATGTGTGTGATGTACCTACATGTTAGTATGAGGTGTGTGCTGCTGAAAAATTTCATTGTTGTTATTGTTCACACTTTGTTATTTTTGTTGACTACTTTCTTCTCATACGGTTAGACCTGTAAGGAGAAGACGATCAAGTAGTCAAATACACATGTATATATGTGTAAAAACACATGTAAAGACACATGCATATAGTAAAAATCATGTAATGGAAATGAAATAGGAACATGTTCACCTGATCTATCATAAGAGAAGGGGTGAAGGAAGGATATCCTGTATTGTGAGTTTTTTGGGCAATCTCACGCCACCATGGCAGAAGAAGTGTAGGGAAAAAGCTGTATTATTCTCCAACATGTAATAATTCCCTAAAGATGTATCAAGAGATCTCTATATTACCTAGATTTTTGGCGATCTAATGCCGCTGGATGAAGTAGTATAGGGAGGAAATCCGTTCTATCCTTCCAGGTTGTAATCGCTCCCTAGAATACTAAAAACAACCCTGTCTTATAAAAGCCACTATGTACAGGGTTCGTAGACTAGTCTAGACCCACTTGTTGTATAACCCATAATGTCAAGGACAAAAATTAATTTGAATTGTACCGGTAGAAAGTGTTGAATAGTGTGTAAAACCCCAAATTATGCCCCCTCTTTGGGGCGCATGCGGCTTGTCGTAAATAGGAGGATGCAGCTCCAAAAGAGGACCAACCATATAAAATGTGCCCTATAAGGAGAAGGGAATGTGCTTGGTAGAAACCAAGGGCACATAAACAAGTGTTATTATGAAAAAGCATGCATGTAAAATATAATGTAAGCTATGCAGAGACAATGAGTAAGCTAGAAAATAAGTAAACAAACGAAAATCCAATCAAAGACCGCCAAATCGGGTTGCAAACATAGGACACCACTCATGATTTCATAAAACACTCAAGGACATAATGGCTGCATAGAAACAAACAAGTGTGCACACCAAACAAATGGTGAGGCTGGCATATAATAGCAATCAAAACAAGCAGCAGTACAAATACTAGATAGCTATGGAAGCAAGTAACCCTATAAAACAAATGCTACACATGAAGCACCCATTAACATGTTAGAAAGATAACCCATATGTCAAAAGCGTGTATAACCAAGTAATGAAAAGTGCTAAGTACCAAATGAAACAATAACAACTTGAAGAGACAAATTTGGATGCCCCCAGGGACCGCTATAGGAGTGGTAGAAGGAAAGCATCCATGATGCATGTAAGAGACATGTATCTGCGATCACAACCATAGAAAGGTGTGAACACGCATGTGTGTATGGTAAAGATGATGACATAAAAGAAACCTATCTACAATGTGTAATAAGATGACGATATACAAGAAAATGCAAGCACGAGTAAAAGAAAACAAGATATGTAACATGTTGTGGATAGATGGAATGGAATGCAAGATAGATGATAGCAACCACATGCCCCTCAAGTGAATGGAAGTGTATACGGAAGGTTTGTTTGTTTTACACCCTCAATAGTCAAGAATGAACCATAAACGAGAGTGCATCATCGAGAAATGGTCAAAGTGTGTGTTGTTCCTAACACGATGTGATGAAGGTGTATGCATGTGGTGATGATATGTGACCTAGAGATGAAGTGTGTATGTGACCCTATAGCAGTAAGTGTATATCAAAAAATATTATCAAAGGAGTGATGATGTATCCTAAAGTGTATATCACTACAAGATGAATAGAGGGAGTGGTGATGTAGCCTAAAGTGTATACCACTATAAGATGAAGGAATAGGTGACAATTTAGCCTATAGAATATGTCACTAACCTAGGAATGTCAAATGATGAACATGTAAGTATGAGAAGGTCCACTTCATTAGTAAACCCTCGTGCATCGAGTATGGACCGAGGAACTAAAGTGCATCATAGGGTAGTGAGTGCAACACATAGAAGAAGTCAGTGTGTGATAATAAACAACCATTTAATGTGTGATGTATAATATGTAATGTAAGATGTGTAGATGGACTAAGAGTGTAAAGTGCTTGATATTTAGTATGTAGAATGATTAGGATGTAATGTTAGAATTTTAGAAAATAGGGGTGTGGCATATGTATGATGAAGACTAATATGATGGATGATGCATAGAAACACAAATGTTGAAATTATGTAAACTAAATGTAGAGTGTATCGGGTAAGATGTAAGATATATGACACGAGATGTATGAAGAGTTGCAATGTGTAATATCTTTTTGTGCGGTGTGTGGGGTTCATGTGTAGTATGTAGCCCTCAACAGTCAAGTGTGAACTACATGACAAGAGTGCATCATCGGGTAATGGTCAATGTATATGTGTATGTTGAATTATGAGTGTAATGAGGGGATGTTGGATTGTTATGTGATGAAGATGTAATACGAATGTTTTTATTTAGAAGAGGGAGGGGGATGATAAACGTCATCCCCCCTAAGTATGAAAGTGATTGAGATTTAGTCAAAAGATGTTAAGTGAATCAATGTATAGAGTATTTTATTTGACAAAAGTGATTGGATGCTGAAGAGAGGACTGGATAGGGTCCTTAAATTGTGAGAGTCGAAAGATGCCAACTAGAGTGTGCTTGTCTTTTGTAACAAGTGGCTACTTTTTATTACTGCAAATAACTTGAGAGGTGGAGGAGTTACAGTGATATTTAGAGTGGTTTTCTTAGTTTGTCTTGGTAATATTGTAGGTGACTTAGTAGGAGGAAGTGTTGGACTAATTTGGAGAGGTGGTTGTTTGACTTGAGTAGATTGCATAGGTGGCACTTGAGTGATGGAAGAAGGAACACTAGAAGTGATGGCGTGATGCTCATTAGACATAGACAGTGAGATTTAGGAACCATTTGTAGATGGGCATGCAACATCATGTTTTACACAAAATGAGATAAATCCCTAACACTCAAGATGTTTAATTCTTCGTTGTAAAGTGTAATAGTCATTGTCGTTATGGCCACCGATTTGATAATAATTATAATACTTACGATCTTGATATTTTGCAAGTAGATAAGGAGGATAATAATGAGTAGGTGGTAAAGTGATCAATTGATGACTAAGGATCTTAGCAAGAATTTCATGTTGCTTGGTATTTTGATCAAAGGTGATAGAATCCGATAATGGTATGGCTTTAGTTTCACGATACAAGCACATGTAGTAGACACATAATGAAGGTGAGATGTAGAAACCGAATAAACATGAGCACAGGAAGCATTCTTAAGATGTTGTATTTCATATTTGAGAGATATAATAGTGGATTCCATAGCTTTAAATTTGTCTTGAAATAAATAATGTAAAGCTTAAATTGAGTCCAACATAGATTAATTAGATGGAGTATCATGAGGACTAGGGTTGTCAAATAGATGATCAAAAAATAAGTCTTATTTTATGTGGCGGGGTATCTTTAGGAAGATACATGGTGTCTAGGGATTTTCGCAAAACAACATGGCAATTGGGATGCATCTTAAGTAAATTAGAAAAATAAATTTGAGGAATTTTAGGAGCCATAATAGAGGGAAAATGCAGATCCTAAGTGTGAAAGTGTTTGGGTTCACCAAAATAATTAAATAAAATCTGAATTTTAAAATTTAAATTAAGAATTACAACAGTGAAATAAATGTCTAAACTAAATAAGGAAAGTGACCCAAGAAACTAAGTAGAAATGTGAAACCCTAATAAGAAAAGAGGGTTAGGAAAAGCTTAGATAATTTGAAGAAGGTGTTTAACTATGTCGCATTGTGAACCAGGAAAATAGGAGGTGGAAAATATCACATAGAATCTTGAGAAATCACAAACCCAAGCTCTATGGCTAGGCTGGGCCCAGGGTGCATGGAGAGGAACAGGGGTGCTTGTGGGTACCCTAGTCTGTGGAAAATAACTTGAAACCATCCTCTGAAGTGTAACTAGATGTTTTCCTATGTTCTCTTCTTGTCACACTTGACTTTGTTGGACTACGTCATATGTCGTTGCAATACCTGCAATACGCAATTACCTACAAAACCCCAAGATGAGCATCAAATCCCTAAAAAAATAAAGATGCATATGAAGGGGTCGGACTGTCCTCATCAGCCATAATGGTGGACTTACTAATTGAGTATTGCACTATATCTTAGACCCGATGTAGTTCTGTGTGTGTGTGTGTGTGCAATCATGCCTTAGGTTTTCTTGTGCCAGTCACACTTTGTGAAAGTAGCAAGAAATAAATATGTGTAGAAATTTAATAAAATGGTGCATGGGATAGAATAAAATTCCCTCATATGCAGTGTGATGCAGATGAACCATCTTTGTGCCTTATGATGGAGCTAGATGGACGTAAATGGATCTTTTGATGGATGTAACCTTAGGTGATGATACTAGTGCTTAGTGCTTGGTCCCTCATTATGGTTTCATAACTTTATATTTATATGGTTCTCTTGTTATAATTTCTTAATTAACCATGAAAAGTCCAACCACTAAAAATATAGAAAGTTCAAATGGCTAGAAAGTGCCCAAAAGATGGAGGTAAAGCAAGAAAAGGCTCAGGGCACCCCGAATGGGACCAGGGCGCACTGGGGCATCCCAAGTATGGGATCAAGTGCACCAATCAGAGGTAGAATGATGAAAAATGATAAAAATAGATTGGGAAAGTATGTGTTGAAGGTCAAAAATGATGATAGAAAGAAAAGTAAAATGGCAAAAGGACATGGGTTAATTAGTACTTTCTTCACTCAAAAACCATATGAATAGTAGTATGAGATTGGGACTAAATAATTCCTAAAGTGCATGATTTTTTGTCTATAAGAGTTATTTATATGAACTTGAACAAAAATGTAATTTTGAGAAGGATGGGATGGGTATCATTCCTTGATTCTACCTACCACACCCTTAAAAGCCTCATTTTTTCTTGGGATCACCAACTGTTCTTGAAATAATGAGACGCCTAGAAAATTCATCAAATTTATGATGAATATGATTTTTCCACCATGTAGAGGACTGAAAATTATTTCCATTGATATTTTTGGCTCACAACTCATTCCAGAGCTCCCAAAATCACCTCTTGAAGTTTAGGTACTCTTTCACAAAGGTGCAAGTTGCTTTAGCGTCAAGAACACCTTTTTTGATGAACTAGATCCTAAACCTATGAATCTTTCCATAATATTCATAAATCAGTTACACTGTGATCTTGACTATTGAATACACATCCTTGATGAATTTGGGCCCTTGACACAAATCTTCAGATTATGCACTTATCTTAGAAAGGTTGATGATAGTCGTTCCTAAGATTTCTTGAAAAACCCACTTTTTGAGATATCACTCTGAAGTACATGAATGACATATTTCTTCCTAAATCACCCACATGGAAGGATTACATACACATATGGACCAATGGAAGGACATGATATGATTGATATGGGGAATAGGTTGACCTGTGGGGTGTCCGAAAAGGTATACAATAAAATTTGTTTTCGACATTAGGGTATGGTTGTCTTGTTTTCAAGTGAATGATTCTCATGTAAAAACATAAGACAACAAATGGCACTAGCTTGGGACATGTTATGGATCAAGAAAGGTGGGACATGACATGAGAAATCATAGAATCTACATTTTAAAATCAAACCAAAGATGCCTTATCCATTGGGCTTCACAGAGTCATTTATAACAGATAGATAGCTAGAAGGAGTACACAAAAAAAAGAAACACACAACACAAGAAAAGGAAAGAACACACACAACAAGAAAAGGGAAACACATACCTAAATCACCTATGGTATAATGTGGGGGACAAGTTTTTTTATTGATGGTATAATTTTGGATATTTCCCACTATGGGGAAACTCCAATGGTGTTCCATCCAGATATGATAGATAGAAATAATTTTCTCCACAAGTTTCATGAATTTGGAATGGCCTAAGCCACAATGATTCAAACTTCCAATGACTACGCTTTGGCTCTCTTCACTTATCCCATAGTAGAAAAAGATCTCCAAATTTTAATTCTTGAGCCTTTTCCTTTTTATCAAACAATCTCTTTGCCTTCAACTGATGAGGTTTAATTCTATCCACCACTTTGCATCTATCTTCTTCAAGATTTAAAAGAAATAGGATCCTTTTATCAATAACATCATCATATTATCCATCATCTACCATCTAGAGAAACTTAAGTTCCAACATCTACACTCTAACTGAAATCTTTGCCACTTTACCATAGAGAAATTGAAACAGAGACATTTTTGTTTGTATTTCTCCTTAGTTTAGGAGAAATTGTAGCTAGAATCTCTATGCATTTTTGTCCCCAATGTCTCCTTGGTTTAGGAAAATACGTGCAAAAAAATGTGCCTTAGCCCCATCTTGACACTTGGTACACATGCAAGAGTAGGTGAGGGAGTCAAACTAGTCAAAAGTATTGTTTTCATGCAAATGTGCAACAGGGAAATTGGAAGTTTCCAAGCACAAAAACTATACCTCTGTGTCAAAATTTTCATGTTTTATCATTCCCAAGAATCCCAAGACAAATCCCTCGGTTTGGTAACCCCTATTTGACGTCAAATTAGTCCTATGGGTTATTTAGGAAATTCTATTCATTCCCCCTAGGTGATTTTAGGGAGTTCTGAAAAGATGTTATCTTCGGTAGTATTGGGAAGGGCTATTGCCGACCTTCCCAGGACTGGATCAAACCCCCTGGAGTGGAACGGAAGGTCCAAATTCAACATGGAGGTGAATGGAAGACCTTAGAACATCATGGAAATAATTTTGTAAGGCTTGGGGAAGTTCTGAAAGACTTGGAGCAATTTGAGTAAAAAATAGGGTTCACAAGCTTAGGTAATTCACAGGCCTAAAACAATTACTGGGCTTCAAAGAAGATTCTAGGAGTTTCGGATGGAATTAGAAGTAAAAAAAACATCACTGGAAATCTAATTCCAAGCCCTACATGATGGTGAAATCATATTTTTCACAACACTTTGGCACATTAGGTATGAAGGCATGTTTTCTCAGGCATAAGTGGAGTACCAAATAAAAACTCGATTTTTAAGGGATAAAATGGAAGAATCAAGACATGAGATGCCCAAAATTGGATTCAAAATTTTATTTCTAGTTAGGATCATATAAACATTTTCTCAAAAATTACATCGGGAGCTTAAGTTATCAACTGTCACAAGTTGAGGACTTAGTCAAATTTTGGAGGACACGTGTCGCTCTAGGAGCTGGCGGGATTTTGTGTCCCTAACATCCCTCAAGATCATGGACATAAAGGTTGGAAAAGTATTCCAATCTCCCTTAAATCCCTCTCAGCTCCCATGTGACCTCCGAGACTTGGCAGTGATTCAGCCCCAGTGCATTTACGAAGCATTCATTCCTGTCGTCGGATCAGCGCCATGTGTCGGCTCCAGGACCACCATGGAAATAGATGTCCTTCATTTCCCTAAGGTGAGGGACATAAAATATGGAAAATATTTCCCAAACCTCTAGGAGAGTGTTTTGGTCACCCATATGACCAGTTTCCAGCACCTTGGTGCTTTAAAGCTGATTTTGGAGCACTTATTCCTTGCCGTCGGATCACTACCACGTGTCATCCTCTTGACCACCATGGAATTTAATGTCCCTCATTTCCCTAAGGTTAAGGGAATATAACATGAAAAAATTCTCCCAACTCGTACCCAAAATTTGAAAAAATCTAACTATTAGCTGCTTCTTTGCTTCTCCATTACGAGAAGAAAACTGCAAAGAACAATCCACCACTCCACCATTGCCAAATCTTGAACCAGCTCCATTACAGCACATTATCCTTCACTCCATGATGGAACACATGTCTCATAAGAATAATTCATCGAGATAAGAAGAATAAATGAAGAACAGAGAAGAAGAACAGTGGAAATCCCCATTGCCATGAAATCGAAATTTGAAGAAATATTCCAAACCGAGCACAAATTGACAAACCGTTTATTTCTGAGTTCTTATCTCTTGAAGGCCATTAAAAATCATATTCAAAACTCAAATTTTCAGCAAGGAATTCTCATAGTGAAGAAATCCTCTTTCCATCTCTACGAAGGAAAAAGATTGATTTCCCATCAAACCTAGTGGTCGCCAGATTGAAGAGAAATTTCACGTGAAGCACCATAATGAAAAACCTATCGCAATGGAGTTGATTTCATTTCGAATAGAGAAAAAAATAGACCTGAAAATTTCAAGATCCATTAATGTCTTCCATGACACAGTAGTGGAAAAACTCAGCGAGCTACCTCTCCACTTCTTAAGGTTCCAGTGGGTGGAATCACACGAAAATTGGAGGAATGATCGTTGAAAAATATAGTTTTGCATGAACTAGTTTTGCGCCATGAAGTCCCTATTTCATAGGGATGTGGAGGGCTGTGTTTTTTTTAAGTAATCTACCCTCTTCAAAGAAATTTTTAAATTCCCGAAGATTTGGTAGGTGAAATCATTTGAAATTCAGAGGGAAGGATCTCCAAAAATCTAGTTTCTCTCAAACTAGTTTTTGCACGATGAAGTCCCTAATTTTTAGGGATATGGAGGGCTATGTTTTTGTTAGTATTATTCCCCACCAATGAAAATATCATTTTCCCACTTGTTCAGATGAAGGAATTACTCAAAATTTGGAGCGTGGAACCCTGGAATAAAACCCAGAATTTCAAGACCCATTTTTTCGCAATTTGACATTTGTGGCACACTTACTAAAAAATAGCATTTCTCCATGTATAGGGGTTTGTTACTTCGGCTAAGAAACCATTTGAAGATGCCATGAATAAGGTGGTGAACACAGAGGGAGTATCACAGGAAAGGTCATCAAAAAGGTCATCTCGGCTCACAATTCACACTTACTAAAAATAGTAAGTTACACTTAAAAAGTAGTTTAGGCACAATGGGTAGTACAAGGATAATCATTCAGGGGGACATCATTTTTTGGGATCATCCTATTCATTTTCACAGGGCATTCAAGATCCATCTTAGTTTATTCAACTTGACGAGTGTTTGTGAGCTAATTTGGAGGAGTTTCACAAAGTGTGCGAGAGTTCAAAGATTCGAGTTTCACTTTGCATTTGGAGCTTTCCATCAACGAGGATCAACGGGCTTCATTGGGTGACATATCATCTTCTCTCTCTCTCTCTCTCTCTCTCTCTCTCTCTCTCCTCTCTTCCCCCAACTTTCTCTCCCCTTCAAATGTTCTAATTCTTTTTGGGGTTTGCACTTTTGGATATGCCTTTAAGTCACTTAAAAGTGACTTTAGAAACATAATGTAAATTAAGTCACCTTGATTTTATAAAAGGGACTTAAATATTTTTAGGAATATGAATAGTCTAAAGTTAGGAATAAGGCATATGGAGGGTCATGAGGATGACAAGAAGTCACCTCTCATTCTATAAATTGTAATGCCATTCCCATTTCAAAGGGTTGGTGATTGATCTTGTAAAATCAAGAGTATATTTTACTTTGAGAGAACAAAGGAGATAGCCATTTTCTTCCATGTCACCCCCTTCTCAATTTCCTCCATTTTTCCACTATGTACAACTTTGTTTGAGAAATTAATACAAGAAGGATTTTCTAGCTTTCTTTGACTAAGAGATTTATTGATACTTTGTGTTCATCAAATTTTATTTGATCTTAATGATGTTTACAAAGTTATTTCTTATCATAAATGCATGTGATGATACTTATAACTAGTGTGTGCAGGAATCTGATTTTCTATATGCAAGCATTATCTCTTCTAAGTCTTTTCTCACTCCCCTTTCCCACTCTTTAAACAAAGTCTTCCCTATTAAGATATTTCTAGCTTTGCCAGCAGGTCGGTGGAGTGCCCTGTTGGATCCCCGATCAAAATACCACCACAGAAATCCACCTTTTCATGCACATCCATATATGAAAACTACACCGGTTAAGTAGAGGGACTTAGATTCCCAGAGCATTGGCAAGAAATCCACAAGTTTGTCCACCCAAAAAAATTTCTCGCCAACAAGTACTAAACATAGTAGGACGAATATGGGGAATAGGCTAACTGGGGGGTCCGAAAAAGGTATCTGATAGAATTTTTTTGATGCTTTAGGGTATGGTTTTCTAGATTTCAAGTGATTTTTTCTCATGTAAAAACATAGGACAACAACATCAAACCTAAAAAGGAAAATGTTGAATGCGGAGTTTCATCTGACCCCAACGGTCACCTAAAGAGTGAGCTTATGACTGAGAGATGAACTACAATTCAGATTCCATGTAGTTATAATGTGTGTTTGTGCATAGAAATGATGCCCTAGGATGCCCTCGTGTAAGTTGCAAAAATGATAGTGGAATGTATCTAGAATGTAGCAATGTGAGAGTATGTGTGGATAGAATAGAATAGACTTCCCTTTCCTATACATTTTATGCGAAGTATGCAACCTTTTTACCTTTAATGGATGCTATATGGATGCCTTTATAGTGCTTTAGTGCCTTTGGAATGCAATCTTAGGTGATGATAGTAATGCTTAGTGCTTGGTCCTTTATTTTGAACACATAACTATGTATTTATATGATTACCTTATTTGAATTTTGTAATTGACAACTTGAAGGTCGACCCATAAGTGAATTTTTTTCCCAAAAGATATAAGAGACCCAAAAAGAGTGAGTGAGGTAGAAAAGGGCTAGGGGCACCGAAAGGGGACAAGAATGCACTGGTAATTTGATCCTTGTTGGGAATTGGTGTTTGAAGCCATGAGATATAAATGATTTAAGTTTTGAATAGGTTGTATGGTGTGTAAGAACAAATAGAAAATAAGAGACAAGGAAAAGAGGACAAAGATAGTTGTCAACCACTAGTTCTATTACTTAGGAAGCATGTGAATTCGCATGCTTTTAGGACGTAGAAATGTACTCAAGTGCGTGATTTTGTGTATGAAATTTCCCCCACTTTATGTTGTTAAGTGAATACTTAATAACATAAAGTAGATAAGAGATGTGTACCTTATGATCCTATAGAGCATGTGGTGAAGAGCATGCCGAGTGGACAAGTGTAGCATGGAATGATTGCAATGTGAAGCGTGGAGACTAAGAAAGGAAGGTGACCCTAGGGGTGAAGTGTATGTGTTGGTTGTATTTTCTTTTATAGGCTGCTTCTTTTCACGTATTAAGGATGAAACTACAAAATAAGAGAAAATAATAGTCAAACGGTAAAATGATAGCTAGGATCTCATTGTTTTGCCAACCTATGATTTCCGTCGTAACCAACCCAAAGGTTCTTATCATAAAGAAAAACAGACCCAATCTTAATAATGAGGTTTTTACTTGTATAAAACTATTTCTAAGGCTTCTAAAGAACTATTTTGAGGATATCCTTTCTTTAATGATTTTATCACACTAAATCAACCACCATTTCAAGGAATATAGCCATGAAAAATAAGCATTTCAGGGACCGTGTGCACTGTCTCTTTAGTCACCACAGGACAGTCTTGATGTGAAGGCTTCTTGCTAACAAAAATTCATACATATGACCAACCCAAGCCACCAATATCTCAAATGAGATCACTATACCATCTCCAACTATTTTAAAGCATGGGTTATGAAGTGGAAACCACAAATACACCTTAGATTTCAATTCTTCTTTAATAAGCCAATGTGACAATAGAAGACCGATAAGAGCTAGAACCTCATACCACTTCACCAAAGCCATTAAGAGCTCAAAAAGTCATCTTGGACCTTTAGAAGGTTTTCAAATCCATTATTCACCTCAACATTTGGTTTATACACAAAATCACCTTTCAAACACCATGACTATATACATAAGGCTTGCAAGACATAGTTATACCTATATGGTACAATCATGCTTGAAGAGTAAAAATGTCATCATTTTGATCTAGAAGAATTATTATACAAACTTGAGTGGTTGTTTCAACTTTCACAATTATTTTTGAGACAAATAAGCTCATTTCATGCCTATCACTTCAAGAAGAAGGTTTGGTGAGGGTATGAATAGTGATAGAAAAATGAAGAGAAATTTCTTGTTCTTCAAAATTTTGACATCATGCTTTGTTACAGAATTTTAGTCTTGGATTTCTCCTCAAAAGAGTCTCTTATGATTTATATAAAGAAGGCTTGTACATTTTTTTAAGTTCTAGGAAGACATGTCACTATTTTATCCCTTCTCTCTTTACTCGGTTTTAGTAAAACTTGAATATCTTCAACAATATTATTAAAAAATTCATGAGACTTGACCCAAAGCACTACAAAACATCCCTCTACATGCTCCATGGATTGATTTCACATAAATGAGCATGTAAATTCAAGACCAATTTCATTTTTCTATGCCTCCACTATTAGTTATTTGTTGGTGAGAAAATTTGTCAGGGAAAAATTGGTGGTTATCTTGCCAGCGCTCTGGGAGTCTAAGTCTCTCTACTTAACTGGTGCAACTGTCGTATGTGCATGCGCAAGTAAAAAAGTGAGTTTTATCCTCATGGCCTTTAAGTCGGGGATCCAACATGGGCACTCCATTGACTCTGTGGCAAAATCTTGTAGATATATGCAAGGGAGGAATTTGCTAGGAAAGTAGGAAAGGGAGTGAGAAAGTTAGAAAAGAGAAACTAATGCTTTGCAAGTAGAAAATCAAAGACTTGCATACACCAGATTATAAATTTCATTACATGCACTTGAATTTAGAAGAAAAAAATCTGCATAACAACAACAAGACCAAATAGCATTTAATGAGCACAAAGTACCACTAAACTCCTTAGTCAAAAAAGGCTAAAATTCCTTCTTCCTTTATTGAAGCTCAAGAAGAAATTGTACATAGCATAGAAATGGAAGACATTTTAGAGTAGGGAAAATGGAATAAATTTTCTATCTCTTTTCTCCCTTCACAAGGATATCTCTGTCATGAATTAAAAAAATAGCTCCAAAATCTAATAAGTCTATGAAGAAGTTCAAATGAGGAGCTTTTTACAATTTATAGAAGAGAAGGAAACTCTTCATCTTCTCGGTGGATTCTCAAATAATTTAATCTAACTTTACATTGTTCATATTACATTTAAATATTTAAGTACCTTTTATAAAAGCATGGGGAATTAAAGTTTACATTATAAAAGCAAGGGGGCTGCGGTGGATTTGATCTCACTCCCGACTAGTTTCCACCTTGCGCTCATGAGAAGGCCTCTGTCCCACCAAGATCCTTGCTGAAATGAGATGCTATGGGTTCTATTTTTTTGCACGAGGAATGTGAATGCAACTCAAGCTATCTTACAAGCCATCAGCCACACTATTGATATCTTTGCACTTATTGAACCATGAGAATTTTTCTTTACGATAAGTGCAATAGAAGCCCAAATCTCTGAGAAGAAGTTGAGGTACCTTTAGTGAAGGAAAAGGATTGCCTACCTATTTCTTGACATGTTCTTCAAATGGACTAGTTAGCTCATCACCAATTGTGTCCTCGCCCATTGCAGGTACTCCAAGTTTTTGAGTTTTCTGATTTATACTATCCTGCAACTTATATGCTTGTTCCTCCTTTTCCTCTAGCTTTGTGATGGCCCAATTGATTTCCTCAAACCTTATTTCCAAGGCCCTTTCCCATACATGAGAAAATTATTCTGAAGGAGTTTCAAAAATATTCCTCTGTCGATCAACTCCTAGCGGTGAGTGTTGCTCATTTCATCTACTACTGGACCCAAAGGTTCCCAATAGTCCCTTTCTTTCTCCAAGTCCTCCCTAATTGCAAGTGTTCTATTTTCTATCGTACACATGTAAGAATAGAGTTTGACCAATTCTTATAGCATTGACTTCCCTTTTCAGAAATTGAGTCAATCCATTCATTATTTGCTTGCCCATGTATTGCGAACTTGTGCGTCCTCCCGATGGATTCTAAATTAAAGCTACTAATGGGTGCAACTTCCTCAATGGGTATTATAGAGGCATTGGTATCAACTAAATGTTACACAAAATGATAGAGTTCGTACCTACTCCTTTAGTTCATCAATGTTCTTCTTATACTCTATATTCCTTTCCACCATGCAAGAGGAATATTGCTGATACATGTTTAAATCCCCTTCATGAGTTGGCGGTCCTAGTTAGATCATGCTCATCTCATAGTCAGTTAGTGTCATCTCATCCACTAGCTTAATTACCTTTGTTCAAGCTACCTCAATGTATTGATTACTCGTTTCCCCATTGTAGAATTGTTAGGCCATATGTGTAAGATTTCTTGATCTTTTTTCTTTGCCAATGAGACAATCGTTGATAGATCGGGGATGCCACTTATTGCACAAAGTGTGGGTGTAAGGGATAATCATTTCTTGTATCTAGGAAACACATCATCGATTCGAGCCCGATGATAGGTGTAAAAACATTCCCTATTATGGAGGAGGAGGCAAATCCTAAATGTAAGAGGTATGGGTGTCAACAAGAGGTGAGACCTCCTGTGGTGACTCGAAGACTAGGTCTTGAACCATGTGTTCTTCATCCACTTGTGTTTCGTTAGCTAGATTTTCTTCCTGCATTTCTATGATCAAGTCTTCCTCTCACAGTGACATAAATGAGTCTTCTTCTACCCTGGCTTTCTTTGGCATCTTCTCGTGAGGAGAAGCTTCCAACTCTATGGCCTTCCTTTTTGAACTTTCTCCGAGTGTTTAGAACTAGAAGTCACCTCTACAAATTTTGAAGATGACTGATGGGAGGCTTTCTTTTGACTTGGAGGAATTCCTTGTGATTGGATGATCATGGTTCTCTTCTTCTGAAACCAATTTCTCATTCTCCTTACAAATTTCTTAGTCTACTCCTTTATATCCCCTGATTCACGAACATACTAGTTAACTGGAGGTAAGGAGGAAATCTTGACTTTCATGTACTTAGGATCATACATATTTATCCCATCATCATGCAAAATATCTTCATACCAAGAGAACTTGAATTTCTTCATCTCACTAATTGTCATCCTCATATGGTCCTTTTCACGTACTTCAAATTCATCAACACAATTGGCCCAGTAGTCCTCGACTTGTGGCTCATGTTGCAATTCTAGGATGTAGAAAGAGTTGAGATCTTCTCATATGTCAAAATTAGGCTTGACAATGTAGGAATACAAAGTCAAATGAGTGAAAGTGGCCTCCAGATGAGATGCGTCATTTGAGCTCTTGCACGTGAATACCCCGAGAGAGATAGGAAATGAAATCAACTTCTTCCTCCTACTCCTAAGCTTGTTATTCATTTATATTATCTTCTGTAGAGATTGAACAATATAATTTGGTTGCTAAGGTACTTGGACAGCCTTAGCAGAGCTTGGTTGAAGCTAGCAACTCACAGGTAGGAGAAGGTCAAGAATTGTATGAAGTAAGAGCTGTATTTCTTTATCAAGGACACCGCTTGTGGTAACATCCTAGCTTCATAATCTCCTTCCAAGATTTAAACCATATACATTGTGAATGCATCATTCATGCGAGTGAAATGCATATGGCTTTCCTCCATTACCAACTATGGAAGCTTCTCAAACGCAGGCACCTTGGCAGCAATGTTTTACATGAGAACCAATCCTTTGAATGATCTTGAGCTAGCGAGGAGATAAACCAAGTAAGAATTCATGTGGAACTTCTTCATCATGGGTAACTGGAGTAATTGTAGATAGGGATTGTTCTTTGATGATCTGTCCCAGTCAATTCTCTACTTTCCATCACGCCAATGTCAAGATGAAAAGGCCCATCTAGTCTTGGAAGTCTCTTATGCTTACTTCACGCATAACTATCTTGAGGAGAGTGATGGCATCTAAATATAATTATTGAAACTCACACCTTGGAATGTTCTTGGGCATCCTTGAGGGCTTTCTTCCTATATTTAACCACGAACCAAGTGCTACCCCATGTACATATACATCCATTGTTTCCCAATCATGTAAGGCTCTTTCCTTTGAGATGAATACCGTGTTGGGTGATCTCGTTATCCACAGAGAAAGTGAAATGGTTCTATGGATAATGACCACCATCAATATACCATTATCAACTCGGATGGTTCATATTTTCGGCTCATAGTGGTGAGATCAAGCTAGTACCAACTCAAGACTTTGCACAGACATTGGGTGTCCTACGGCAGAAAAAACAAACCACTTGTGAATATCTGATCTTCAATCTTCTTTTAGTCCTTGGTTGTCATGTGAGTTTTAAGGTCATTCAGGTATATGTACAATACATCACTATCTTCCATCTCATACTCACAAGTGAAGGGTTGTGCCAACTTCTTTCCCGTACACTTCTGCTTCATGTTTTCCTTAGAAAGAACAACTTACTATTTTTAGTAAGTATGAAAAAGAAACTCCCTCGAACCTCAACTGGATGTTGCGACTTTGATTTCCTCTTCTCCCTATGTTCCTCTCACCTTATGGATCAACTTTCTATTTTTGGTAGGTGCTTGTGGGACCACTTACTATTTTTAGTAAGTGCTAAAATTTGACCAGATACTTGTTACGGTAAATTCTCACCGCATGAGTACATCTTGATCTTCAATGTACAACGCCTCCCTTCACGAGTTCTTTTGTTTAAGATTTTCCAAAAATAGCAGTCCCCTATGGAAGACCTGTTATTTTTAGAAAGTGGGATTCTGGAGGTTAGATTGATGTGGAATGAATTTTTCGATATGGGTTTTTTCCCAATATCGCCCCTCTGAAATTTTGTGCTTACTTGATCAACAATTTAGGAGATTTTAAACTTTTAATTTTTGACCTGACAATGCTTCTCGGACATGACAGCCATTAATGGGCCTTGAAAATTTCAGGTTTGGTTTTCTCTTCCATTCATGAAAAAAATTATATTTTTGATATGGGGCTTTTCTTTTGTGCTTCCAGAAAATCTTGTTTTGATTAAATTGATAGGTTTGACGAAATCAACTTTTTTTTCTAATGGGATGGAAAGAGGATTTCTTCACGATGAATATTTTATGGCATGAGAAGAGGGTATGACAATATGTTTCTTATGGTTTTGGATAGAGGAAAGAATAGAAAAAAATGTTTCTTCAATCCATGCATCTATTGAAAGATTTCTTCAAATTTTGATTTCATGACAATGAGGATTTCTATTGTTCTTCTTCTCTATTCTTCGTTTCTTCTCCTTAGCTTGATGAAATATTCTTCTGAGATTTGTATATCGATATAATAAAGGGATTTTAATTATTTGGTGGAGCTGATTTGAGATTTGGCAACAGAATACTGGTATTAGGAAGTGGCAGAGGGATTTCTGAGATATAGTTGTGCGTGAGAATGTTACAAGTTAGATGCGGAAAGCAGGTGTGTTTTTAAAATTTTTGAAATAAAGAAAAAATGGGATATATTCACATTTTCATGTCCCTAACATCCCTCACCTCAAAAGGATGTTTGGGACCTCAAATTCGATGGTGAGCAAGGTGATGACATGTGGCGGAGATCGATAGAAGGGAATTTGAGCCAAGAACGCAACTTTAAAGCATTGAGGGGTTGGAAGCTAGTCACATGCATGAAAAGAAGTCTCCTTAGGGGCTGGGATTTTTTTCCATGTTTTATGTCCCTCACCTAAAATGGACATGAGGGAAATCAAATTCCACGGCACTCTAGGTGATGACACATTGCGGTGGTCTAACGGTTGAGGCTTTGAGCTCTAGCAGAAGCATCGAGGCTGAACCGATGATCCCGGAGGTTGCATGAGGTCCAAAGGTCTTATTGGAGCTAGGTGAATTCTTCCATGTCTAAATTCCCTAACCTTGAGGTATATTAGGGACATAAAATCCCACTAGGCTCCTGGACTTGACACGTGTCCTCCCAAAATTTGACTTACTCCCGAACTCGCTCTAAGAGGAAATCTTGAAACGACGATAACTTGAGCCTCCTATGGACTTTATTTATTAAATTGTATATGATATTGAATGGAAATATACTTATAAATCCAATGGAAGGAGTGTCAGTCTTGATTCCTCCATTTTCTCCCTAAAAAGTGGATTTTTGATCTGATACTCCACCTATACATGAGAAAAACTACTTTCAAACCCATTTCGCTAAAGGTGTTGAGAAAATAAAATTTTTACCATATTATAGGTATTGGAATTCCATTTTCGTATATGTTTATTTTTTCTCCTAAATCCATCTGAAGCTCCCAAAATCACCTTTGGAAGCTCAACAATTGTTTTGGCTTGTGCACCTGCGTAGGCTCAGTAAACCACGATTTTGGTGAAACGCCCAAACTCTCTCGAATATTTCTTGAATCACTTCCATGATGTCCCAAGGTCTTTGAATAACCTACATGTCTGGTTTGTAATTTTTGTTCCACTCCATGGGGTTTCTCAAGTCCTAGGAAGGCCAATGATAGTCCTTCCCATAGCTGCCAAAAGCTTGCAATTTTTAATGAACTCATAAAATCACCAAGGGGGTTGATTTGAATTTCCTAAGTCACTTAGGGAAATGAATTAAGTCACTAACTAGGTAGACTCGGGGTGCCTTGAAATGATAAAACATGAAATTTTTGGTACATGGGTATCATTGTCATGCTTAGAAATTACAAATTTCCCATTACACATTTGCACGACAATAAAGTGGCTCTAGTTTGGGGACATGACATGGGTGAGCGTAGTGAAGACATGACATATGTAATTCATAATCTCAAAATTAGACCATATGATCCATTGATCAGTGCCTTATCCATTGGGCCATGCAGAGTCACTAGAAAAAAAGGCTACACAACTTTCTTTATTGAACACACCCACACACAAACAAACAAACAGAGGGAAACACGCTGGGGGGTAAAAAAACAAAAATAAAGAAAGGTAAATTATGAATAGGGGAGGAAAATTTACAGAGGCGAAAAAGGATATACACATACCCAAAAATAGGTTGAGAAAAGTACACACCATCATGAAATAGCAGATTGAAGTATGACCTTTAAAGCACAAAAACTATTATTTGATCAAACCATGCTTTTGTGATGGCTTTACATGGCTTGAGAAGAAGAAGGTTGACCATAATTCCATATTTGTACTCATACTACATAGAAAATATTCTTGCATCCAATGAACACTTCATCACTTTCTCAAAAATCTTGTACCTTGATGCTCCCATTTTACATCCTATGACCATGTGACACCGTTCTTCCATGTCTTCAAGAGTGGGAAAATTGATCTTGTCATGAAAACATTCATCTTCTTTAAATTACAACTTAAAATTGTCTCTTATATCAGAAAAACACTTGGAAGGAGTGAGAACAAACTGATTTTCTTCCCATTCAAGAACTTCTCAAAACATCCCGCTTTGTTTCTCTGAGAAAGTGTTTTTGGACATGGAGGTTAAATCATTGAGCTGAAGATCTTCATCATCCTTAAGATATTGTTGTAGCATGGGAACATGTTCAAGATGAATTGGAGCTTGGAGGATGGTGAGTGCAATCTGATTTTGGATCATTTGGAAAGAATCATGCATACTCCCGCTTTGTTGTCTAGAGAAATTGTCGCCAATATGCATTCATTTAGAGTGCATCTTGATATCATTTTCAAAATTGCAACTTTTGGTTTGGCCATATAATCATTCCTCACCCTTCATTGGATTTTTCCATATGAATTCTTTCTTTTCATTGGTGGACCATTCTGAAATGATGGGAACAAGTTGGTTTTGATCACACTCCCAATGTTCTCACATATTTTTTTTTGAACGGCTTTATTTGGTGCAAATAAGCTCAATATTTTCCATGTTATTATTTCCCACAATAGAGATGTTATCTTCAAGATTAAGGAATTTCAAAGGAGATACGAGAACCTTTCTTGTTTTACACTCATGAACTTCTTCGCATTATGTGGAAGAAAAATACATGTTTTCATGTTCATTCTTATCGACCAAAGTATTAGAGAAGTCATCAAGATTACCTAGCTACTCCATCTCAACATCAAAAATTGGTGCACCAAAAAAGGAAGCAAAATTTGATTCATACATGTCTTATATCTACATAGCCCGTGTTAAGAGATCAAGGCTGATTTGAGGATCTTCGATTTCGTTCACAACCTTCAAGATATCTTGTGAGATAGTTATTCTGAAATTTCCATGGGCTAATTTTTATCTTCACCGGAAGAATCTTCTGGTTGTTCCTCCAGGAGATGGTTAAAAATCTGATCCATATGGGCCCATGATTCATTTGAAACATTATCGTTCACCTCTACCATGTTTTGTGTTGCCAAAGATTCAATTTCTTGCAAACATGAACATACTTGATTCATGACACCTACTAAAAAGGAGAAGATGTCCAAGTTTCATCGCAAGCTTCAAGCTCAAAATCCATATCATATTCTTCTTGGTAAGAAGTAGAGAACCATGTTAGGGAAGCAATATGAGAAGAATTTTCAGCTACATCTTGACCATCCATTATTGAATTTTCTTTCTCAGGTGAAAGATGAAAGGATTTTTTTCATTGTGATGATGATTATGCTCCCTAAGTGAGTAGAGGTTGTGTTTAAATTGTTCATTCTCCCTAGATTTGAAAAGAGAGTGGGCTTCTTCCATTCAATCATTCATGATTGCATCGGGAAGAGAGTTTGATTCTTTGACTTCTTCCATTTCTTCATGCGCCATTTCTACATCACTTGAATAATTAAAATAGGAGGGAAGATTATCTATGACCATCTTGAATTTGTCATCTTCTGCACCATGATGTCGAGTGACTTTCTTGTACTTCTTCACATCTTTCCATTTCATCATTAATTAAAAGATCAAAACTTGAAAAGAGACCATCCATGCTTACTTTGAGATGGTAATCTTCTTCATCATTTGTGGAGTCTTTGGAGAGCATTGGATTGTCCATTATACAACAAGGATATTCCTTTATTGAATATATTGTTCCCCCATGGGCTCTAACTCGAGCCTAATGGAATTACTTGAATGGTGATTCTATCTTCATCTCTTCTACTTCTTCCTCCATGACGTTGCTTTGGCTTTCATTAGAAGGTTCCATGATAAGATCTTCTTCAAAATCATCCAATAATCTTTCGAGAATGAAAACCTCATAATATGGGCAGCCATTAGGGTCTTCCTCCATAGGGCACATCTCGTCTTCTTCCTCCATTTGATGTGGTGCTTCAAGATGTTCATATCTTATCTGTAGAGCTAAAGCATACCTCCAAATTTCATCAAAGACTTCGGGGTCAAAATTTCCTTTTATTATGCTCTGAAGTCTTTCCACATATTCTCTTTTCAACATGTTCATTTCTTCATCACTTTGTATGCGAGGAATTCATCTATTGAGTGGTGGAAGAAAGATAATGTTCTCAATTTTACAATGAGATGCACGAGGTTGTAAAAATATTCTTCAGTGGATCTTGCACCATCCTGTCTTTCATCATCTTCTTGAATGCTGATTTTATCTTCATCGAAGGCTCAAGGATAGGATTTTATTCAGCAGATTCAAGAACCTTTCGGTATGAAAACCCTATGGTACAAATGATCTTCATGATCTTCCTCTATTAGACAACTCTCCTATTCTTCTTCCTCGTTATGGGTTGCTTTAAGTTTCCCATTCATCTCATGTAAAAATTTGGAATATTATCGAGCTTCACACCTTATCTTATGTCTCCTTTGAATCCATTCCTCTTCATCGGTGATAGGTTCTTTCTTCTTTCCTTTGTCAACACTAGTCCGGAACCATGGCTGATCAACGATCTTATTTTCTAGGAAGACATCTTCTTCTTATTCTTCTTCATTGTCACTCATTGGTACTTCACTCCAATCTGGAAATTTCATCATGGTGCAAGAAAAAACTGTGTGAGTGGTTTGTTCCTTGATGGAGTCGCCTTAAAAAATGATTTTCCATTGAAATATAATTTTTTTAATATATACTTTTTTGTATTTTTATATTTTGAGAAGAGATATTTTTTGGGTGCACTTAGGAAAATTTGTCCCAGTAATTTGCCAAAAACTATTGGCGAAAATTTGTTAAGGAAAAATTGGTGGTTATCTTGCCAACACTCTTGGATTCTAAGTCCCTCTACTTAGCCAATGTAGTTTCCATATATGTATTCTGAGTAAAAAAGTGATTTTATCTGGTGGCATTTTACCCAAGGATCCAACAGGGGCACTCCACTAACCTGCAGAAAAAACTTACAGATATCTACAAGCGAGGAATTTTCTAGGAAATCAAGAAAGGGAGTGAGAAAGTTAGAAAGAGAAACTGATGATGCAAGTAGAAAATCAAAGACTTGCATACACTAACAAGAAATTTCATTACATGCACTTGAATTTAGAAGAAAAAAATCCACATAACAAAGAACAAGAGCTAATAGTGTTTAGTGAGCACAAAGTACCACTAAACTCCTTAGTCAAAAAAGGATAAAATTACTTCTTCCTTTATTGAAGCTCAAGCAAAAATTGTACATAGCATAGAAATGGAAGAAATTTTACAGTAGGGAAAATGGAAGAAATTTTCTATCTCTTTTCCCTCTTCACAAGAATATCTATCTCATGAATTCACAAAAAACAACTCCAAAATCTAAGAGGTATAAGAATTCATCTAAGAAGAAGTACAAATGAGGAGCTGTTATTCTGAATTTAGAGAAGAGATGACAAATCTTCATCTTTCCGTTGGTTTCTCAAATACTTTAATCGACTTTAGATTGTTCATATTCCACTTAAATAGTTAATTCCATTTTATAAAATCAAGGCAACTTAAAATTTACATTATCTTTCTAAAGTCACCTAAAGCTATATTTAAAAGTGCAAATCTCAATGCAAAAATATAGCATAGATGAGAGAGAGAATTAGGTGATAAGAGAAGAGAGAGAAAGAAGAGGAAGAAGAAGAAAAGAGAAAGAGGCAGAATTATGTAGATTAAAGTGTCACCGTAGTGGATTTGATCTCGCTCCCTGATTTTCCACCTCATGCTCCTAAGAAGGCATCTATCCCACCAAGATCCTTGCTTAAATGAGCTACTTTGGGTTCTACTTTGTCGGCATGAGGAATGCAAACGCAACTCAAGGTATTTTTCCATCTATCACTAGACTTTTGATATCTTTGCACTTCCCGAACCATGATGAATTTTTCTTTGCGATAAGTGCAATAGAGGCCCAAATATCAAAGAGTAAGTCTAGGGCACCCTTAGTGAAGGATAACGAATTATCTACCTCTTTCTTGACATTCTTAAAATGGACCAATTAACTCATCAACAATTATGTCCTCACCCATTATAGGTACTTCGAGTTTCTAAGTTTTCTCTGATGTATACCATCTTACAACTTATATGTTTGTTCCTCCTTTTCCTCCAGCTTTGTGATGGACCAATTGATTTCCTCAATCCTTATTTCCAAGGCCCTTGCCCATACACGAGATAAGTCTTCTGAAGGAATTTCAAAAATATTCCTGTCGATCAACTCTTAATGATGAGTGTTGCTCATTTCATCTACTACCTGAACTAAATGTTTCCAATAGTCCCTTTCTTTCTCCAAGTCCTCCCTAAGTTATTGTGTCTTATTTGTTGTAACACACATGTAAGAGAAGAGTGTGACCAAATATTAGAGCAATGACTTCCCTTTTTAAGAAATTGAGTCAATCCATTCATTATTTTCTCACCCTTGCATTGTGAACTCATGTGTCCTCTGATGGACTCTAGATTGAAGCTACTGATGGGCACAACTTCCTTAATGGGGATTTTCATGGCATTGGGATCAACTAGATGTTGCACATAGAATGAAAAATTTCATACCCCCTCATTTAGTTCATCAATGTTCTTCTTATACTCCTTATTCCCTTCCACCATGCAAGTGAAAGACTAATGATACATGTTTAAATCCCCTTCATGAGTTACCAGTCCCAGTTGAATCATGCTCATCTCATAGTTGGCTGGTGTAATCTCATCCACTAGCTTGATTACCTTCGGATGATATACTTTAATGTATTGATTATGTATTTCCCCATAGTGGAACTGTGAGGCCATATGTGCAAGCTTTCTTGATTTTTTTCTTTGCTTAGCCAATGAGACAATCATTGATAGATCGGGGCTGCCACTGGCTGCACAAAGTGTGGCTATGAGGGAAAATTATTTCTTGCATCTAGGGAAACATCTCATCAAATTTGGGCTCGATGATAAGTGCACCAACCGTTCCCTATTCTGGAAGAGGAGGAAAATCCTAATCTGCGAGAGGTATGTGTGTCAACAAGAGGTGAGACCTCCTGTGGTGACTCAAAGACTGGGTCTTAAACCATGTGTTCTTCATCCACTTGTGTTTTTGCCACTGGATTTTCTTCCTACATTTCTCGATCAAGTCTTCCTCTCGTAGTGACGTAAATGAGTCTTCTTCTATGCTGGATTTATTTGGCATATTAGTGTGAGGAGAAGCTTCCAAATTTATGTCCTTCCTTTTTGAACTTGCTCCAGAGTGTTTAAAACCGGAAGTCACCTATACGACTTTTGAAGATGGCAAATGGGAGGCTTGCTTCTGACTTAGAGGAATTCCTTGTGACTAGATGATCATGGTTCTCTTCTTCGAAACCAATTTCTCATTCTCCTTACCACTTTCTTAGTCCCCTTATTAGTATATCCCCTTATTCATGAACATATTAGTTGACTAGAGGAAAGGGGGACATCTTGATTGCCGCATACTCAGGATCATACATCTTTGTCCCATCATTGTGAAAAATATATTCATACTAAAAGAACTTGAATTTCTTCTTCTTACTGATTATCATCCTCATATGGTCTTTTTCATACACTTCAAATTCATCAGTACAATTAGCCTAGTAGTCCTCGACTTATGGCTCATGTTGAAATTTTAGGACGTAGAAAGAGTCATATTTCTTGATCAACTATGCTACTTATGGCAACATTCTAGCTTCCAAATAACCTTCCAGGATTTGAACCAAATACATTGTGAATGTATTGTTCATGCGATTGAAATGCCTATGGCTTTCCTCCAGTACCAATTATGGAAGCTTCTCGAACATACGCACCTTGGCAATAATTTTTTGCACGAGATCCAATCCTTTGAATGATCTTGAGTTGGTGAGGAGATAAACCAAGTAAGAATTCATGTGGAACTTCTTCATCAAGGGTACTTGGAGTAGTTGTAGATGGGGATTGTTCTTTGATGATATGCCCAAGTCAATTCTCTTCTTTCCTTTTGTCAATGTCAAGATGAAAAGGCCCATCCAGTCTTGGAAGTCTCTTGTGCTTGCTTCACCCATAACTCTGTTGAGGAGAGTGATGGCATCTGAATATCCTTCTTGAAACTCACACCTTAGAAGGTTCTTGGGCATCCTTGAGGGATTTCTTCTTGTCTTTAACTACGAACCAAGTGTTTTCCCTAGTACATATGCATGCATTCTTTCCCAATCATGCAAGGCTCTTTCCTTTGAGATGATGACCATGTTGGGTGATGTTGGTATCTGTAGAGAAAGTGAAGTGGTTCTAAGGATAATTACCACCATCGATATACCATTTTCAGCTCGTATGGTTTCTATTTCGGGATCATAGTGGTGAGTGCGGGATAGGACCAACTCAAGACTTTGCACATGACACTTGGTGTCTGTGTGACAACAAACAAGCCACATGTGATTATCTGATCTTCAATCTTCTTTAGGTCCTTGGCTACCATGTGATTTCTAAGGTCATTCAGGTCCATGTACAAGACATCATTGTCTTCTATCTCATACTCGCAAGTGAAGAGTTGTTTCACTTCTCGTCCCATCCACTTCTACTTCATTTTTTTCCTTATAAAAAACAACTTACTATTTTTAGTAAGTATGAAAAATTAACTCCCTCGAACCTCAACTGGATGTTGCGACTCTAATTTCCTCTTCTCCCTGCGTTCCTCTCACCTTCTAGATCAAATTTCTATTTTTGGCAGGTGCTCGTGGGACCACTTACTATTTTTATTAAGTGTCAAAATTGGACCAAAATGCCCATTCTGGTGAATTCTTAGCAATGCAGATACATCTTCAATGTACATTGTTTCCTTCATAGGTTTTTCTATTGATGAATTTCCCAAAATAACAACCCCTATGTAGAAGACCTACTATTTTTAGAAAGTGGGCTTCTGGAGGTTAGATTGATGTGGAAATTTTTTTTTTTTTGATATGGGTTTTTTTCCCAATATCTCCCCCTATATTTTTTTCTTACTCGATCAATAGTTTAAGAGATTTTAAAATTTTATTTTTGACCTAACAGTGCTTCTAGACAAGGTAGCCATTAATGGACCTCAAAAAATTTAGGTGTATTTTTCTCCTCCATTCGTAAAAAAATCTATTTTTATATGGTTTTTTTGCTTGTGCTTAAGGTGAAATCTTGTGTCGATCCGACTGCTAGTTTGATGAGAAATCAAGCTTTTTTCTTCGTTGGGCTAAAAAGAGGATTTCTTGGATTTGAATTTTTATGGTACAAGAGGAGGGTCTAAAAGTATTATTATTATGGTTTTGGATAGAGGAAAGAAAAGAAAAAAATGGTTTGTCAGTATGTGCATCTGTTTGCAAGATTTCTTCAAATTTAGATTTCACGACAATGGGGGTTTCCACTATTCTTCTTTTATGTTCTATGTTTCTTCTCCTTAGCTTGATTAAATATTCTTATGAGACCTTAATATTGCCTTGTGAAAGGAATTTTAATAATTTATTGGAGCTGGTTTGAGATTTAGAAATGTTAGAGTAGTGGTGGGAAGTTGTAGAGCGAGTTTGCAAATATAGCTATACACGGGAATGGTAGAAGTTAGAAGCGAAAGCGGTGGGTTTTTAAAATTTTGAAATAAAGCACGAGAGGAGATAGGAACATTTTCATGTCCTTAATTTCCCTCACCTCAAATTTGTGTGAGGTACATCAAATTCCATGGAGAGCAAGCGGTGACACGTGGCGGAGATCCGACGATAGGAAATTTGAGCCAAGAAAAGAACTTTAAAGCGGTGAGGGCTGAAAGTTGGTCACATGGGTGACCGAGAAGTCTCCTTCTGGGCTAGGAAATTTTTACATGTTTAATTTCCCTCACCTGAAATGGACATGAGGTACATAAAATTCCATGGCGCTCCAAGTGATGACACGTGGCGGTGATCTAACGGTTGAGGCTTTGAGCTCCGCATGCACTTGAGGGTGAACCGACAATCTGGAGGTTACATGAGGGTCCAAAGGTATTGTGGGGAATAGGAAAAACTTTACATGTTTGATTTCCCTAACCTTTATGGGTGGATGTGAGGACAAAAAAATCCTACCAAGCTCCTGGAGCTGACACGTGTCCTCCCAAAATTTGACTAACTCCAGAACTTGCTCAAAGAGAACATCTTGAAATGATGATAACGTGAGCTCCCAATGTAATTTTTGATAAAATAAGATATGATATTGACTTGAAATGACCTTATGAATCCAATGGTGGTGTTTTTAGGTCTTGATTCTTCCATTTTATCCCTGAAAAATCATATTTTTTATCTAGTACTCCACCTATGCATGAGAAAACCTGCTTTCAAACCCATTTCTCAAAGGTGTTGAGAAAAAAATAATTTCACCATATTTCATGGATTGGGATTCCCTTTCTATATATGTTTCATTTTTCTCCTAACTCCATCCAGAGCTCTCAGAATCACCTTTGGAAGCTCATGGTTGTTCTAGCTTATACATTGCACTAGCCTGTGAACCTTGATTTTGTAACATTGCTCCAAAATATTTGAATCTTCTGAATCACTTCCATGATGTCCCAAGGCCTTTTAATCACCTCCATGTCTAGTTTGGATTTTATGTTCCACTCCATGGCATTACTCCACTCCTAGGAAGGCCAGTGATAGCCCTTCCCATAGCTGCTTGAAGCTTGCAATTTTTAATGAACTCCTAAAATCACCTAGGGGTTGATTTGAATTTCCTAAATCACCTAGGGAATGAATTAACACTAATTTAGAGGTTATTGGATTGATTGGGTAGACTCGGGGTGCCTCGAATGATAAAAAGTGAAAATTTTGGTACATGGGTATCGTTGTCATGCTTAGAAATTGTCAATTTCCATGTTGCACATTTGCACGACAAACATTCTCAAAGGTAGTTTTAGTGAAAACTTTATATTTTCCTCAAGGAGATAAATTATTCCCTATAACTACTCATGAATTCTCTAGGAAGTGTTCATAGGCTCCCATCATTCTTACATAGGATTTTCATGGCCTAATTTGAGCTCATACGCCTCATTAGGATCTAGAATAAGTCTAAATGGGCTAGTTTAAGCGTGACTTGCAACACATGACACGATGATCAATGTAGAATCTCTTGCATATCTTTGAAACACCATTTTAGATGTGTTAGACACCTAATAAAATCACACCAAGCATCTTTATACCTCTAGTGGGCACCAACCTCACAGAAAAAACCTGTAACACCCTAAAACCATCCCAAATGTTCAAGAAAACACCAAACACCATTTATAGGGCACCAACCTCATGACATTTCAATCCTCCTTTTCCATTAATGCCATGTGACATCAATGACAACACCAACCAATGAAACAAGGTTCAATAATCTCCCCCTTTTCATTGATGAAAACAAACTCGAAACCCATATGGAAAACCAACACCTAACATATTCAAAGTATTCAATCCTTGTTTAAAAACAATCTCTCCCCCTTTGACATCCATACAAAAGGTTCACATATCTAACAATATGAGTAACATGAAAGAAAACAATGACAAGGCATGACCTTACCTTAAGAATTTCCCCTTGACTTAGACTTCTCCTCAACCATCTACATGAATTTATTCATCAATCAAATTATTTATTTGAAAGTCAACATGTGAAAACCTAGAGAATGAGGATCAAAATGAACAATTCAAACATCCACAAAAGTGAAAATGGAAACATGACGATATCTCAAGAGGAGCGAGCATCAACCAAAAGTACATGTAAGATTCGACAAGGGGTATAATCTTGTTACAATAAACACAATCTCAATCTATCTCATATATATGGAGTGTACATATAGAGGGTAGTGAGTAACCCGCAGTGTTGTAATCACGACAACTCAAGTGGAGAGGCGGAGTTACATTCCCATAATATGAAAGTAACTCTCAATTATGTAACTAACACACTAACATGTAAGGGAATATCATAATGACCCCTAAATGACATGTAGACCTATGATCTCACCTAAGTGAGATGAATCACCTAATGATGTGGAAAAATACTCACACCAATACCCCCTTCATCATAACTTAGGATGAGGTGGAAAGTCAAAAAAAAGATAAATGGGTCTCGATACAAAATCCGTATGAGGTACCTTTGCGCAACAAGGGTTCCCAAGTAGTGATGGAAAACGTCGTGGGAAAAACATCAACCACAAGAAAAACACACTCTCGATTTAAGAAAGATGCCAATAATGAGTCCCAACCACTCGAAAATCATGATAAGGTACCCAAGTATAAAAGGTAAATCTCTTGGAAAGAAGAAGAAGAAAGAAAGAAGATGGAGAAGAGAGGAGAGTATAAGATTCCATGGAAGGATTTGAACTCCACAACTATAGGAATTCTCCCGTAGAGAGTGTTGATGATAAGGTCCTCTGCATCTCGGACTAAAGAAGAGCCACCCACACCGAACTATGTGCCTTCTCTTAGGAAGGATATAAATAGAGTGTTGGAAGTGCACCCACCCCACAAAGGAAACCAAGGAAGCAACACAAAAACTTTGATTCTAGTCCAATGAAGTGTGACATAGTTCTAGCAAGCGATTTCCAAGGAACTAAAGGTAATGTCATGAGCACGGAATGATCAAAGTGTGAAGGAGGAACACCCACATAAAGGGTTTCCAAGTGGTGTGAACGCAATAGAAAAACCCCCACAATAGAAAAGGGACCCACAAGCAGGGTGATCAATGAAGATCTCGTGAAAGGTAGAAGTGATTAGAGTCCCAGAAGGGGAACTCCCAACAAAGGAGATGAAAAATTTCTTGAAAACATCATTAAAATGATGGGGAACGTGTAGTGTATCATAAGTGAACTCTACGAAAAAACAAGCAAGGTCGGGTAGATACTCCTCCCGGTGAGGGAGATTAAAAAACACTAGAGCGATGTTAGTCAAGTATAATTCATCCAATGAAGGCGGAGGAGTGGAAGGGGCCTCACACACTAGAAGTGAAAAGGAGGTTAGTGAAATGAAGGTATGAGGCTAAGAATAGTACTTCTTGATATCGATGAGATGGGAGGGTGTGGCAACATACTATGGAAAAGTGAGAGAAGGAGGAGATAAGTCCTCTATAGTTCTCTTGGCATCAGAAATGGGTACACAATATTCATCATTAGAAGAAGAATCAAGTGATTAAGAGTTAGCGGAACTACCATCACATGAAGAATAAGAGTAGATAATGGTCAAACACTATTGTGGGAAGACCAAGGTGAAGCAATGTGGCACTCACTAGAAGTAAGAAGTCTAAGGATAGTGTCGTCAACTAAAAAATCAAGATGTAAGGAACACATAGGTAAATGGTCACATCTGTCTCAAATAATGGATCTTTAATGGAACATGAGTGCGAATAATAAATGGAAGCATAAACATGGTAAAAAATGAGCTATATAGAGGTAGTAGTAGATGAAGAGTATTCAAATAAAGACTAAAAGATGCTCTAGGTGTGGTGGGGAGGATCTAAGTTTGTCACGTGAATGTGGAAAGGTCTAGTGATGGCCAAAATCAAGTGACCAACAACATGGTCACAAGTGTCAAGAAGTCCTCAAGATAAGCTGGAATTAGTGGGTGTAGGAATATGGCCAAGAAATCGAGTGTGAAAGACCCTTATAGCCGAAGTAGTGTTTCATCGAAGCACGCCAATCTAAATAGTTCTCTCCAAGAAAAAGTGGAGGAGGATGTAACGTTATCCTATGATGCTCAAGTCTATAAAGATCATCCTCCATGATGTGGAATCAGAAGCAAGAAGTGCAAGGTGCACAAGAAGAAGAGGGTGCGAGAATGTAAGACATCAGACTCAATCGATAATGCATCTCATGCAAGCAACATAACACCCAAGAAGAATAGTGGTAACTCTCATATCTATGGAATTTATAAGATAGTGTGTTCATACGATGTCGAGATAGTTGAACACTCTCCTTGCGATGAGCAACAGCAGTCACGTGAGAGTGAAGGCCACCATGGAGTCCTAGGTTGGAATCAAAGGAACATATGTAATCAAGCACAAAAGGCACAAAGATAAAAAATAAGGGCACACTGCTCAATGTGAGAAAAAATGGTGTATCACACCATAAAAAGGAAGGCTCTCTTACCATAAGGTTATGGTGGACGCATCCACTAGCCGTAGGCGAAGAGGATCACTACAAAATACAAGCCAAAAATGGCCCGGATATCCCAATAACCCTATAAATGAGCTTCGAAAAATACCACCCTTGTAAAATGCTAAAATTTTTTTCCCCCTTTAAAGTGTCATACAATGATGAAAAAGGGGAAAGTCTACAAAAAATCCCAAAAAGGGTCTAGGGGGTGTCTAGGAGCTCCAAAGGGTGAAAAGGTTGGCGAGACTTGGTGAGCTAGTCGAGCTACCTTTGCGGGTGAGCTTGATTAGGTGAGGTCGGCGAGCTGTATACCGAGCTAATCGGCGGTGTGGTTCGGGGTCATCAAAGGTCATGACATGGAGTGATGTCTTGAACAAGTGATTGGGTCAAGTGCAACATGTCGTGGTTGTGCCAAGGTGCCCATAGTAGAGTGTCATGATGGCAAGAGCTCGAGAATAATCTAGGGAGTGATTGTAATCATCCAACGCACCAAAGTGACTCCTTGATGAAGGATCGAGGCCAAAAATTATCACGACAACAAATTCGAACCATATCTTGAGGAAATAGTGAGGAGGGAGAAAAAAATATGTAACATGAAACAAGAACATTGAAGTGAGGTAGCCAAGAGTAAGGGTAGATCCAATGCGGAAAAAATATTGTAGAACTCAAGAAAGAAGATCTGTGAATTAATGAACCAAAGAGGAGCTCGGGGAAGGATACGAGAAGGAATGAGTCAAACTAGTAACCAAAGAAGTCGATCGGTCGAAGAAAATCCCAAAAGCTAATCTTTGAGAAAATAGACCGATCTGAAAGAGTTGTAAGGTAAGTTGTACAAAGATCATAAAGGGTGATCTATCGGAGCCAAATTGGTTCCCTTGGTGATATGGGGCCGAGTTAGGCCTAGAAATAGTTGTTTACACCTCTAAAAAAACCAACACAAACTCAGATCCAGAACCTCGAACCTCAAAACTAAGACTATAAATTACCTCAAAGAATACATGTCAACCCTAGCAAGCACTAGAAAACCATGAACATGAATAAACATGAACCTTAAACCATGAAAAAAAACCCAAACAAATGTATGAACCCCAAATCAATGCAAGTAGAGCGAGAGAAGGAATAGCCATTACGACAAATGCTTTGCGAAGAGACATGTTTATCATGAACAAAAATCTGAAAAAAAGCGAAGAGTTGCAAGGATTCATGATGTGCACTCGATACCATGAAATATCATGTGAAAACCCATAGCACGAGGATCATGATGGACAACACGAACATCCATGAAAGTGAAAATGTCATCATGACGAGATATTGAGAGGGCGAGCATCAACCAAAAGTGCATACAAGATTTGATAAAGGGGCATAACCTTGCTATAATCCAAAAACTCTCACTCTATCTCGTAGATTTGAAGGGCTATGCATATAAATGGTATTGAGTAACATTTAGTGTTTTAATCATGACAACTCAAGTGGAGAAGGGGAGTTACATTCCTATAATAGGAAAGTAACTCCCAATGATGCAACTAACGCCCGACATGTAAGGGGATATCATAATGACCCCTAAATGACATGCATACCTACGATCTCGCATAAGTGAGATGACTCTCTTAATGATGTGGAAAATGACTCACATAAACATTCTCCCCCTGAACATATTCTCTTGAAATTCTACCTTTTCATCCTTTACATATGCCTTTATTTTGTCTTCTTTACTTGTGCCTTGAACTAGAGTACTATCTCTCCCTATGTAGACACATCTCGAGTATTCTGGAGAAACTATGGCGAGTTGAGTAGCCCCCTAAAAATATAATATCTTTATCTATTGTTAGGGGCTTGATTACCCCAATTTGTATCTTAACGAGATCAAAAGCTACTTTTGGTAGAGGTTTGGTCATTATATCAGCTACTTCTTCCTTTGTTGACACATGTTCAAGCTTAATTCTTTTCTCATTCACTTTCTCCCTCAAGAAATGGTACTTGATTGGTATGTGTTTTTGTCTTAGAGTGTAGCACTAGATTATTGGACACACTTATAACACTTGTCCTATCACTAAATAGAGGTTTGGACCTTCATTTCCTTAATGTACTTTATCTTTGATATGAAGATGCCTTCTTTGGATTGATTGATTTGTAGCCCTAGTAAGAAAAATAGTTCACCAAGCACCGACATCTCAAAATCATTTTCATGGCCTCGTAAAATTCATGCGACATAGTCTCACTATCACTTACAAATATTCTATCATCAACATAGGCAACAATAAGTAGTAAATGGCCTTCTTCCTCTTTTATATATAGATTTCTACCAGCTACTCCTTTTCTAAAACCTTGATCAACCAATTATTTTTCCAACTTGCCATACCAAGCCTTAGGGGCTTTCTTGAGATCATATAATGTCTTCTTTAGAATAAAAACATAATCCTTTTCCTATGTGAGAGAAAAACCATTAGGTTGTTCAATGTAGACCTCCTCATTCAAGTTCCCATTTAGGAATGTTTACTTTACATCCATTTGATATACTTTGAAACCTTTGTGTGCTGCATATGCCAAGGCCCAAGAAAATCCTAATGGCCTCCATCCTAGCCACAGGAGAAAATTTATCATCAAAATCCACTCCTTCAACTTGAGCATATCCTTTGTAAACCAGCCTTGTTTTATTTCTTGCAACTTCACCTTTTTCATTCAACTTGTTTCTAAACACCCACTTGGTTCCAATGATGTTCTTGTTCTTTGGCCTAGGAACAAGCTCCCAAGTTTCATTTTTATCTATTTGATCTAGCTCTTCATTCATTACAATGACCCAATTTTGATCCTTGTTAGCCTCTATGACATTATTTGGTTCTATCTTGGACAAGAGAGCAAGGTTTTCTTGATTTTAAATAATTTTCAACCTTCTTCTTATTTGTATGCTTGCTTCTTTGTTTCCTATGATGTAATTTTATGGATGATCCCTCTTAACCTATCTTGAGGGGATTTTGTATTAGTTATTTCTTCATGTTCATCTTCATCTTCTTGATCAACTTCTACAATTTAATCATCATCCTAATTTTCAATGCTTTGTGGAGTCTATGTTGCACGAGTTGTAGTTTTCTTTAGATATGATTCATCAATTATGACATTGGTGCTCTCAACTATATTTTTTGGACCTTATTGTAGCACCTACATGTTGAAATAACAACTGAGTATCCTAATAAAATTCCTTCATCACATCTTGAATCAAACTTACCAAGATTTTCATCATCTCTATAATAAAACACTTTCTTCCAAACACTCTTATGTTCTTCACACTTATAGGTATTACTCTCTAAATATCATAAGGTGTATTATTTCTATTTATTCTAATTTGATATATGTCCAAGATGTATATTTTTGTGTTAACAACCTCCCTCCAATATCCACCTGATAATTTTACCTCATTAAACATGGTTCTAGCCATTTTTTTCATTATCTTGTTCTTTATCTCCACTACCCCGTTTTGTTGAGGTGTTCTTGCAACTGATAATTGTCTTAATCTGTCAAATCTTAAGCTCTTGATTTTTGCATTCTTTTCAATCTTCACTACTGCTTTTAATACCTTGAACCTATCTAATGCTTATGATTTATCCTTGAGGAAATAAACGCAAGTCATCCTTGTGAATTCATCAATCAGTAGCATGAAATATATTTCTCCTTGAATTTTTTCAGTTCTAGTTGGTCCAACAAGATCAGTGTGAATCGACTCTATAGGTCTAGTAGTAGAATACTCTTTGGATTTGAAGATTGTTCTAGTTTGTTTGCCATGAAGGCATCATTTAAAAAGATTGTCAATAGGTTTAGATATTTTAGGCATGTTTATTACACATCCCATAATGATATGAACAATGTTGTCAAAATTTAGATGTCTTAATCTCCTGTGTCAAATCCAACTATCATCCACTTTGCTAGAAATACATTTCTCTTAGTTGATCCCCTTTAGGACATACATATTTTTCTTGGTTCTCTTTGCCTTACCAACACCATTACCTATTATTTTCTATATGTCACACCCTTTTCATTAAAAACCATTGTAAACCCCTTTTTTCACATTTGACTTACACTCAAAAAGTTGTATTTCAGACCTTCAACATACAAAATATTTTCAGTGATAGTCTTTCCATTATCAAGACTTAATTTTCATTTTCCCAAAATGTTAGTTGATGTATTATCACCAAATCTCATTATTCTGAAGCATTTTCTTCTAGAGAAATGAACTTACTCTTGTTTCTTGTCATATGGCTTGATCAACCACTATCTATATATCATTTCATACATTCACTTTGAGAATGAATGACAATTTGAGCTATTAAACCTTGTTCCTTCTTACACTGTAGAATATTATTTCACAATTTACACATTCTTGTTTTTCTTTAGAGGTCTTTTACGGTAAAATTTGGTTGTGTTTCAATACTTTTGACAGATTTGTAACAAATTAGTTGAGGTGTCTTCCATCACCTTTTGAATTTCTCCTACACCTTGAAGCTTTGTGACCAAAAATATTGCATAAAAAACAATATCCATAAAATGAATGATCATACCTTATTGCATGGGATTGCTTTCTTGAAATGTAATATCTTCTTGACATTATTGACCTCATCTTTCCTTACTTTGGGTGGTCTTGATCACATTCCTACTTACTAATTCATCATCCTTATTTTCTTCCTTAAATCCTAGGGCAATTTTGTCATTAAAAATATTTGCTTACTTAGGAGTTCATCTAACTCATTTGTGTTTTTATCAAATTTACGATATGCCTTCAACTTGCTTGAAGTCTGATCCAATTGAGTTTGCATAACCTCTAGTTCTACCTTGAGTTTTATATGCTCTTCTTCCTTGGTTTTGAAATATTCCTTAATCAAATTTATTTGTGCCTCAAGTTCCTTGACCATGTCTTCATGTTATTGAACATTCTTGTCTTGTCTTTTCTCAAGAAGACTGATTTTCTCTTCATACTCTTTCACCATTAATTTCAACTTTTGATTCTTCTTTCTTTGATGTTTCAATTCTTCTAGAGAATTTATTAACTCAACTTTAAGATTCACATCAACATCCTCCTCATCTGAGCTATCATCTACAAACTAAATTTTACCTTTTGAGTTGCAAGAAGTGATTTCTTCCATGGCCATGAATAGAATCTCAAATTGCATACCTTCATCTTCACTTTCAGATTTTTGGAGTCACTTGTTTCAGATGAACTTGATGTCTCTTTGGTATAAAATTTTTCTTGTTCTTGAAATACTTCTTCTTACCTTCATGTTTCTTGAACTTATTATTTTTATTATGAGAGGTTTCTTAATCATGCTCATCATGATATCATTTGTTCTTGTTGGGACACTTGGATGCAAAATAACCCACCTTTCCACAATTGAAACACTTAATAGGTGGATTTCCTTTGTAATTTCCTAACACTCTCTTCATCTTCCTAAAAACATAGACTCAATTTTATCATCATCTTCATCCATATCATATTCAAATTTATTCTTCTTATCTTGGGATTCCTTATCAGCGTTGAATGTTGTTTCTTTCTTAACTGATTTTGAATAAATATTTTTCATTTCATATGCATTTAAAATTCCATGAATATCATCCATTGTCAAAGTGTTTTTGTATTTGGATTCCTGTAAGATTAACACATTGGATTCATATTTAGGAGATAAGGATATAAGTACATTTTATACAACCACACTCTTCTCTATCTTCTCTCCTAGACATCTGATCAGATTTATCACTTCATCCACCATTTACAAGTATGATGCAATAGTTTCACCTTCCTTCATTTTTAGTATTTAAAAATTAGTATGGTAGGTCAACAAATTGGATAATTTTACCTAACTATCTCCTTCATATATGGTCTTCAATTTGTCTCAAATGTCTTTGGTTATGGTACAATGTATGAATTTTATGAATTCAACCTCTTCCATACCACATAGGATTGCATTCATAGCTTTAAAGTTGTTTTCACTTTCTCTCTATCCAGTTGCATCAGTTAGAGGTTTAGATGGAATGGTATAGCCATTGAAAAATTGACTACCATATGTAAAAACCCAAAGACATGAGGTATGTCTTCATCCTAACACTCCAAAATGCATAATTTGATCCATTGAATAGAGGTGGATTAGAGCTAGAGAAATCACTTTGTCCTTGACTATTGGCCATGCTTGTTATACTTGGATCTCCTTTGAGAAGTTAAACTCACTACAAAATGACCAAGATCTGATACCAATTGTTGTAAATTAGGATACTGAGAGGGGGTGAATCAATGTCAATCCAAATTTAACATTATAATTCAAAACTAATGAGATTATTTCAACATATTTTGGAAGAATGAATCACATGATTCACATGAATTCAGCAAGAAAAACACATAGTGAGAAAAAAATTTATTTGGGAAACCCAAGATGGGAGAAAACCACTAAACTAATGGATTACGCTTACAAAGGTTACAAATTTTTTGAGCACCAACTCACCATGAAGCACCTACTTCAAGAATCTTGAATCTTCTGCAAGTTTCAATATGCATGAAATCACCTACTTTAAGAAATTTTTGAGCTTCAAATCAAACTTCACTTAAAATTTTGATGACTTACTTGACAAGGTTGTTAATCCAATAGATAGTGATCCTAGATTAGTTCATACATCTTCATACACAACTTTTGATTACACTTACTTCAATACATGATCAACTCTCTCTTCACCTTTTCAATCTCACACTAAGATCTAATATCTTTCAACAACTTCTATACAAAAATGAGCTATTTGTAAACAACATAGACCCATACACATGACGCACTTGACACCTCGAACAAAGGATATGAATAGCTCATACACAAAATATTCCTATAAGAGATATCCTTTCATTTGACCTCTTTCAGTTACTTGCATAATTTTTTCAAACTTTGTTAAGATTCACTTTTTCAAATGATGACCAATGGGAAGTTCAAAAACATATCACTCTACATTCATCTATAACATTCCTTTTTGTAACACCTATCTCTCACTTGTCGTAGTATTTGGTGAGAAAACTAACCTGATGCTCATTAGGGATATTTACAAGGTATTATTATCAACTACGGATGTTAGAATCATGCTTTGAGATGCTTTAAATCCTTTTCATATTCTTCATCACTTTCAATGTAGCCTTTAAACCTTATTTGACCTCCTATGAGAGAACTAAATTCTTGAACTAAAAACCACATTCCTAAGAAAGATGTATGAAGGAGAATTTGAAGTTAAAGTTACCAAATACTTATGTGAACCAAAGTTGTAGGTTTTCTTCACATTAATAAGATCTTCCATTACATATGTGACATTTTGAAGTTTCCTCATCAACTATTCACAATACTCTTTAACATAGATATGAAAAATCTCATATCATAGTCAAGGATGAGCTTAGAGATTACAAAGATCAAGTATTCATGTGATTTCAAGCATGAGGAAGAATTTTTTTGAACTATATGACATCTTCAACTATTAAGGAAACAAGGTACTTCATGAAATGTACACTAAGATAGGACATGAAGTAGTTTGTTCAATATTTCCTTCACAATCATCAACACCTGACATAGGAGGTCTATATTTCAGTCATGAAGAAGTTTGGAAAACCATAAATAAAAGTATTCAATGGTTTATTAGATTTTTAACATGGCATTAAATGTTTGTAGACACCCTTTGCTATCAATAGGAAGAAGAGTATCCTTACTCACTTCATGGAGTATGTTATTGAGCAAGATAATCACTTATTTGCTTATACAATACTATGTCTTCAAGAATTAAACCAATCTTTGCCAAAACTCGGTTATCCACGACTTTAAGAGCACATTACATAGGAGTGTTGATGTTGTAAATCTTCCTTAGGTTCAAGCAAAGACTGATATGAAGGTAACTAGATCAAACTTACTTGATCTCCACATTCTACTCGAGTTAGGGTTTTATGGTTTAAAACCCTAGTCATGTATTTCAAGGCTTTCAACAATCTATTATCCATTTTTATGTCAATGCAATTGAAAAAGGACTTCATAATATATTCTTGACATATGTTTAAGCATTCTTTTAGAGGTATTGATAAGATAACTTCATGATTAAGGTCAAAGGTTCTTATCATCTTGAATGTCACAAAAGAAAAACAGACCCAATCTTAAGAATGAGGTGTTCTACTTGTGTCAATATCTATATAATGTTTCTAAATAACTATTCGAAGGATATCATTTATTTAATCATCTTATCAAACTGAATAAACCACCATTTTAAGGAAAATATCCATTGAAAACAAGCATTTCAGGTTTTTTTTTACACTATCTCTTTACTCACCATAGGACAATTTTGATGTGAAATCTTCTTGCTAAAAAAATTCATACATATGAATAACCCAAGCCACCAATATATCAAATTAGATCAATATACCATCTCCAAATTTTTAAATTATGGGTTATGAAGAGGAAATCACAACTACACCTCATATTTCAATTCTTCTTTACTAGGCATATGTGATAATTGAAAACCAATGAGAGCTATCACTTCATAGTGCTTCACCAAATCCATTTAGAGCTACATCAAGTCATCTTGAACCTGTAGAAGGTGTTCTCATATATTCTTCATTTCAACATTAGTTTTATACACAAAAGCACCTTTTAAACACCATGAGTGTATACACAAGGCTTACAAGAATGAGTTAGACCTGTATGGTATAGTCATGCTTGAAGAGTATAAATTCAATAAATTTAACATACAATAAGTATTATAAAACCCTTAGTGGTTGAATCAAATTTCCAAATTTATTTGGAGACAAATAAGTTCATTTCATGCCTATTGCTTCAAGAAAAAGGATTGGTGAGGGTATGAACAATGCTAGAAAAATGAAGAGAACTTTCTTGTTCTTCCATCTTTTGACCTCAAGATTTTGAAAAATCTCATCCTTGGAGTTCTCTTCAAACAATCCTTGTACGATTAATTTAAAGAAGGATTTTTATTTTTTTGAGTGCTAAGAAGATAGGTCACTATTTTAGCCCTTCTCTCTTTACCTGGTTTTAGTAAAACTTGAATATCTTCAACAATATTCTTCAAATTTTCATGAAACTTGACCCAAGCACTAAAACACCTCCTATACATTATCCATATATTTATTTCTCATAAATTATCCTTTTCAATTTATACCAATCTCATTTGTCTATGCCTTCACTACTAGTTCTCAAAGGTAGTTTTAGTGAAAACCTCAAATTTTCCTCCAAGAGATAAATTATACCCAAGGTAGCTTCTCATAAATTTTCTACGTAGTGTTCTAGGCTCATACAATGCTTAAATAGGATTTTCATGGTCTTATTTGATCTCATATGCCTCATTAGATTCTAGACTAGCCTAAATGAGCTAGTTTCAACTATGACTTTCAAGACATGACCTAATGATCACCCTATAATCTCTTTCACATCCTTTAAACACCATTTCATATATGTCGGACACCTAATAAAATCACACCAAGCATATCCATACCTTCATTAGGTGCCAACCTCACTTTGAAGAAGCCTTTAACACCCTGAAACCATCTTGAATGTTCAATAAAACACCTTGAGACCACTTTTTCAACATGAAAAACCATTTAGAAGGAACTAACCTCATAATATTCCAATCCTCATTTTCCATTAATTCCATGTGACATCAATGACAACACAAACTAATGCAACAAGGTTCAACATTTTGAGCATCAAACATGGTCACGGAGATTAAGATATGTGTCTCAATATTTGGGAAACAATTATTTCTTACATATGTTGTGAAAGGTAGATATCTAGTCCATTGGTTCATATTTTATATTGTCTTAAGCATGATCATTCCTCTTAGGGGTAGTGTGAAGATGTGTATCATTTTTTTCCTTATGTTCAAGATCAAAAGTAAGGTATTTAGTCAATGAACAAGGTTATAGATCTATATAGAGATACTTGTACAGGAGTTGATGATCCATTAAGAAGAAATTAGTGTCCTTGGTAACATAACTAAGACAAAGCTATGGGTATGAGTCTTTAAGATTGTGCATTTATTATAAATTCCATAAGAACGTTTATGAATTTTTGATATACCATTGGTTGGACTTGTACAAGAAGTTTTGAAGGATGATGGTCCTTTAGGACTGATTAAAGAATCAAATATGACAAAGTCTTGAATGTTCCAAGTAATAGTAAAGAAGAATATTGTCTACATTTCCTAGTTTGGTAAAAACTTAGAGTTATTTTAATGTTATAAAGATTAGATGGTTTCGAGAAGAATGAAATATATTTGTATAACGTTCTAGGTAGAGTTTCAGTTCTAGTGCAATTAGGTACCTTGATACATCTTGAACCACTAAAGGTATTCTTGTTTTATCGTGTCCTTTCATTGTTATGATATAATACTACACGGAATGTGCTCCAAGTTGGTTTGTAAGTTCTACATGTTGTATCAATCGAAAAATGAAAAAATGTTGCAAGAAGAAGTTACGTAATGGAAAGAGAAATATGAAAGTGATGCTTAGAGGTTGACTTGAATGGTTTTCAAGAGAAAAATGTATCTTGAGTGTAAGTTATGCGGTGATGAGCTAAAATTATCTCGAGACCTTATAGAGTGTATTGATCTTCCATCAAGAGAATAAAGTATCTAAAAAGGGCTATAATTATGTATAACAAGTATATGGAAGTATTACGGGAAGGAGAGTTGGTTATATGATCCAATAGTTGTGTTGACATGAAAATGAGGCTGAGAATAATAAATAAATGTTTTAGGACCGTGATGATGTTTGTGACTTTTCTCAATAATGAGTGCTCAAGGTATGTGATGACAAATTTTTCATAGATATTTAGATATTGATGGAGTGATGACAGGGGGTCATTAGAGTATGTTTCATGAGTTGAGTTTACTCTGTAGCATGGATAAGTTTAACTAAATTGGATTGAAAGTATACTTTATTGATTTCAGTCCTAAAGATGGTTACGCTAGAATGGAGGTAGAATTAGTGGTTTCTTACATAGTGCATACCTAGAAGATGATGGATAATAGGTATGTAGACAAATTTTGGTAAACACAATCTTAGGGAGAGCTCTTTGAAAACTCATGTCAGGTCCATAGATCTCATTTATTGTTGATAAAGTGAAGAAAAAAATAGTACGATCCAAGGGGGATTGTAAGCATGTAATTCATTTTTACATTGTGTCTTGTCATTGTGAGTTATATTTTTCCATTTCTAGTTGTTATTTTTCCTTTTCATATATATTAGAGGCGAAGTTGCATTAGTAACATGAAAAAGAGGTCATGTGGGTATTTTATCTTGAGGTTTCCATCAATGTTTCAAGGTGGTTTCTATCAATAACAAATGGGGAGATTGTTGGAAATTGTGTTTGTAGTTTTCATTGATGGAAAAGGGTGTATAAGTGTCATATGAGTCTCCATGATGTTTCAATCAAGGTCAATTATGAATTTTAATTGGTAGTGTCTTTGTTTTGTGAATTTCATTTGTGTTTGGTACATGGTCCAAGCATGCATGGTCATGGTATTAGTGCTAAAATTTTAGTTTAAGGTCTTCATGAGGTCATACATGGTCCAAGATGTATGTAATAGTTGTTAATATGGCTGCAATGAGTCATCATTGTCAGTTCATGAGTTTTATGGGTTGAGTCAGGTCAAGATAGGCCTATTTATATACCTAGAGCATGGTACATGGTGGAGTAGCATGAGGTATGGAGAAGGGAAGTCATGTTCAAGCATGGTTAGATCATTTTGGTTTTTCATATCATGTGTATGAGGAGTTTCAGGTCATATCTCACTTGTTTCATGATGGTTCATGGTCCTTATGAAGCAAGAAGGTGAAGAAAAGGTAGGATAACAAAAGTAAGTATTAGTGGCTAGAGAGTTTTAGAAGCATTTGAGAACTGAGGTGAGTTTGTACTATTATAGGATGTTTTCATGATGCTTCATGATAACTTTCAGTCAAAATTTTGAAGTAAAAGTCAAGTTATTATTTTTTTGGTAAAAATGAGTTCTAGAGAAGGTGAAATTAGCTCGATATGGCATCTTGTTTGGCTCAGCCAATCACATAAAATTTACATGGTACCCTGTGGATTTATAGGATGATTTTTCATTGAGTTGAGACTATTTTACAAAAATAATGAGATGGATTGATCATCGAGTTTTATGAACAATTGTTAAGAAGTCAAGTTGGTTTGAAACCCTAATTAAACCCTCCTTCTAGAGTTATTGGATAAAGATGAGTTGTTTAGGATTCAAATTTATTAGGAAATATAGTTTAATGAATTAGGCTGTAGATAATTTTTCTAATCTTATTTTGGCATAGGTTTCATGATCTAGCTATTTCATGAAGTTAGATAAAAACCCTTGTTTTGTGGAGATTTGCAATTTCAGAGCTAAGATGGAATATTCAAGATGAAAATTTAAATGTTATATAATCCTTGGGATATGTGATACACATCCATAAAATGTTTAAAATATATTTCTTGGGAAAAATGGAATGTACGGGTCCTCAAGTAGAACTACCAATTTTAGCCTAAAAGGGCTAAAATCTAGTATTTTGGTTTTAGATGATATTGATTGAGATGCATCTTATAGCTGTTGTTTTTGGTCATGAATAGAATTTGGACACCTAAAATGATAGTTTTGATCATTTTATTTATCATATGAATTGGTTTCATGTTGAAACCCTAGTGGCCTAATTAGCTTTATTAGGTCTCTTTAGAAGCGATGAAGGAACAAGTGTGTCGGATCAGTTTTCTCCACATGATATATGCATGTTAGTGCTTGATGATGTTTTCCATGTCTAAATTGATGTGTTCAATTATTTTTAGAGATTTTAATTTTCCTTGAATTTTTTTTGAGTCATATTCCTTAAGACTAGTTCTTAAGTCCACTTTGGCAATTTTGAGTAGTTTCGTAGAGATTGAGCTAGTTGGAGACCTTGCACTATTAGTTGGAGGATAAATTGAGTTGTTCCAAAAATTGATTCAGATTAACTTCCAATGGTATATCACTTGATCAATGATGATTATTTTTTCTATGTTGAAACCCTAGCTTCCTAATTAGCTTTATTAGGTCTCTCAAGTAGCGATGAAGGAACAAGTGTGTTGGATCGCTTTTCTCCACATGATATATGCATGTTAGTGCTTGATGATGTTTTACATGTCTACCTTGATGTGTTCAATTATTTTTTTAAGCTTGTAATTTTCCTTGAATTTTTTTTGAGTCATATTCCTCAAGACTAGTTCTTAAGTCCAGTTTGGCAATTTTGAGTAGTTTCAGAGATTGAGCTAGTTGGAGGATAAATTGAGTTGTTCCAAAAACTAGATTCAGATTAATTTCCAATGTTATATCACTTGATCCATGATGATTATTTTTTCTATGTGAATTTGGTTGTTCTTCAGTACTATTTTATGGGTTCTTTAAGACCTTGTTTGGATTGCTTATCTATTGGAGTGTGTCATGGAGAAGTTGGATGTTTAAATGCTTATTGTGTTTTTGATGATGTTGTGCAGATATGATTCACATTTTTAGATATTATTGAGTCATGACAAAGCTTCTATGATCTCTTTAATATTATTTTTCATTCATTGAAGGAGAAGGCTAATGTTTTAGGCCTTGTTTGAGTGTCTTGGTGTTCGATGGAGATGTCTTGACCCTTGTCGACCTACTTAGGTCCTTTATATTGATTTATATGATTTTTTTATTTTTGTGTTGCTATGACTGACCTATATGGTCATGGATGACCTAGAGGTTTTATGAACTTATATTGGGTATATAATCTAGTGTATTTGTTCATTTGTGATGAGTTGAAATAGAGGGGTTATAAAGTGACCTATATGAGATTGAAGAAGAGTGTAGAGGGGTTATGAAAAAATCCTAGAAGAGTGATGAATACTTGAGAAATATTGAGGATCAACTTTGTAAAGGTAATTTATCTATTCAGCCCATGAAAATAAATAATTGAGCGAGTTAGAGAGAGAGAGAGAGAGAGAGAGAGAGAGAGAGAGAGAGAGAGAGAGAGAGAGAGAGAGAGAGAGAGAGAGAGAGATTGATGAGGGTTTGGTATCTTTAGAGCTGAACATAGATAACAATCAATTATGGGAGAAAAATATATTTTATGATCATTAATTTAAAATCTTGTGTGATGAGTAATATTCATGCAAGTCCTTTTTATGATTTCTATTGGTAAAGGTTTTAGGGGTTGATTCTCTTTATGGGGTTGGTTCCTCACTAAAGAAAGCTTGCAAGATGTGTAATATTCTTGTAATTCCTTTGTTCTAAATAATATTAACAAAGGTTTTAGTAGGTTTTCTTCCCCTTGAGGGTTTCCCACATACATCTAGTTTCTTGATTTCTCTCTCATACTTGAATGTTGTTATAAATGTTTAATACACACTTAATAAGCTCACATGGTTTATGGTTGATGAATTAATGGTTTGGATGATGTATGTTTGATATGGTAAATGAAGTTTAAATTATTGTATAACTGATTCAACCCCCTCTCATTCATTGTGTGGGGATACCCCATATTTAGCAAGATCATACACTTAATATAATTCAAATCAACATATTCCATACAATAATACATACCACATATATAGGAGAGGATCTCTAACCTCTCCCACTAAATCTAGGTGGGTGGTTCAACCACCTTTATTCCCTAAACTATCTCACCCTACATTCACTCAACCTTCCCTAAAATAACTCTCCTAAATCCTACGTGAGTTGTTTTCTCAACTCACTTACATTATTTTCCAATCATTTAACATTAGATAGCACATAATAATGTGCACACTAATTATTCCTAACATTCCCCCCTTAGTGTGCACATGGGAAAGAATGTCGCATGCTAGAGCACGAGTGTGCATGTTGGCCTCGTAGCTTGTTCTTCTAGGTTGATGAATCTCCTCACTTTGTATTTTCCCCCTTAATCAAAAAACATTTGGATGTCAATTTCCATTGATAATGCATCCAAGTACAAAAATAATGGCTCTTTATAATTTTTCAAAAATATCTACCTACCCCCTTTTTGAAACAATATATACTTCCCTTTTACAAAGTATTTCTTTAATAGGAAGATATACCCCTTAATTAAAAAACTTCACCATATAGGAGGTGTAAAAAGTGTTTGACCCTCACACTTATCATTACCCTCAAGGTCATTATATATATATATATATATATATATATATATATATATATATATATATATATATATATATATATATATATATATATATATATATATATATATATATATATATATATAAAAATTCATTAGGTTATATATGACTAAATCTATATGCCAAAACTTTTACTTATGTTTTAAACATTTGACCTTTTGAAAAATACATTGTCCCCCGATTTAGGATTAGGGCATAGGTCTTACCATCACAAGTCTTTATGCAACCACATGAGGAGATAAAATTTGATGTGGATTGTATGCCACTTTCAAGAACATGGTGTTCGTGAGAGGATCTGGACAGTTATACGATATGTGACTTGCCACTAATGTCAATCCAAATAGCAAAGATCATTGTAGGGTGAATGAAAAATGGTATTTCTAAGCAACAAATACATCACTTAAATGGGATTTTAATGCATTGAGGATCACGTTCCAACACAAAATCAACTCATCAAACATACAAAATTATATCTCCTATAGCAAGAAAGGGTTATATGATCTCGAGTAGATTATTGATGGATTTGCGTTGAGATAAGATGGAGAAATTTCCAATCTATGTTGAGGAGAGCTAAATCACCAATGTTGGGAGGATCGATCCACTTGAAACTCGAGATGCATATCATATCTATCTCATGGCAGGCTTATGGGCCTTTATATGCACATCTATTGGATTTGAATGCATACTGATAGGAAAATCGAGTTCCATAATTCTTTGAGATTGCCACCATGAACATAACAGACATTCCCAACTTGGAACGAGAGGGAAAAAACTCACAAGATTGATTCAATACATGTTGGATTGGATTGAATATTATTGTGTTGATATTAGTGAACAACATTCCTTCTTCAATTTATTATTCTTTGAATCCTGAATTGAGTCGTGGTGGATAAGGGGTCAAGTTTCTTTGAGTAAATCATAGATCTAATCAATTTTCTTGATCATAGAGTTATTGTCATCAAGTCTCATTGTGCTTTCATTTTGAGAAATCCATTTTCTCATCGCTATTAATAGTTCCTAATTACGATGAGCACTAGGTGTTGCTCATGAATTTTCACTCTCACTTTGAGGTTTTCTTGTAGAATAAGCAGAATTTCTTCTTGTATTTGAATTTCTAGAAAATAAAGGGTGATTATTATCACTATAGTTCTCTACATATTTTGACATCTACACATCGAATTTCTTTGGTATCAAGACTTAGATCACCAAATTAGGTGTCAAGGCTGGATTAGGAGTCATCAATTTGAAATAGATTAATCACATTACTCGCAATCTGTTAAACTTTGTGAGTGCCCAATCCATAAATCAAATGCCTAATTGAAGCCGAGATATCTCACTATTACAATACCAAAAATCTAATGCAATACTCAAACTTAATACCAAGCTCTTAACAGAAAGCTAAAAATATGCATGCGGTCAAACCATACAAATAATTTTTAATTATATTGTTGTAACATTTTTTTCCCTGGTTTTGAATATGAAAAATGGTGGACAAAATGGAAGAAAAACTGCGAAAAGAGTGTACAAAATGGAGAGATAAAGATAATGAATATGAATGATTGATGTCAATGGGTTCATTGCGAGGTCTCGTGGTATCTACTATTACCATTAACAAATATGCAAGAAGGGTGGATGCTACTGAAATCCATATTTCACACGAGGTCCGTGGTATCCCACTAGTCTTTCATTTGCATTGCTTGACTTCACAACAAATAAATGGGCACGAAAAAGGGAATGGGGTCATAGAGGTCCATGGGATCTACTAACCCATTTCCTTAATCAAATTGACAAATGAAACATGAGTGGGGTGAGATTCAGAGAGGTCTCACAGAAACCTGCTCTGATACCAAATGTGGGGGCTACCCCATATTCAACAAGAGCATATGCTCAATATAATTCAAATCAACATATTCCATAAAATAATACATACCACATATAAATGAGACTATCTCTAACCTCTACAACTAAATATAGGTGGGTAGTTTAACCACCTTTATTTACGCTACGCCCTTAATCATATATCTTATATTGGATGTATATAGCCGACTTGTGGCTATCATAACTTCTTATCATTATGTATTTCTTTCATATATGTTATATTTTCATTAGTGGGTCGGCCTTGGTGTTGGCCATAACATAGGAATAGTATATATAGAGGTTAGTAGGTAGTATTTGATCATCATTGGAGCATTTGAGTATTATTGTATGGTTTGGAGGTTGCCCCCTCGAAGTGGCGTAGCTATTCTTATTGCATATTGAGATCATTATTCTAGAATATGGTGTTATTGGATGTTATATTTCTACTCATGATCTGAATTATACAAGTAATTTCATTACAAGTGGTATCAGAGCTTGAACTCGGCCAACACTGCGTCAAACCCTAATTTTGAAGGTTCGTCCATATCTCAACATCAGTAGCGAATTTTTCAAAATTTTTTTGGTGTGGCGAAATCAGTCAAGTAAGCTTCCCTCAAAATTTTAATACTTTTTGACTTGTTTTGCAAAAGTTATAGCGGTTTTATGTTTTTTCATAATTCGGCTACATAGGGTGCAATTTGTGGAATTTTTCAAAGTTATTTACATTTCCAGAAAGAAGATTAAAAATTAGTTTGAGTTCGTTCTTTGAGTTTTATAAAATTTGGCCGAATTCCTATTGAAATCTGAAACCCTAAATTTTGACCTTGATCCTTAAATCTTACTATTTTGGGGCATCATGGCTGGGCCTTCGACAAGAGGAAAAAGAATTCCATCACTCCGGGTAAAACCCCTGATAAGGATGAGATAATAGTTGAGGAGTTAGAGTCAGAAGGGGTATCTACAGAGTCCTCAGGGTTAGGGTTTACTTCAACTGACCATAAGGTCAGCTATCTTGAAGTTAGAGTTGCGAAACCTTGAAAGTAGAGTGGCCAAAAAAAAGATGTAGAAAAGATTGGACAACGATTGGAGGATTTCATTCAAAAATTTAGCTACAATATCATGGGTCATAATAGCATTCCTAATGAGCCACAACTCAATCATACTCACACTAACCATGGTGGATCATACTTTCTTGGCATTATATGGGTATCATCCACCATCTATCACTTCATCTTTGAGAGTCCAGCCAAAGGTTTGAGCAGTTGAAGAACATATTCAACACCAACAAGAGGTGCTTTGTAGTCTCAGGGAGAATTTTTCCATGTCACAAAACCGCATGAAGTAGCAGGCAGACCAACATCGCGGTGAAAGACATTTTGAAGTCGGTGATTAGGTTTTGTGCGTTCTGACCATATAAGCAAATGTCCTTAAAACAACACAAAAAGGATAACAAGCTTTCACCTAAATATTATGGTCCTTATCAAGTGTTACAAAAGATTGGCAATGTAGCATACAAACTAGAACTTCCTCCAACTACTCGAATTCATCCAGTATTCCATGTATCTTGCCTAAAGAAGGTAATTGGACAGACAATATCAACCCAGACAGTGTTACCGAGCTTGATGAAGAGGGTAGAATCATCCTGGAACCAGAATGCATCCTTCAAACATGCACTAAGAGGTTGAGGACAAGGGTCATCACTGAGTATTTGATCAAGTGGAAAAATCTAGACAATGAAGACACAACTTGGGAGGATGCAAATTTCCTGCAGCAACATCCAGATCTTCTCAACATTGGGGACAATGTTGCTTTGAAGGGGAGGGGCATGCTACGCCCTTAATCATATATCTTATATTGGATGTATATAGCCGACTTGTGGCTATCATAACTTCTTATCATTATGTATTTCTTTCATATATGTTATATTTTCATTAGTGGGTCGGCCTTGGTGTTGGCCATAACATAGGAATAGTATATATAGAGGTTAGTAGGTAGTATTTGATCATCATTGGAGCATTTGAGTATTATTGTATGGTTTGGAGGTTGCCCCCTCGAAGTGGCGTAGCTATTCTTATTGCATATTGAGATCATTATTCTAGAATATGGTGTTATTGGATGTTATATTTCTACTCATGATCTGAATTATACAAGTAATTTCATTACAATTTCTTAAACTATCTCACCCTACATTCACTTGAAATTACCTAAAATCACACTCCTAAATCATATGTGAGATGTTTTATTAACTCACTTACATTATTTTCCAATCATTAAACATTAGCTAGCACATAATAATGTGTATACTAATTATTCCTAAAGCACGTTGTGCTTCTAACAACCCCCATCATTTTATCAAGAAACAACTTTCAAGGAAGAATTAGGACCAACTTAGTGATCTATGAATGTTTTTCACCTTTAAATTTTGTTGATCAACATATTATGACACTCTCTTTTGTCATCTTCTCTTCTCAAACTGCCATGGTATGCTTATTCTTTGTTATTTTGTATCTTCTTATCTCTTATTCTTTGTCTTCTCTCTATTTATGAAGTACTGATCACATCATCATGCTCTCATCATTATTCAACATAATATGAGCTGAAATCAACAACTTCTCTCCATACCTTTGTTGCTCTAGTCTTTAATACTCACAAAACTGATTGGTTTTCTAACTCACTCATTATTCTTCTTCACTAGGTCATAGCCATGCAAAAACAGTTCTTCATCACCTATAGGATGTTCTTCATGAACTCATTTCACTCTTCATATGGTCTTCATACCTTTTTCTACTCAAGCATTCACCACTTAGCTCACACTTTTCTCCATACTCTCTCCATACCTCAAATAACCCTTGTTAGCCTTGCTTATATACCTATCTCTTGATCAAGAACACATATAGGTTAGTCATGATAGATGATGGAACACCATAATAGCATCTATAAAAAAATCTTCAATCTAAGTTCCATTTGGACTGAAACAACTCAATTAGGTTCATACTCCTTCATTAGGTCTCAAGAAGGCCTAATACATTAGGTCTACTAGCACAATGATGCAACTTGAACTTCTTGGGAAACTAAGAACATCACCAAAGCACAAAAAAATTCCAAGAACATTTTCAATGACCTTTACATACTTCCTCCATGCTGAAATAGCTCTGCAACATCCATTCTCACCATGAAACCACCTTGAGAACATGACTTTCCTACTAGGTCCTCAAAAACCAGTTTTCAAGAATCAATCTTGTACCACCTTGAAACACTTCACCAAGATGAATGAAACATTCCAAAAGGTACTACATGACCTCAAAAACATCACCAAATTCATTATATACCTTAACTTAGAGAAAATTCCCAAGAATAACTTTTCTCCAAGCACACCTAAGAATTATACCAAAGTTTTCCCAAAAACCAGTCATGATAAATTCACTTGGTATGACCTCTAAATGATTGAAAATTACATGTAAATCATTATATATGCGTAGTATAGGTCCATGAAACCATGAAGCATCCATTTTTTCAACTAGAAAAATGTTAAAAATTAGAGCTACAACAAATTCTTCATAAAATGGTATTTTGTTTGGGGTCCACTCGCTCATCTCAAGAACAAAAACCACCTTGAGATAGTTGGGATATTTTTCTACATGATCCAATCATAAAACTATCAAAACCAATCCATTATGGGCCTTTTTGAACAAGATCTCTCCCATAAAATTAAAGCTACGATTTTAGTAGTGTTTTAGAGCTATGTTGGTGTTAACGATTGTTCATAAAGATATGGACCTTAAAACCCAAACTAATGCCTGGAGATCTTAGCTAGGACACATATATCTCTCTCGAGAAGTATTGCTTTGAGAAAATGTTTTAGGTGGACAAATTGGTGGGCATCTACCAACGCTCTAATACTCTATTTCCCTCTACTTGAATGGTCAATCTCCATTTATTATGCCGGAATGAAATAAAAAAATTGGTGTCCTTAGAGTTCGGGATCCAACAGGGACACTCAATGAACCTGCGGAAAAATCATACCATTTTTTTGCAAAGGATAAATTCGCTAAGAGAGTAGGAAATGGAGTGGGAAAAAGAGATGGGGGATTAATATTGTAGGTATAAAATCATATTCCTACAACCATTAATTAGAATACTTCAACACACATAGATATAAAGAACACAACTTTTCTACTAGCAACAAGACAAGACAAGATTAAGAACACAAAGTCTCATTAATATCCTTATCAAAAAGGCAAGAAAATCCTTTCTCTTTTATTGATGTTTTGAAAAATTTGTACATAGTATGAAATGGAAGAACATGAAATGAGGGAATTAGAAGAAATGATATCTCTTTTGATGATTCACAAGTAGTAATCTCTCATGAGAACACAAAATTAACAACCCCTAAGAGTGGGGAAGCCATTAGAATTTATTGACTTTGAGAAGTCTCCTCACCTCCCCCCACATGACTGTTCATTTTTCATTTCCACTCGTGACTCTTGAAATTTTTAGGAAAGAGCATTAAGTCCCATTTTATTTCTTAAGAGTGTCTTATTATATTTTAGACTATAGTCACATTAATGAATAGGATGAACATCATGATTACTCACAATGAAGAATTAGAAAGGGGGTAAATAAGATGAGAAATAATGAAGTAAGAAAGGGGGATAATGTTCCATATCATGAATGGGGATGCATCCTCTTTTGATGAAGATATTTCCGACAATAATCATAGATTCCTCCTTATATGTGATGTACAGATACACCTAGACTACGAAATGAGTGTTTATAAACATTGTTTCAAGACCTCTCAATGTGAGCTCCAAATATACATGGGAATTAGTCATAATTATCCTCATAGATACTTGATTGATGAGCCTTCTTAGCACATTGGTCTTTCCTTGACCATCTTGTTTCAAATCACCCACTCAACTAGAGATGAAGAGGAATACACTTGTTATAGCTTGCGATGCTTTGCCTTACTTTTAGACACTATTGAGCTTAAGATTATGCTTCTAGGACCCTTATGAAGTTATTATTTCTTTTTTGAGTTTTGAATTCATCCCATTACCTGTGGAGAGTCCCAAAAAGTGGAAAGATGACTTAAAATGGAGCCATATGTAACTTTCTGCACCCATAATGAATATTTTCTATTTTTAGCAAGTACGATAGGGACCTACTATTTTGAGACATAACACCTATTTTGTGTTAGGAATTAGAGAAAAATATGTGGAAACAATTCCTCAAACCACAACAAGAGGGAAACTATATAGCAGGATTATACTTGCGAAAATATAACAAAGATAAATGAATAATGCACAAAAGAAGACAAGAAAAGAATTAACGTGGTTCACCCAATGTGGGCTAAGTCCACCAAGAACTTGCTCATATTTTATTATCAACAAGAGTAAAATAACTCTCACAATCTGCTCTCAGTTATGAACTCACAACAGAATTCCAAAGATGTTAAACCACATCTAAACCATAATTGACACCCAATTGCATAACCTTGATCACTCTTGATCACCTCTTGATCATTAAGACTCAAGACCTCTTGAACACTCAAGATATCTTCAAGATACCCTAACACCTCTATTTATAGGATTAAAATCCTCTTAAGAAGTCCTAAAGCTGACCCTAGAAGTTTGAAAGTCATGATCTTTCAACTTCCCACGGCTGGAAAAACAATCCCGACGTTAACAACCAATTAACAACATGTTAACAGCAACATCACAACAACGACACAGTGACTACACAACAACGTCACAACAAATGACTGTAGAATGCTCCTGAAGTCTCCAAACTTAACCATTCAAGCTCTAGCACTTCAACACTAATTCAAGAAGACCAAAAATAGGCTCCACACCCCAACAATCTCCCACTTGGAGATTGTTTCCACTGAGCAAAGTTCTTAACCCTTCATTATCAACCATGAAGGCCAATCAAAGTTGAACACAACTTCAACTTCTCCCTTGTGACCACCTTGGTCATCATATCCGCAGGATTTTGACTAGTATGAATCTTTTCTAGCTTCAACTTATCTTCTTCCAAAGTTGTCCTGATGAAATGATATCTCAGTTGAATGTGCTTCGTCCTAGAGTGGAAAGCGGAGTTCTTCACCAAATGAATAGTGCTCTGACTATCATTGTGTAGTCTCCCAACTTCCTGCTTATGACCCAACTCATCAAGCAACTATTGTAGCCAAATAATCTCCTTACTTGCCTCTGTGGCAGCAACATACTCAGCCTTTGTGGTTGACAAAGCCACAACATTTTGTAACCATGAAATCCAACTCACCATTGTATCACCAATCGTAAATACATAACCTGTCATGCTCCTCCTACTATCCAAATCTCCTGTCATGTCTGAATCTACATATCCACGTAATGTAGTTTCTGATCCACCAAAACACAATGTTGCTCCCATGGTCCCTCTCAAATACCGAAGGATCCACTTTACTTCCTGCTAGTGCTCTCTACCTGGATCACTCATAAACCTACTCACACTCCCACTGCATGGGAAATGTTAGGCCTAGTGCATACCATAACATACATCAAGCTACCAAATACTTATGAGTATGGTACACTGGACATCTGGATTCTATCCTCCTTAGTCTTCGGACTCTGCTCCTTTGATAATTTAAAGTGACCTGCCAAAGGAGTACCATCCGGTTTAGCATCCTGCATACTAAACCTCTACAATACCTTCTTTATGTACTCTTCTTGAGATAATACTAGCTTCCTCTCCTTCCCGTTCCGAGTTATTCTCATACCAAGGATTTGTTTTATTGCCCCCAAATCCTTCATAGCAAAGGAGTCACATAGCTGCTTCTTGAGTACCTTTATATCCTGCATGTTCTTCCCCTGCAACAAGAATATCATCTACATACAGAACAATAATAATATAACTACCATCAAGAAAATTCTTGACGTATAAGTAATGGTCTGAGTGACACCTGGAGTAACCCTGCTCCTGCATAAAACTATCAAACTTCATGTACCACTGCTGTGGAGCTTGTTTCAGGCCATACAATCTCTTCTTCAATTTGCACACTAACCTCTCCTTCCCTTTGACCTCATAACCCTATGGCTGCTGCATGTAAAATTCCTCCTCCAACTCACCATGAAGGAATGCGGTCTTTACATCCAACTGTTTCTAAGTGCAGTCTTCTCAGTAACTAAACCAAGAACAGTCTAATAGAAGTCATTTTAACAACCGGAGAAAAAATTTCATCAAAGTCTATACCTTTCTTCTATGCAAATCCTTTGACCACCAACCAGGCCTTGTATCATTTCCTGCCTCCATATTCCTCTTTGATTCTATACACCCACTTGTTCTGTAATGCTCTCTTGCCCTCGGGTAGCTCCACCAGATCCCAAGTCTGGTTTTCCATAAGAGATCTATGCTCTTCATCCATGGCCTGCTCCCACTTCTTCCTGGCATCCACTTGCACTGCTTCCTCAAAGCACTCTGGATCTCCATTGTCAATGAGAAATAAATAATTCAAAGATGGAGTAAATCATTCAGGTTCCCTTCTTACCCTAGAAGACCTTCTCACCTCAGGAGTTTGGGGTTCCTGATGAGTAGGTACTGAATCGGCTGTTTGCCGAACATTTTGTTCCTAAACCAGCCCCTTAGACACCTTGTTTATGCTGCAATGTCCTCTAACATTGTGTATTCTTTCTTTGATTTCTCTTTATGTTCCTATAACTAATCTTTATACATGATTTTTTCATTAAAGACAATATCTCTAGACCGAAATATTTTCTTGTCTTTAAGAATCCAAACACGGAAACCAAAATCATCTTCACCATATCCAATAAAGGTGAATTTCTCAGACTTAGCCTCTAACTTGGTCCTATCATCTTTATCAATGTGAAAAAATACCTCACATCCAAATACTCTAAGAAATGAGTAATCAATTTTCTTACTAGACCAAGCCTCCTCAGGTATACCTCCATCCAAGGCCATAGAGGGTCCTCTGTTAATCGATAAACAATTGTGCTTACCGCTTCCACCCAAAACATGAGTGGCAGCCCCGCATGTAACCTCATGCACCTAACACACTCCATGATTGTCCTATTCATTCTCTCTGACACTCTATTTCCTATGGAGTATTTGGAACCATTCTTTTCCTACGGATCCCATTTACCAAAAAATAATCAAGAAATTCATTTCAGCAATATTCCCCTCCATTATTCGACTTGAGACATTTCAACTTGAGACCTGTTTCATTCTCAACCAAGGCTTTCCATCTTTTGAAAGTTTCAAACACATCGATTTCTTTCTAATGAAACATACCCAAAATTTTCTAGTTACATCATCAATGAAAGTGACGTAATAACATGAACCACCAATAGAGTTTACCTTAGCTAGCCACCATACATCTATATGCACTAAATCCAACTTACTCTTCTTCCCGGTACGTCCAACCATGAGGAATCTCACCCGCTTCTGTTTCCCATAAACACAGTCCTCACAGAAGTCCAAATCTAACTCCTTTAATCTAGGTAGCCTATCCTTTATAATCTACATGCCCTTATGACTCATATGACCGAGTCTCTGTGCCACAAAGTTACATCTCCATCTGCAACAACTAAATTACAATAATCAGCACCACTGGTTAAATACAAAGTACCAATTTTCTTACCTCTTACAACCACAAGAGCTCCCTTGGTAACCTTCCAAGAATCCATTGTAAAACTGACCGTACAACCATCACTACCCAGTTGTCCCGTTGATATCAAGTTCCACCTCAACTTAGGCACATGCCTAATGTCCTTAAGTAGCCATGTGTTCCCATTCTACATTTTCACCCGAACACAACCTTTCCCTACTATGTTGCATGGTTCATCATCACCAAGATATACATGTCCAAAATCACCTTGAACAAAATCAGTAAAGTAATGTCTATGTGGGGTGGCATGGAAAGAAGCCCCTGAATCTAACACCCAAGATTCAACAATATTATCTAAAGAAAGAATTAAGGCATCTTGACAAACATCACCTGCTGCCAAATTTACCTCTTTAGTTTCCTCCTTGTTCTTCTTATCCCAAGAGCCCAGCAATCTTTCTTAGCATGACCAACCTTCCCACAGTGCCAACATTCTAACTTACTCTTGGACTTTGACCTTCCATGATCATTCAACTTCCCACGGTTACCTTTCCCTCTATTCTTTTATCTCCCTCTGCTCTCCACCATCAAAGCGTTTCCAGAAGTAGAAGAATCTCCAGTGCTCTTCCTTCACATTTCCTTGCTTAGGATCACACCTATTACATCCTCAAACTTTAGCTTTGAGCTATTAGAGACTGAATTATGGACATCTATAACCAAGCTGTCCCAGCTATCTGGAAAGGAGCACAAAATCAACAAATCCCTGACCTCATCATCAAAGTCAATTTTTACTAAGTTTAACATACTCACAACCGTATTAAATTCATTCAAATGATCAGTAACATAACCATTCTCAGACATCTTCATATTAAATAACTTTTTCATCAAAAATATTTTATTAGAGGCGAGATGGTTTTTCATATAACTTCCCAATGCACTCATGAGACCTTTCGTGGTCTTCTCTGCGATATGTTGAAAGCAACCAAAGATGCAAGGCATAAATGAATTTCCCCAGCACCTTTCTATCTAGAAACTCCTAATCCTCATCCGACATGGATGTAGGTTTCTTTTCTTTTCCAACCAAAGGAAAATATCACTTCGATCTATGCACTAAATTGTGAGATATGAGTTTTTCATGATTTTGGTTATGAAGTCATTTTGGAAAAAATTAGGCATGGTAGCAATGAAAAATAAAAAGTTTGGATGTTATTGCAGAAATGGAGTGGTGGAAGCAATGGTAATGGATTCTAAAAGTTCTTTCCGGTAATGAGGTTCTCATTTGCACGAGGAAGAAGCAATGAAATAGTTATAATTTTTAAAAATGACTTTTTAAATATTCAATGGCTTGGGTGAAAAAAAAGTCCCATTTGTCCCAATTTTTTGGGACATATGGTGCACAAAAAATTTCCTCACCCTGAGCATGACAAGTGGTATAGTGATATTGGCCGGTGGAGGAGAGAGAAAAAGTGAGCGGAAAGTACCTACGGGGTAAAAGTGGGTAACATGGATGACCGAATGAGGGATAAGATTGGGTAAAAAAATTGTCCCAAGTATTTGGAATTTATGGCACACAAAAATACACCCTCACCTGGTGAGGACAAGTGGCAGATGGTCATTCGATGATGGAGAGTGTTTAAGATTAGTACAAGGGGGATTAACTAGCTTGTTTGACTTCGTTGAGGTCACATGAGGTTCCAAGAGGATATCTTGGGGCTAGGAACATTTTTGTCCCTTTTTTTGTAAGGGGATGGGAAAATTTGGTCAAGAAATTATTCTTTTATCCTCAGGAGTGACGTGTGTCCACCCAAAAAAATTTACTAAGTCTTAGAGCGTACCTTGGAAAGCAACTTGACGGAGGCATAACCGAGAATTCAAAGGTTTAAGAAGTTATTTATATTATTTTTATGGGAAAGATAATTCTTAGAAGGATGGGATGGGTCTCATGTCTTGATTCTTCCTGTAACTCCCTAAAATAGCCTTTTTTCTCGAGACCACAAGTTGTGCATGCAGAAAATGGTTTGTGGGTATAATTTATTATGTCTTGTGAAAAATGTGAAACCATCATCACTTAGAGCACTGAAATACCTTTCCAATGATATTTTTGACCTCCAACTCATCCTATATCTCCCGAAATCACTTCTTGAATCTCATGTGTTTTTAGATCTCCAAGCTCCTTCACCTTCAAAAACTCACTTTTGTTAAACTTGTCCCTAAACCTCTGAAACTTTCCAAAATAAGTTGAAAAATGTTCCCATCTCCTTAAAAATGCTCTCGAATGAACTTGACCATGTAAACCTACCCTCGGGGTGTGAACCATGCTTTAGATAGGCTAAAAATAACAATTACTAAGCCTCTTTAAAATCCTACCTTAAAGAGTACCACTTCGAAAGAAATTGAATGACCTTGTTTTCCCTAAATCACCTATGGAAAATGTTGAAACAACACAAATTACCACTTGACAAGGTAGGATATTCCTAGTATAGGGGATGAACTTACCTAGAAGGGTTTCAAGGAAGGTTTATGGTGAAAAAATTTAACACTAGGGTTAGTTGTCCTAGTTTCAATTTGAATTTCTCCCTTACAAAAACACAGGACAACAGTTGAATCTCACTTAGGGAATCATTTTGGATCAAAAAAAGTGAGGACAAGATAATAATGAACTCCAAAATATCATTTTACAATCCAAACCAGTTCCTTTTTGTTGGGATTTATATAGTCACTTTGCACAATAAGAGATATACTGAAAGGAGTACACACACACACACAACCAAAGGTAAACATGCCATCTTGAAAAGGACAGACACCTAATCACTTATGGTAAAATGCGGGACAACCCATTCTCACTTATGCACTTTTCCTTTTTAGAAGTTACCTCAAGAGGTAACACTTTGAATGATGGTGATATAAGAAGCTATTTAATGGTTCAAGAAAGTATCCTCCTTCTTCATTTTCTTATGAAATTTGGGTGCTTCCATGACTACTTGTATACTTGGAAGGAATGAGCCTACATGAGATCTTTAATGCTCGTAGCTTCGCTCAAAAATTCCATTGTTATCAATGTCTTAGAGCCAATTCCAAATTGCAACTTTCCTTCCATGTTCCCCCACACTAATTATTCACATTTTGTATCTCATTGTTTCCCAAACGCTGATTTTCTACCAAATTTCTTGAATATTTTGAGTTCTCTTCTTTCCCACATTCATGTTTATGATCAATTTTTTCATAAGAGGTCTTGATTTCATCTTTTTTATACTTCATTACGAGGTGTTTGGGCATTGAATGAAGAAGTAGAAATAACATCATACGTATCTTATATGGTCATAGCATGATCTAATAGGTCAAGACTTATCTCAGGATCTTTCACACCTTCTGCTGCTTTTAAGATTTCTTACATGGAGTCCTTCTTAGGAACTATCAAAAGGTCATTTTGATACTCATTTGAAGACCATTTGTGTTGGAATTCAAGGAAACCATTTGGAATAATTACTTCACCATCCCAAAGCTCGTTTCATTCCAATGTTTCTTTGTCTAGGGGATTCTCAACCTTGATGACTAAAAAAGTCTTTATTTCATCTTTTTTATCATGGAGAAAATCCTCCTCTTCGAATTGAAAAGAGAAAACTTCAATTTCATTATTGCATCCATCTGCCACTACTACAAGAGGATTATTGCATTTTTCACCCTATTTTGTTTCATTGTGACCAAAATCTATATTGGTTGAGAATTTAAAATCGGCTTCACATTTGTCTTGCAAATCCATGGCTTGTATCAAGAGTTCAAGGCTGATATGGGGTCTTATTTATCTTCTGTAACATTTAGCAATTCTTGTACAAAGTCTTATTTTGGAATATTTTTGCGAGTTATCCTTTCCCCTTCATAGATGGCATGATGAAGATAATCTTCATCTTTGAACGGGAATGATAAAACCTCCTCATCTTGGGGAAACACATCAGCTGATTTCTCTACTTGAAATTCGATTGAGAAGAATATTCTCTTCTTCGTGGCTTGCATCATTCAGAAACTCACGATTACCCCCTTGTAATTAAAAATTTCTTAAGAATTATTCAAGATCAATACCCTCTCTAAAAGGTATGTTTAGTCCTATCAAGATGGTAATATCATCTTCCTACTTGGTTGTTACAAAATGGTTCATCATCCCACTATTTTGGTATAGAATATTAGCTTTTGGATTTCTTGATTTCTACACTATGTATCTCATATTTTTCATAGGAATCAAATTTTCCATGTCTCCTTTAATTGGGATGGTTGCGGAAGATTAGTTTATCTATTTTTTTCCTCACAAGTCTCTATAGAATATTCTACCAAACAACATTCCAAATGAATCAGAATATCTTCTACCAAGATAGCCATTAACACCTTATTGCATGGGAATACAACAAGAGTCACCTCTGCATCATTGATATTTCCCACAAGTGATACCTCCTTTGATTCCATGGAGTAAAATGAGCCACTATCATGCATAAGGGTGATCCTGAGATTGTTTTCAAGCTTTAGAGGCATTACATTGTTGGAAGCACTTTGAATCTATCATGTAATTATTCAAACACTATCTTCCAACAAGAATTGAGACATATAAAGGGTCAATATTATTAGTATTTGATGCGCTTAGAGAAAATGTGTTCTAATTAGGAGGCATATGTGGTGTCTCATCCTTAGGATTAGGGTTCGCAATGTTGGATTTTGGGATACCACCCTTTAAAAATTTACAAACCTCTCGAATTACTCTGGGTGTGTTTGCAAATATTTGACTTCAGAAATCTAAACTTTGGTTTTGTTTTCATGATCAATGAAATTGAGTGGAGAAAAGGTGGGTGAACTTGATGTTCTGGGGAATAGAAGTTTTACATTTTGGAGGTGGCACTACCTTGGAAGATGGAGCACTTTTATTGGGTGAAGTAGCGGGTTTGGATGGAATGATTAACTTTGGAGGTACATTCGATGATTTTAAAAGACAAGATTTTTTAGGAGTAGAGTTGGGTTTAAAAGGAGCATGGCAAGAATTACATGGAACATTCGGTGCCCTCTCACTTGCCACAGTGGTCAGGTTTCTCCAATGTGGACTCCATGGAGGGAGGAAGTGGAAATCCTTAACTTATTTTTTTAGTTTGTAGAGTTTCCATAGGAGGATATTTAATATTCTTCTTTTTCACAACAAAGGAACGAAGGACCTCCTTTTTAGACGAGAATGGGTGAATACTTGCACGTGATAAATTGCATGCATCTTCGTCATCATATTCATCATCTCCGAAATATTCACATAACCTTATTTGTGTATCATTCTCTACTTCTTCAATATCTAAGAAATCATTTGCTTGTTCAAATACTTCTTCGTATTCTTGAGTTTTACAAATTGCATTGATAGGTGGATCCTCTAAGAAAATCCTCTAAGGTACTCCTGCAATCTTATTTTTGTTAGGGATTTGATGGGATCCTCTTTGGAAACTTCCCTCTTCAATATGGTCATTTCATTTACCAATTTATTTAGCAAAGAATCTGTCCTCATGTCTTTGCGATGCTAGGCCTTACAATTTGAAGGGTCCATGATCTTTCTAGACATGATGAGGTCATTTTCTACTTCAATAGCGATATCATGAGCTTCCTTCATATTTTTATGCTGAGACATTCTAAGAATGAACCTAACATGTTGATGATTATCTTTGTGGATGAACCATTAGAGTCATGGGATACCTTAGGGAAGTGGGATGTGTGCCCTAAGATAACCTCTAGATTTTAAAGAAGTTGGATCTTCTCTATGGTGTGGGGTAAGGTTAGAGGAAAAGTAAAATGAAGTACAAAACTAACTAAGGTGATACGCCAAAATAGATCTTAAAAAGATACAGAGATGGATCCTAGGAAACTACTTAAAATAGCCGAAGAGCATTTAGCATGATCTACTATTTTTATAAGTATCTTGGATTATCAGAGGTCGAGAAGGTGTAAAACATAACAATATGTAGATGATAGATGCATATAGAAAACCCAAGGGCATATAGCACGATAGATCTTCAAAATTATCTAAAACTACTAGCAATGAAAGATGAAAGACAAATAATATTGAAAGCTAAAATGCACAGAATAAGAACTCTTTATTCATAGAGAAAATAATACATAAGGCTGATATGACACGATTACAAATTCCTTCTATAATAGAGTCTTGTTAAGGCTAGCCAATACAATAACTAAGCCTAGAATCCCTTTTCACAGCTCTAGTATGTTTTCTTTTCTAACTTCCCCCTCCTCTTCTAGATCAAAACATTCCTTTATAGATCCTTTTGGCTCTCGCTTCAATGTCTAGAATCAAACCTTCCACTAACAACATTCAATTTTCTTACAAGATCTTTCATTTTTGGGTCAATATCTCAACTGCCTATTGGTGATATTTCCGATTGCCTTTAATTCATCCAACTTGCACTCCTTTGGTCGGTGATGATTCTTCTCTACCATGTGGAGGTCGCATTCTTATTTGAGGGCCTTCCTTAGGGATTTGTCTTCCAAACTGTGCTTGAGAGACACATGGAGGGTGCGCGCTTGTTTAGGGTACTTTCTTCTTTTTCTTTATTTGAAATTTTTCTTAGGTGACACGTGGAGACCCTGTGCATCTCTACTATGTTCTTGAATTTTCAACCCACCAGGAAACTTTATCGTGTCCTGGAATACGTGGGAAATGTGGATAAAGTTTGAGAACACTCCTTCTCCGCTTCATGCCCCGAGTGCGCCAAAGGGACACATGGACACCTTCCGCATTCAGCTTCATACTTAGTCAAATTTAGGCTCAAGCAAAAAAAAAAACTAGGGTCAGGGCACCAAAAGACACAAAAATAACTTTACAGTTATGATAACTCACCAAGGGACTCTATGTCAGTCATGGAAGGATTCAAAATCCTCTCAGCCTCAAAATTCAAAATGTGGCTTACAAAATTCCACTCAAAGCTGTTGCAAAGCAGTTTGATATCTAAGCCATTCTACCTCTGTTGGGTAGGTTCTTATCTGTAAGGCTTGGAAAGCTTGGTCCAGCTTGATTATCTCCTTGTGGAAACATTTTGGAGACTCTGCACTACTGCGTGTAAGTAGAAATCCAACTGCACTATTGGGTTCAAGATGGCTTCCACCTCGCATAACTGGAGCTCTCTTTTAAAGACTGAAAGATAGTCTTATCTTGTCATTTGGTGATCAAGAGTTGTTGAATTTGGTCCTTTGATAGGACTGTAGAGTCATCGAGGAAGGGGAGGGGAATCCTAATTGGACTAATTCATTGATGCTCTGCTTCCACTCTTTTATCCCTTGTTGGAGTTGAACCAAGAGATTCGGCATTTTATGGAGGCTTTATTACAGCTCAGGATCTTGTTGATTTTGCAGCGATCATCCTCATTTCAATGATTACGGCCCTTATAGGGCACATTCGGAGGCATCGTAAAGTTTTTGAATCAATAGTAATGATTTAGGGACCTTGGTAGATATTGCATTGTTGATGGTGGAGGTTGTGGTCTCCACATTTGAGCATAACCCTTGTGCATCGATATAAATCCAAGTGTGGGGGCTAGATTCATTTTCATGGTGGTAATTCAGTCACGAAAGAGGCATATATCTCTTGCACTAATGTTACAATTCCCCCTTTCGGGGTTTTTGTCCCAAATTATGGATCAACATGTTAACCACGTCCTCAGATGATTTCAACCTTATCTAGAGGCTTCCCTTTTCTACCTTGATGGCATGCAAATTGGCCTAGAGCATAGCCACCTCTGTATTTCTTGAATCAACCTCCTTTTGGAGGGATCCTTTCTCCTGTGAGAGAAAATTGGCCGAGGCCTTGGATGTGGCAAGTTTAGCTTCTAGATTTTTAGCTTCCACCTAAGAAGCCACAAGGACTTCTTATGATGGAGCTTCCTTTAATTCCTTGTAGAGTTGTTTGATCTCCTTTCCTTTTCCCTTAATCTTAGCTTGTTGGTGGACACGGTTGTTTCTACCTTGTAGAGGCTAGATTTTTCCTTTCTCGGTAGGTTCTTTGAGCTTAAGGTAGTCTGTCATGACTACAACCATTGTTTTGTTCATTAACTCGACCTTATCTTGAGGTCAGAAATCTGAAAGGTCGACTGCGACAATGTTGAAAGAATAGCCATTGAGTTACATCTATTCTGTTGGTTTCGATACTTGGGGGACTAACCACGTGATGGTCAAGCAACTTTTTTGATGGTCATATAATGATCGCGTCTACTTTGTTGCTCCTACCAACACTCCTTTTTCTTTTTTTTTTTTCCCTTCAGTTGTCTCAAGCTATCTTGGAGGTTTCATATTAACTCAAAAAATCTTAGGGATAAGGGATAACCCCACCCACAAATGGGAACCTAGGTGGCAGACCATATGGAATTGTAACTTTTGGTTGAGGCATTGAAGTTACCAGAGCTAAAGAAGGACCTATCACTACGCGAGGGGAGAAGTTGGGATAGTGGAGGGAGGTTGAGGCAAAAAGGGGCTCCAAGCAGAGGGAGAGTCTAAGATGGGGTTACTAATAAGGGGATAACTCTTGTAGGGGAAAATAGTGGTGGAGGAGGAGATTGAAATGGATCTCTGGGAGGAGGGAGAGGGGGAGGAGAAGTCTGGAGCCATGAATGACTTTAAATTTTTACATGGGAACTTGGCATTGATTCCTCCACAGTTTCCCCACACTGGGAACTGATGTGAGTTGTGGCATGGGTGCCTAAACCAAAGGACCTTACTGAGAAATGGAGGGTGGGGGAGATACTAGAAATTACTATTGGGATAGCCTTGAGGACTCTGCGCTTGCTCTCATGGGCCGCTCTAAGGTGATTTTAACCATGTCCTCACTCTTCGCATTGGACACATGATCCGCATCCCAAAACTTCTCCCATTTCACATCACTAGATATAGCCTCAAAATTAAGGGTTTTTTGCCCGATCTCCTTCCTATACTTCACATAGGCTATAATTTTTTTTTGCACTCAAGTCTCTCTTACGCAAGGCTGCTCTAAGTCCTTTTTTCATGGTAATGGTAGGATCATACCTTTGTTTAATCTGGGTACAATGATTCCCATTCTAGAATTGGAATGTCGTTGATTTTGAAAAATATGTAAGGTTCCTCTTCCTAAGGGGACCACCTTGCTTCAAAAATTCCCTGAACTCGTCCTTTCGGGAGTCTGGAACCTTGTTCCAAACTAGAGTCGCGCCATCATCCCATTCGGGTCATACCTCCACGAGTCTTGAATTAGGGAAAAGCCATAGGAAGTTAGCTTTTGTACAAGGCTATGCTCATCCTTTCTCTTAAGCATGGTAATTCCTTCCTTGGTTAAGGGGAGATCAAAAAGTGCCTTCTTTTTTGACCGGATCCGAATTCAATATCCAGGAGTACTGAACTTCTTTGCTATCTCAAGACCCACCACCCGTGTCGTGAGGACCCTTGAGAGCATAAAAGATTCATCTCAAAAACCATGTAGTTGAATCATCGAATGCCCTACCCTGAAAAAATAATCACAACGGTGTAGGGGGTCTATGAGGATGGATTGGACAGAGTTATTCATTTTTTTCAACCTTTTCGGTTTTCAAGTTTGAGCAGGAGGGGCTCCACAAAAGAATTAAAAATTCATATACGTCTAATGAGCGGGATAATACATGAGTCCAAGCGGACACTAGAATGATATTTTGGGGATCAACCTCTACATCCCATAGAGATAAAGTAGTGAACTAGATGAGTTACTAGGCATTCGATATAGAATAAGGTGAAACAACTATGAAGGTGTAGTTATACCGGGAATCTGTCAAGTTGCTCACAAATAGATTTCGTAATGACTTCGGTGAATTCAAAAGGGTACGCCTATTATTTCTTTATGTACCTCATTCTGAATAATGTTTCCATATGCTAAGCCTAGATGTTCTTTTCTCAATCCTTGCCAAAATGAACGTCGGCATGCAACAAGCATCTCAATAATCCACAATAAGTAACTTCAAGGGAATGTGGAATCCTACGGTTACGAACTGCTGAATCAGTCTATCTTAACTCCTATTAAGAAATGAAGATTTATTCTGGCACTGAGCCCAGACATTTTGGAGCTTGGCCATATCATAGAAACTGGCCATGGGTCGTAGATTAGAGCCAGCATGTCCCTAATGATTGAGGTGTAATTACCACCTTTATGTTCCTGCCTTGGATGGTGTTGGTGTCGAAGTTGAAACAACCCACACACATCTATATGAGCTCTAGGTATGGGTGCATGAGAGGCACCATATATTGGGCGAGTGTCGTGCTCCAAATTCTTGAGCCAAAATATTCAAAATTTCCCAGGTTAAGAAACTTGGCATAGGCTGCCTCTCTCAGAGCTTTGGGCTTCTTGTTGAGAACAAGGTTGAAGACGTCGTCGACAAAGTCAGAAACCACATAAGGGTCACTAGATGAAGAAACCCCACCAAGTAATCTTAACTTTTTTGGATAGGGCGTGGGGGTAGGGGTTGTCTTGCGTATGACTTTTCTTATGGTGTAGAGCTAGGAGTCACCATGGTAATTTTCAGGACTAGGAGGAGGCTCTGATTCTTTTACTTTGACACTTGGAGACTGATTGGAAGACTCTATCGTTTGAAATGAACCTATTGGATGCTCCCAACTATCTTAAATAGCCACCTTAACTTGTAGAGTAATGGCTCGTGCATATATAGATTCACATAATGACCCTTTTTAATTAATGACCCTAAGCACCGAACTTTGCACTTTTTGAGAGATTTTATTTCAATTCTCAATATTTTTCCCTCAAATATCCTAGGAGGATATTGGATCATTAATTTTAGGGAAAATTAGGAAGGTGCACTCCCTTCAAAACTTCAAAAGAGGCAAGGGGGATCTATGAGGGACACATGTCCGAGACACTTATTGAAAGGGACAAAACAAATGAATGAGGGAAAGAAAAACTATACATATGATACAATATTAAAACGAAGAGACTCAAAGGAAAGGTTTTAAATGGATCTTGTTTATTAGAATTTTCAAGGGGTCACCTTCCATGGTTTTAAGCTTGAAATCATTATGCTACTTACATGCATTGATTTTAAAGGGTCCCGTCTATAGGGGGTCAACAATTCCACGATTTCCAGGCTTCGCAGCCCTTGCATTTCACTTCAAAATTATAGTACCAACTTGGAATTTTGGTTCTGACATCTTTCAATTGAACCAAGTTTTCACCACCTACTGGCAGCTGATCATGGCTTCATGAGTGGCCTCCCACTTCTCTTGGAGCTCTACTAGCTTAGTGAGTCTCACTTGCATCACCTTTTTTTCCTCTATCTCAATTTTTTTCAATAGTTGTAACGCATGGATTTCTAGGGAAATTGGCATCACAATGCTTTTCCCATAGACTATCTCATATGGCGAGGCTTTCAGGATCTATTTAGGTGTGATCTGATCAGCCCATAAGGTTGTTTTGATATGTTCATGTCATAGCCTCTTATGCTCATTTCCCATTCTTTTTATGATCTTGATCAGGTTTTTGTTAGTGGACTCTGCTAGACCATTTCCTTGTGGGTAATAGTTGGAGGATGTTTTCAGATAGATCCCATGCTTTACAAAGAAAGTCAAATACTTTGGCCCCCAAAAAGGCCTTAGCATTATCTAATATAATAGTGTGGGGGATTCCAAAGCCGTAGTTATGTAATGAAATTACTTGTATAATTCATATCATGAGCAGAAATATAACACCAAATAACACAATATTCCATAATAATGATCTCAATATGCAATTAGAATAGCTTCGCCACTTCGAGGGGGAAACCTCCAAACCATACAATAATACTCAAATGCTCCAATGATGAAAAACTACTACCTACTAACCTCTGTATATACTATTCCTATGCTATGGCCAACACCAAGGTCGACCCACTAATGAAAATATAACATATATGAAAGAGATAGATAATGATAAGAAGTTATGATAGCCACAAGTAGGCTTTAGACATCCAATATAAGATATATGATTAAGGGAATAGCATGCCCCTCCCCTTCAAAGCAACATTATCCTCAATGTTGAGAAGATCTAGATGCTCCTGCAGGAATTTTGCATCCTCCCAAGTTGCATCTTCATTGTCTAGATTTTTCCACTTGATCAAATACTCAGTGATGATCCTTGTCCTCAACCACTTAGTGCATGTCTGAAGGATGCATTCTGGTTCCAGGATGATTCTGCCCTCTTCATCAAGCTCAGGTAACACTGTCTGGGTTGATATTATCTAGTCCAATTACCTTCTTTAGGCAAGATACATGGAAGACTGGATGAATTCAAGTAGCGGAGGAAGTTCCAGTTTGTATACTACATTGCTAATCTTTTGTAACACTTGATAAGGACCATAATACTTAGGTGAAAGCTTGTTATCCTTTTTGTGTTGTTTTAAGGACATTTTCTTATATGGTTGTAAATGCACAAAACCCAATCACCGACTTCAAAATGTCTTTCACTACGATGTTGGTCTGCCTGCTGCTTCATGCGGTTTTGTGACATGGCCAAATTCTCCCTGAGACTAGAAAGCACCTCTTGTTGGTGTTGAATATGTTCTTCAACTACTTGAACCTTTGGTTGGACTCTCAAATATGAAGTGATAGATGGTGGATGGTACCCATATAATGCCAAGAAAGGAGACATTTTAGATGAAGTATGAAAGGAGGTGTTATACCACCATTCTACCAGTGGTAACCATTGGACCCATCTCGCTTGCTTATCTGATGTAAAACAATGAAGATATCCCTCCAAGAACTTGTTTACCACCTCTGTTTTCCCATCATACTAGGGATGATAAGAGGAACTATGAGCTAGTTGTGTGCCCAAGCATGAGAACAAGTCAGTCCAAAAATTACTAGTAAAGATAGGGTCTTGATCACTTACTATAATCTTTGGTGTCCCATGTAGCTTCTGAATTGTATCCCTGAAGGCTATTGCTACTGTACTCGCAACAAATGGATGTGATAAAGCACAAAAATGGGCATATTTGGTGAGTCTATCCACCACCACCATGATTACATTTTTACCTTCTGATTTAGGCAATCCTGTGATGAAGTCCATGACACCTCTTCCCACCTCTAGCTAGGAATAGATAGAGGTTGTAAAAGACCAGGGACTTAATTGTTTCACCCTTATTTTGCTGACAAACCATGCATTCTGCCACAAAATTTTGGACATCTCCTTTTAGCCCTTCCTAGAAAAAATCATGCTTGATTCGATGATAAGTCTTTAAGAAGCTAGAATGACCCCTACTAGAGAAGCATGGAGCTCAGATAGAACCCTATTTTTAAGGATTGAATTCTTACATAGATATAATCTATCTTTATACCATAAAACATCTCCTTTCCATAAAAATTTTCTGACATGTTTGGATCTTGTTGGAGATTCTGAATGAGATTTTGTGTACCTGGTTCATTTTTCCATTCAGACCTTGCATCCTCTACCCAATCCTCCTGTAATACAGATATGGCACACAACAATGCCTCGGTAGATTCATCCTTCTGAGATAAAGCATCAAGCAACTACATTCTCTTTCCCTTTCTTGTATATTATCTCAAAATCATACCCCAATATTTTTGAGACCCATTTCTATTGTTCTTCTAATGATAAACGTTTCTCTAAGAAGTATTTCAAACTATCATGATCTGTCTTTACTTTGAAATGTCATCCCATTAGATATGGTCTCCATTGTTTCACTGCATGAAGTATTGCTAACATTTATTTCTCATAAATTGGTTTAGAGATATTCTTACCTTTGAATTGGTGGCTCTTAAAGGTAATGGGTCACCCTTCTTGCATGAGTACTTCCCCCATACCATACCTTGAAGCATCACATTCAACAATGAATGTTTTTGAAAAATTTGGGGTGGCTAGAACTAGAGTGGTGCACATGGCCTCCTTCAACTTCTCAAAGGCCATAGTAGCTTTCTCGTTCCAATGGAAAGAGTCCTTCTTCAATAAATTTGTGAGTGGTGCTGCGATGCTGCCATAATTCCTTACAAATCTATGATAATAACCTGTAAGCCCAAAAAATCCTCGAGATTTTTTAGGGTTTTGGGAACCTTCCATTCAAGCATGGATTTTATCTTGTTAGGATCCACTTTAACACCTTCATAAGAGACAATATGACCTGATATTCAACCTCCTTGACACCAAAAGAACACTTAAAAGGCTTTGCATAAAGTTGATGTTGTTCAAGAGTTTCCAACACCTTATTTACATGATGCAGGTGTTCCTCCCATGTTTTACTATAGATTAATATATCATCAAAGAACACTAAAACAAACTTTCGAAGAAATGGCTTAAAGATGGAATTCATCAAGCTTTGAAATGTAGAGGGTGCATTTGTTAGTCCAAAAGGCATTACCAAGAACTCATAGTGTCCTTCATGTGTCCTGAAGGTTGTTTTATGAATATCTTCATCCTTGATTCTAATCTGATGATATCCAAAATGAAGATCAAGTTTTGTAAAGTAAACAACACCATGTAACTCATCTAGCAAATCATCAATTACAGGAATAGGAAACTTATCTTTAACTATGTACTTATTGAGTTCCCTGTAATCTGGACACATGCGCCAATTGTCATCTTTTTCCATACCATCACTACAGGAGAAGAGTAAGCACTTTGACTATGACGAATAAGTCTTGCTTCTAACATCTCTTGAACTATCTTCTCAATCTCACTCTTTTGCATATAGGGGTACCTATAAGGTCTGATGTTGGGTGGTTGACTCCCTGGTACTAGCTGGATGGCATGGTCATGGTCTCTTTTCGAGGCAAACCCTTGGGCATTTCTCCAAAAACCCCTGAGTGCTCATCTATAACTGCTTGCATATCTACGGGTATAAATGTATTGGAATGATGTGCTTCCAATGAAAATAGTTGTGCTACAAACCCTTCTGCACCCTTTCTAAGAAATTTTTGCATTTGATGAGAACTTACCATATGTGGGGACTCTAGTCCTTTTAGTTTAAAATTCCTCCCTTCTAATTGAAATTACATGAACAACTCTTGGAAATTCATTTCAATGGTTCCCAAGGTGGTAAGCCACTGAACTCCTAACACAATGTCTACTCCTCCCATGGAAATGGCATACATATTGCTAGTTAGAAAGTAATCTCCCATGGCGAGATTAATGTTATGGAATTTTCCTGAACAACTAACAGTTTTCCCATCAATGATCATGACTTGACATTCTAGAGTTGGATAAACAAAGCAGTTCAAGCGTACCACTAACTTATGATTGATGAAATTGTGAGTACTTCCTAAATCAATCAACATTGTTACCCTCTATTTTTTTAAGAATCCAACTACTTTGAGAGTTTGGGGAGTGCTAATACCAGAAATTACATGGCATGATATTGTTGGTTAGGGATCTCCTAATTCCTCCTCTGGCTCTACCTCTTCGTCTTCTTCATTTTCTTCTTCTTCAGTAGGTCCCTCAATGTAGAAAAACTTATTTTCCACACACTTATGTCATGGTCCAAATTTGTTGTCACAATTAAAACATAACCCTTTGGCTCTCTTTTCTTCAATTTGTTGAGGTGTCAATCTCACTGGCCGAGGGAATGATGGTGGAAGGGTGCTACGATCTCTGATAGTATTGACAGTTTGTTTCTGACTTGAAAGAAATTTTTCCTCTTCCCTATGTGCCATGATCATAGAGTTTGAAACCTTATGAGGATTAAACATACGCACCTCAGTCTTAATTTGTTCTTTAAGACCCCCAAGAAATAAGTCATTCAAATTATCTTCAGGAATATTTTCCACCCGTAAGGAAAGGTTTTGGAATTGATGGATGTAATATTTGATTGTTCCTGTTTGTCTGAGCTTTGCTAATTGGCTGAAATAATTCTCTGACACACTAGAACTATAGTGCAATTGCAACTCTTTGGTGAATATTGTCCATGTAACATTGAGGCCACTCTTTTTCCTTTGAGCACATAACCATCGATACCAAATGAATTGGTCAGGTTCAAGATACAACGATGCCATGGTAACCTTTTGTCCCAATGGAATATGATGAAGATCAAATAAATTATCCATCTAGTTAATCCAATTGAGTGGATCCTTTCCATCAAACTTATGCATTTCCACTTTTGGAATCATGTTACGCTTGTAGAGTGTTTGTATTTGGATTGGTCATGTTTGTAAATCCACCCTGGCTAGTTTGTTTATTACTTTGACCTAAAGATCCACCATGGTTAATATGAGTATGATTGAGTTGTGGCTCATTAGGAATGATATGATGACCCATGATATTGTAGCTAAATTTTTGAATGAAATCCTCCAATCATTGTCCAATATTTTCTACATCTTCTTTCTTGGCCACTCTACCTTCAAGGTTTCGCAACTCTAACTCAAGATAGTTGACCTTATGGTCAGTTGAAGTAAACCCTAACCCTGAGGACTCTGTAGATACCCCTTCTAACTCTAACTCCTCAACTATTATCTCATCCTTATCATGGGTTTTACCCGGAGTGATGGGATTCTTTTTTCCTCTTGTCGAAGGCCCAGCCATGATGCCCCAAAATGGTAAGATTTAAGGATCAAGGTTGAAATTTAGGGTTTCATATTTCAATAGGAATTCGGCCAAATTTTATAAAACTCAAAGAATGAACTCAAACTAATTTTTAATCTTATTTCTGGAAATGTAAATAACTTTGAAAAATTCCACAAATTGCACCCTATGTAGCTGAATTATGAAAAAACATAAAACCGCTATAACTTTTGCAAAACAAGTAAAAATTATTAAAATTTTTAGGGAAGCTTACTTGACTAATTTCACCACACCACAAAAAAAATTCACTACCGATGTTGAGATATGGACGAACCTTCAAAATTAGGGTTTGACGTAGTGTTGGCCGAGTTCAAGCTCTGATACCACTTGTAATGAAATTACTTGTATAATTCAGATCATGAGTAGAAATATAACACCAAATAACACAATATTCCAGAATAATGATCTCAATATGCAATTAGAATAGCTTTGCCACTTCGAGGGGGCAACCTCCAAACCATACAATAATACTCAAATGCTCCAATGATGATAAACTACTACCTACTAACCTCTATATATACTATTCCTATGTTATGGCCAACACCAAGGCCGACCCACTAATGAAAATATAACATATATGAAAGAGATACATAATGATAAGAAGTTATGATAGCCAAAAGTAAGCTATATACATCCAATATAAGATATATGATTAAGGGCGTAGTAAGTTATATCCTCGTAGGATTCTCGAGGATCACGTCCTCGGTGGCCTCTTTCAATGGAACTTCCTCCTCCCATTGGGTGAAGTAATCAATTACGGTGAGGATCCATTTGTACCCGATGATAGAAGTTGGGTTGACCATTCGATGAAGTCTAGACCCCATTATGCAAATGGTTCCTCAATTAGGATGGGGTTAAGAGGCAGTCCCATTCCTCTCGAAAACCTTTATAAACTTGATAAACCTTGCATTTGTTTGTCTCTCGCTTGCATTATCATGAAATGTGCTCAGCCAAAAGTATCATGCTTGTAAGATTTTTATAGTTTTGGTTTAGACAGAAAAATGGCCTCCCGAGTTCCCATGGTGCAACTCACATAAGAATCTTTCAACTTCTTCATTCTCCAGGCACCTTAGAAGGATTCCATTAAAGTTCCTTTTAAAAAGGAAATCATCAATCATGGTGAAATTGGATCCATGTTGCCTATAGTACCTCCTCTTTTTTAAAGGGGAGATGGCTTGGGTATTTCCATGTCTGCATGAAGTGGATCCTATCTAAGACCTAGCTACCCAAGTCACTTTCTTGGATATAGAGTATCTCTTCGGGCTCTTCATTAATTAGGGGCATGGGGTCCTGTGTTAAATATTGACATAGGCCCCTTCCCTATACTAGCTTTGTAGGTTTTACCTCAATGTTGTATTCGAGGATCTTAGTGATCTAGTTATCTCTTTTATCTGTTATCTCACCCTCTAGTTATATATTCTTTAACACTAGAGTGCGCCACCATAACCTGGATTTTACTATGAGTGATGAGGTGCCTGAATTTCTTCAGACCCTTAACTATAGCATAAGCTTGTCTTTCTACAAAGTTATACCTTGTTTCATAGTCATGGAGATTTTTTTAGAAGAAGGTGATTGGATTTTCTTCTCCTTGAGACTCTCCCTTTTGTGTTAGCACATATGTCATGCTATGTTTACCACCATATACATACATGATGAAATCCTTTGAAAATTCAGGGTTGTGTAGTACCAGGGTAGATGTGATAGCCCCTTTAATTACCTCAAAGGCCTGATGACCTTCAATGGTCCATTTGAATTTAAGGTCCTTCTTGATAATTAGTGATCGAAGCGGCAGTTTATCCCAACAAATTCTGAAATGAACTTTAATGTCCTTCTTGATAATTAGTGATCGAGCGATTATCCTAAGAAATATTGGACTACTTTCTTATTGACTGGTAAGGGCAGTCCCAGAATGGCTTCAACCCTTTCTAGATCAATAGATATCCCTTCCTTTGAAACAATGTGTCCCAGGAGTTTTCCCGAGGTACTCTAAAAACACATTTCCTTGGGTTCAAAGAGATCCTGAATTCTTGGAATTTCTTGAATACGATTCCAAGGCATCAAAATGACCCTCCATTGTCTTGGTAAACACCGTGAGATCATCTAGGTATATAAGAATTACCTTATTGATCAATGCTCCAAACATGGATTCCATGGCTCTTTGAAAGGTAGCTCCAATGTTTGTGATTCCAAATGGAATTTTTGTGTATGCGAAGGTTCCCCATTTTTGTGAAAGTGGTCTTATGTTGGTCTTAGAAGTGGATAATTTGTTGGTCACTATTAAAAACCTACCAATGATCAATGTTATCAGGTATAGAAGGGTGGATGATCAATTTTATGGTACTTTCATTTGCTATCAAATCTTGTATTGGGTTGAATTGTGACCCAATTAAGGCCATCCTATCAGCCTCTATATTTTGGTCTCGGGGATAACCTTGATATTAAAGGCTTCAAAATATTTGATGAGATCCCACACCCTATGTCGATAGGACCTCATTCTTGGGTTTTTTTGTGGTGGCAGTGTTCCTTACCTATGTCACTACCAACTCTAAGTTACCAAAGACTCTCAACTATTTGATGCCTTCCTTTCATGTCATGGCTAAGCCATGTACTAAGGCCTCATACTCTGCTTCATTACTAGTATAGTATAACTGGAAGTGAAAATCCTAGAGTATCTTATTTTCACTTGGGGATAACAATCATATTCCATCTCCTGAGCCATTTTTACTTTTAGCCCCATTGAAATGTAGGGTCCATATCTAGGAATCTCTAACAAGATTCCCTTCTCTTTTATCATCTTCTTTTACCACCTTTGGAATCATGGAGTCCTCGTTGAATATGATGTAAGTACCCAAACCATTCAAATCAAAGTTACTAAAGGGATCTCCGGGGGGAAGGTTGGCTAAATGACCGCCACTTTGAAGACTACCTTCCTCTATATATGATTCCTCTTCTCTGGTGATCATAACGTGGGAAGCCTCAAATCCTGAGATTATTTGGTCTGCATTATATGTTCCTTGGCAAGGGGTTATGATAATACCTTCATCTTAGATCCATACTTGGTCCGCAGAATCAGGTGGGACCAATCAAGAGACATATAGTTCCCTATTTTAGTAGTGAATTCATGGGAGAGACATAGTTTGAAGACTCAAGGGACATGAATTACTACTATATCCTATGGAACAATTATTTTAAGACAGCAATAGAGATCCAATGGGAGTCCCTTAATAGCTCTTATGGTTTGGACTAATTTTCCATCCAATTGCATGACTCCTTTCTTTAGGGCTCATATTCAATTCCCAAGGTGTCTGCAATTGCTTTGGGCATGACCGTAGTGTTTGCGCCAAAGTCTATCATGGAGTTATGTAATAATTTCCTACCTATGATAAGAGTCATAAAAAAGGGGTTGGGCCTTGGTTTACTTACTTCTCCCTTTTGATTTAACAACACTACCTTTGTTGGGGCTCAAATTGATTTTACCCATTCCTTCTCTTTCTCGGTGGTGGTTGGGTCGTCATTTGATTTAAGTGCTTCTTGAGCAACTCCTTTTTCTCTGGAATGCCCAAAAGATCCCACAAGGATGTGTTAGTTGGTGCTTTCTTGAGTTGTTGAACCACATTAATTGGTCTGGGTGATGATGTCTTAGATGATGAATGGTGTTTTATTCCTTCAACCGTGGGATGGAGGGCATCCTGATTCTGGATAGTTCTCAGAGCTTCTTTTATGACCATCGGTGGTGAGACCATGATGGTTGGAGGCTCTTTTTACATCTTGCTATCTCAGTACTTAGGATAGGAGCATTTGTCTCTATCATCCTTTTTTAAAGCAAGTGTTGTAATTAAATTGGACAGGCTTGGAAATAGCTGCCTCATTTGTAAATAAGAATTTCTCTCCTACTATCCAATAGAAAAGTGTGTGCTCTGCACGATTTATGCTTCATGTTCCAAAGACATCTCTTGAATTGGTGTCACAAAGGCCACATTTTAAACTCTCATGGACAGGTAAGGTCTTGATGCGTTAACATCATAGCCTTCCTTGCTCTTTGTTTGGCTACCTTTTGTTGCAAATTTCCTTGGGACAGTCTCTTGGCATGTGGGAAATATTATAGGGGAAGCACCATGCGTTGGGATCTTCTACCAAATGGTTTTTCCCGGTACCATTTCTCTTCCACTATTGGGTGGGATAGTCTAGAGTGGTATTGGCACTGGGACTAGCTGGTTAGATGACTACGTAAATGGTGGTCTCTGGGTATTCTAATGTTGAGAGGGATAGGTAGGCTTACCACCCTGATAGCTTTGATAATTTTTTCTTGGGTAAGCGCCCTGATTCCTTTTAAGATTTATTATCTCATTAGAGAAGTTTCTAAGGATATTTTTGACTTCCTCCATTTTGAGAGAAGAGGATGATGACGCTGTAGTGGGAATTGGTGTTGGATGAGAGGATGGGTAATTATATAGGGATGTAGGGGCTTGGGTAGAGCTTGGGACCTGTTCTTGCGGAAGGGGAGCTATTTTAGGGTACATTGGCAAAGGGGCTCTTGGGAAAGCTTACCAACATCTATTAGATTGTTCTCGACTTGGATCACAATATCATATGCTTGTGGTAAAGAGTCCCTCCTAATGATTGAATCATCACATAAATATCTGAATTCAAATCTTTTAAGTAAAAATAATAGCCATACCTTTAGACGGCCTCATTGGAATAGGAATCCTCTGCCGATTTTATGAAATCTAGTGTTAAAATCAGTCATAAGCTCTTGTGGACCCTTCTTGATGTTGATAAGTTGTTGTAGGAGTGAGGATCTATCCCCTTTCTCACTGAATCTTGCTACCAATACATTTCCTAGTTGGTCCCAAGTGCCGATAGTATTAGGAGTCAGGGATCGGTACTAATCCAGAGCCTTCCCCTTAAGGGAAGAAACTAGCAACTATAAGGTGACATCCTATTCCCCAATATAATGTATCATGCGCATATTTCCACTATGTCCTGGAGGTGTTCCTCCGTTATTGTTGAAGTCTTATCCACTAAATTTAGGCAACGATTTAGCACATTATCTGGAATAGGATTCCACACCACTGGGGTGTGGGTAGGATGAGTGGACTCCCTTGATTCCATGAAACAAACTACCTCGGGGGTTAAGCCTGGAGGTGGGCCATTAAAATAGGTCTAAGGATTCTAGTTGACTGTAAGAAGGGCCTACCTAGTGGAGGTGTTGAGAGATTCTGTTCGGAGGAGACAAAGACCTCTTGAATCTGTCTACCTCTTATGTTGTGTGGTAGAGATAATTGTAATTATTCAAACACACCTTCTTCTCTTGTCCTCACTCTTGTTCGCATTCATCTTGTAAACTAGAGAAGACCAAACTTATTACTGCTAAAATCAATAGATTTTTGATGATGGAGTCTTAATATGTGTAAGTGTTCGTGTCCCACCGAGCGTGTTAGGAAACATGTTAACGATTATATTTGTGGATGAACTGTTAGATTCGTGGGATACCTTAGGGAAGTGGGACGTGTGCCCTAAGATAACCTCCATATTTTAAAGAAGTTAGCTCTTCTCTATGGTGTGGGGTAAGGTTAGAGGAAAATTAAAATAAAATACAAAACTAACTAAGGCGATACGCCAAAATAGATCTTAAAAATATACAGAGATGGATCTTGGGAAACTGCTTAAAATAGATGAAGAATTTTTAGCATGATCTACTATTTTTAGAAGTATCTTGGATTATCAGAGGCCGAGAAGGTGTAAAACATAACAATATGTAGATGATAGATGCATATAGAAAACCCAAGGGCATATAGCATGATAGATCTTCAAAATTATCTAAAACTACCAGCAATGAAAGATGAAAGACATAGAATATTGAAAGCTAAAATGCACAGAACAAGAACTCTTTATTCATAGAGAAAATAATACATAAGGCCGATATGGCACAGATTACAACTTCCTTCTACAACAAAGTCTTGCTAAGGCTAGCCAATACAATAACTAAGCCTAGAATCCCTTTTCGTAGCTCTAGTATGTTTTCTTTTCTAACTTCTCCTCCTTCTCTTCTCTCGACCAAAACATTCCTTTATAGATCCTTTTAGCTCTTGCTTCAATGTCTAGAATCAGACCTTCCACCAACAACATTCAATTTTCTTACAAGATCTTTCATTTTTGGGTCAATATCTCAATTACCTATTGGTGATATTTCCGATTGCCTTTAATTCGTCCAACTTGCACTCCTTTTGTCAATAATTATTCTTCTTTACCACGTGGAGGTAGCATGCTTGTTTGAGGGCCTTCCCAGGGCCTAAGAGACACGTGGAGGGTGCATGCTTGTTTGGGGGCCTTTCTTATTTTTCTTTATTTGAAATTGCACTTAGGTGACACATGGAGACCCTATGCGTCTCTACTATGTTCTTGAATTTTCAACTACTGGGAAACTTTATTAGGTCTAGGACATATGGGAAACGTAGTGAAAGTTTGAGAACACTCCTTCTCCACTTCATGCCCCAAGTGCGCCAAAGGGATGTGTGGACACCTTTCACATTTATTTTCATACTTAGTCAAATTTAGGCTCAAGAGAAAAAAAGAACTAGGGTCAGGGTGCCAAAAGACAAAAACATAAATTTACACAACCTCGTGTAGCCGAGTTTTTATGAAGAATATTTTTATATTGTCGTCGGAAGGCACAACTTCAAGAGGTGACCTTTTGAGTAACCTATAATAACAAGCTACAAAGTCCCTCATAGTATCACTTGATTCTTTCTTCATTTGAGCTAGTTGGAGTAGGAGGTCTTGACATTTTTCAGTATATTTGAACCTTTCTTAAAAGCTAGTTTGGATGTCCTCCCATTTGGTGATGGATCTAGCTAGTAGGAGATAGAACCATTCTGTTACCTTTACTTGGAGTGATTCCATGAACAATCTCGTAATAACATCTTCATGTTTGATTATAAGGATTCTACACAATGTGATGAAGGAAAAGATGTGTTCTTTAGGAAGCTGGGTGTTGTCACCTTTTAAATTTTGAAAGTTCTTACAAGAACTCGATGGTAGATCATGAAGAGGAGGTGGAAGAGAAAGTGAGCCAGTATTCCTTCCCCATGGAACGATGGGTTGGGATCTTTCTCTTTCCTCTATCATTGCTTCTCCTACTTCTAAAAAATTCTTTTCCCAATTCTTGTTCTAATTCTTTCTCTTATTCACTAGGGAATTCAATGTTCAATGGTGGGTGGAAGGCATGAGAAACAAGAGGATTTGTAGGGGGAGTATCAACAAGGGTTTGGATAGGATTACTAAGTGAACCAATTGAAGAATTAGATGGGGATGAAGCTTGAGAGAAATAGTATGGGTTATCTCTGATCTTTTCTTGTGGGTTTTACAAAGCCTCAAAAGTGGGATCAACAATTCCTCTCAGCATATTCAACCTGGTATATCTCTTTTCATCGGTTTTGGAAATTCTTGTAATGGGAATATGAAAGGACATTGTGTAAAGTAAGAAGGTTCATTCACCAGGATCAACAAAGTGGGTTTTTCATCAATGGGTTTCAATCAAGTTTTTTTGTTTTTTCAATTTTTGATTTTTGAATATATATATATATTTAGATTTTGTGGTCGTATTTTGAGTGAAGAATATGCCATATATGCCCAACGGTGGGAGCTAAAAATTGGTGGTGATAAAATTTGTCAAGTGGAAAAATTAGTGGGTATCCACCAATGCTCTAAGACTCTAGGTCCCTCTACTTGAATGGTGCAACTCCATTTATTATGCGTGAATGAAATGAAAATTTTTGGTGGCCTTAGAGGTCGGGGATCCAACATGGACACTCCACTGAACCTATGGTAAAATCTTACAATTTCTTGCAAGGGAGGAATTTTCTAAGAGAGTAGGAAAGGGAGTGGGAAAAAGAATGGCAAAATTGATATTGTAGGTAGAAAATAAAACTCCTATAACCATTAATTATAATAATTCAACACACATAGATAGAAAGAACAAAACTTTGCTACTAGCAACAAGACAAGACAAGACTAAGAACACAAAGTCTCAATAATCTCCTTATCAAAGAAGGAAATAAACTCCTATCTCTTTTATTGATGATTTTACAAAATTATACATAGTAGTAAATGGAATAACATAGAATGAGGGAATTATAATAAATTCTATCTCTTTTGCTTCTTCACAAGTAGTAATCTCTCAAGTGCACACAAAATTGACAACCCCTAAGAATGGGGAAGCCATTACAATTTATAGAATTTGAGAAGACTCCTCACCTACCCCCATATGACCTTTCATTTTTCCTTTCCACTCGTGACTCTTGAAATTCCTAGGAAAGAACATTAAGTCCCCTTTTATTAGTTAAGGGTGACTTATTACATTTTAGACTATAGTCACATTAATGAATAGGATGAATGTCATGATTTCTCACAATGAAGAATTAGAAAGGGGGTAGAGAAGAGGAGGAAGAATGAATGAAGAAAGGGGGAGAATTCTCCATTTAATGAATGGGGATTTCTCCACTTTTGATTAAGATCTTGTTGACAATGATCACATATTCTTCCTTTTACATGATTCATGGATACCCTAGACCACGAATTGAGTGTTTAGAAACATTGTTTCAAGACCTCCCAATGTGAGCTCGGGATGGACACATGCACTACTTACGATGATCCTCATTGATAATTGATTGATTAACCTCCTTATATCATTGAGCTTTCCTTGACCATATTGATTCAAATCACCTAGCTCACCGAGAAATGGAGATGAATACACTTGTTGTGCCTGTAATGTTTTTCCTTTGCTTCTGACATTGTTGAGCTTAATATGACGCTTTTATGACCCATATGAAGTTCTTATTTCTCTATATGAGCTATAAAATCATCTTGTTATGCTTTTGAGAGTCCCAAAAATTGGAAAGATGAGTGAAAATGGAGTTATATGTAACTTTTTGCACCCAATATGAAGATTTTCTATTTTTAGTAGGTAGGAGTAGGACCTGCTATTTTAGGACATATAACCTATTTTGTTTCGATGTGACCTTTTGAACCTTCCGCCACACTCCATCCTCTTATGTTGATGATATAATGTTATTTTTAGTAACTTTATATATTTAGCAAGTTACTTTTTCCTGACTGTTATTTTGGGAAAATTAACATTTTTTCCCTGTCTTTCATTTTGCATATTTTCTGATTGTCCGGTGATCCAAATTTACAATTCAGGGAACATACTATTTTTAGCATTTGGAGGAGTATAGAACATGATATTTTTATTCAAAAAAAATAAGCCTTTGGTTTTGACAAGAATGATATTTTTAGGTTCATCTCTTTGTCATGATCTTATGCTCCAAATTTCATTGTGTTTCGCCAATTGGAGTGATTAGAAATAAAAAACAAAAAATTTCTTGGTGCGGGCTTTGGGCACGAGATATCATAGTATCTATTAATGGAGTCATTTAAATTTTTATAGTGTTCTTCCCCACCTTGGATTGTGATGAAACTAACTTCACCAAGATAGATTTTTCTCTTGGAACTTGTGCTCATAGTTTTAGCTTGATCCATTCGCCAATGTGATGGGAAATCAAAGGAATGAAAGTTGAGGCTCAAAATGAGGGTTTTTTCCTTTAAATATTTAGGGGATATTTTTATGTGTCATAAATTTCATCCTTTAAGGCCTCTAAAATTTAGAATTTTGCAAAAAATATCACTTCGATCTGTGCACCGATTATGTGAAATTAGTTTTTCATGATTTTGGTTATGAAGTCATTCTAGAAATAATTGGGCATGGTAGTAGTTGAAAATCAAGGGTTTGGATGTTATTTCAGAAATGGAGTAGTTGGAATAGAGTGTAACTAGATAAATGGAGTGGTGAAAGCAATGGAAATGGAGTTTTAATGTTCTTTTTGGTAGTGAGATTCATGTACACACGAGAAAGAAGTAGCAGAGAAGCAGTTATAAATTTACAAAAATGACTTTTTAAATCTTCAATGGCTTGGGAAAAAAATCCAATGTGTCCCAAGTTTTTAGGACATAACGTGAACAAAACTTCACCTTAACATGAGTATGACAAGTGGCATAGTGAGATTTTCCTATGGAGGAGAGAGAGAAAGCGAGTGGAAAACACCTAGGGCTCAAACTAGGTCACATGGATGACCAGATGACGGCTAGGATTGGGTGTAATTTTTATTTCCAATTTTTCCAATTCTTTGGGACATATGGTGCAGAAATAAGTGCCCTCACCTTGTAATGAAAAATAGCGGATGGTCATTTGATGACAAAGAGTGCTTAAGATTGGTGCAATGGGGCTTAATCGGCTTCTTTGAGCTTTGTCGGGGTCACCCGAGGCTCCAGGAGTCTATCTTAGGTATGGGTGATTTTTTTTGTCCCTTTTTTCCCAAGGTGATAAGAAAATTAGGAAAAGAAATTATGCTTTTATCCTGGGAGTGACATGTGCTCACCCAGAAAATTGACCAAGTCCTAGAGCGTACCTTAGAGAGTAACTTGACGGAGGCATAACTTAAGCATCTGGAGGTATTCTATAGAAATTATTTTTATTATATTTATTTTTAAGAGAATTTTTATAAGGATGGGATGGGTATTATGTCTTGATTATACTTGCAACTCCCTTAAAAATAGCTTTTTTTCTCGAGATCGCAAGTTGTTCATGTAGAAAATAGTTTTTCGGCATAATTTCTTATGTCTTGTAAAAAATTTGAAACCACCATCACTTATGTCCTTTAAATACCTTTCTAATGATATTTTTTAACCTCCAAATCATCTTGAAACTTCTGAATCACTTCTCAAATCTCAGCTAATGTTTTGATCTCCAAGCTTCATCACCTTCAAAACTTGCTTTTGTTGAACTTGTCCCTAAACCTCTTAAAATTTCCAAAATATTCCAAAATCAGTTGATAAATGTTCCTATATCTTTAATTATTCTCCTTAATTAATTTGGGCCTACAAATCCAGTCCACTGGGGTGTGAACAATGCTTTAGAAAGGCTAAAAATAGCCATTTCTAAGCCTCTTGAAAAACTCCGCTCAAGAGTACCACGTCGAAAGAACTTAAATGATATTGTTTTCCCTAAATCACCTATTAAAAAGGTTTACATAACATAAATTAAAACTTTACAGGGTAGGATAGGCCTGGTATAGAGGATGAGCTAACCAGGAGGGCTGTCGAGGAAGGTTTATAATGAACATTTTTAAGATTAGGGTATAGTTGTCATGTTTTCAAGATGGATTTTTCCCTTACAAAAATAAAGGACAACATGAAGATATTATATTCCCATGAAAAATATTCACTTGTTAATGAGCATCATAAAGTGACCTTTTAACTGGGAAACACCATTTTCAAGAAATCGGTAGGACCAAAAATGCAATATCTTGCTTAATTATTCAAACTAGGACCTAAAACTTTGTCCACATACCTGAATTAATGTGCCAAAAAATTTACCATACTCACCTTTGTATACTAGCATTGAAAAAAATTAACCTACCTCATTAAGATATGAAAAGCTCAAGAATTTATCTATGTTCAAACCTCAAAACCAATTTTCATGATTTTTCCTTTAATCCCTGACCTCAAAACTTCATGAATATACCTAGGACAACATGTTACAACTCTAAAAACACTCACATGCCCATACTCACCTGAGAAACAAATCTTCATACATCATTAAGACCTGATTTCTTCACCTTTTTCTCTACAACTTGGTCTTCGGGTAACAAATGACCTTGAAACCTCTTTCCATGCACTCGAACTACATTATCATGCTAAAAACCTCTACATAACTATGACAAACATCTTACCAGTGACCATGCTCAAATCATCACTATGGCTTTACAAGATTTGACTAGGCTTCCAACATTCTTGACCTTCTTCATAACATTATCTTGTATCAATGATGATAACATGCCAACAAACTCTGCATGACATCATCTTGTTATCAATGATAACCAACAATAATCTCCCCTTTTTTGTTGATGGTAACCATACTAGGAAACACTATGACAACATTCTCCCTCTTTCATAATCTTCTCCCCTTTGACATTAATGACAAAGGGTCTTCTACAACCTGCCATATGATCTCAAACATAATTAAATACTAATATCAAGTGTCTAATACCAATGGTTGAAAAAAACTCACCTTAGGCTCATATGTTTTGTACACAACTTCACAACATGGAGCTTCAAAGCTCCCCACGAATATATGACCCTACTAGATTACAACCACTCGATTTTCTCCTCAAATCTGAACACTAGGATCTCATTTAACAAAAATAATCTCTTTCTCAAATGAATCATGATCATACCTGCAATATCATCCTTGGGAGTATTGGTTGGAAACATCAACCAAAAATGGAAGAAAAACACATTTGACGCATCTTCATCATCATGCATGATTTCTCCAAGAGAATTCATCTTGTTCTTGACATGACAGATCTGATATAGAGATTTGATCACATACTAGGAAACATGATTGATACCAACTAAAAAAATTAGGGACTCTTCTTGTTTCCACATCTTAATCTCACCACATGATTCATTATGAATATCAAATCATCCTTATCTTCCTTCAAATATCTTGATGCCAAGACTACTTCTCAACATAAGCTCAAGTCAAAATGTGTCGATACCAATAGATCAAACACGACTACCAACTCTACCAAATGATTATAAATGAGGAGCAACCTTTTTCTTACCTAATAGATCTTCCAAATCTATCAATTTTCTTAAACCTTTCTTAACACTTTTATTTTTTTCATGGAACTAGAGAACTTAATTGATTATCTCCCCCTTAGATGATGCATCCTTTAATGAATACTAAGAATCAAATCATCTTGTACAAACCTCACTATCTTTCCCTTGATGAAAATTTCATAGACCTTGTCAAAACAGAACTAGGAGACTCCATCTTTTACTTTAAATAATATTCTCAACAATTTTACCGTAGACCTTAAAACTCTTAATATGATTATACTAATAGAACAAAAATACTTGCATACCTTTTTCCTCTAACTTATAGAGCCAATAAGCTCCTTTGTCTCCATATACTCATCTTAAAAAACAAAAATTATAGCAAGAACTTTTTAGTATGTATCACACCTCTAAGAATTACTATGTCAATCTTCAATTAAGGATATTGCTTCAGGAACCAATACTAGTTCACCATGCAAGAGAAAATATCATCAATTCTCTCTTCGATCCATCTACCTTATTCATGTTTTATAGATCTCCATACTACAAACCACATCATGAAATATCTTTCATTACTCATTCAAGTAGAAAAACACTAACAAGCTTCACAATAACAAACCTCGGTGATGATTGTCTTCTTCATAATATTCTAGTTGAGACAATAGAATGCATGCCTTGGTCCTAAAACATTCAAATCTTCATGTTAATACTTCAATATAATTTCATCAACTCAAGATATTAATCCAAAGGTAAAATATTAGATATCCATGTGTATAAAAGGATCGACCATGCTCTGTTCGAGATCAAACCACATCATAACAACATCATTCTTGAAAGAATCACTAAATCAAGACATATTCATTACATCATACCCTATCAAACAAGGTATTCACTTTATGTTTCATTTTCATAATTGTCTTCTTTATGATATGCAATCTAAGACTATAGAACATATTCCTTGGTACTATATCACATAGAACATTAGAATTTTCACACCGATACCAAAATGAACAATTCTCAAAACTAGTTTTTATTGACTACGCAGTCTAGAATACCCATATTTTTTTCATGTTATCACTCTGTGTCATCTATCATGACTTATCTTCTTCATTAAAAGAGAGATAAAGTGTATAAATCATGCAAAGAAAAACACAACTCTTCATAATGAACAACTCTATAATGAATAATAATGCAAAATTTCCTTGTACTTATTGGTTAAAACTTTATTAAATAGTCTATTATTTCACTTATGTCTAACATACCCAAATTATGACATCTGTCATGACTTATTTTCTTCATGATAAGAAAGATAAGACTATTTCATGAATGTATATGCATATATAATACATACCTCTTGATGATGATTCTTCAATGATTTGTCTACAAACATTCCTCATGCTTCATGATTTCATTATGTTGTATACCCATATTTCTCTATTCTCATGCAATCCTTCCTTTATGACTATCATGCTTTTCATATCAAACCATGATGCAAGAGAATGTCTTCCCAACTTGGATTTTTTATTTTTTATTCTCAATTTTGGCTTGGAATTGTGTTAGGAGGGATAGAGATTTTGTAGGAGGTCTTCTTCAAATTTTTTTGTGTTGAGTTTAGATCTAGCCTCTACAAAATTTGAAATTTTGATTTTCCCTCCACAAATCAAATTTTTAATTTAAAAGGAATTTTGGTTTGTTTTGGTATTAAGTGTGACCTTTGGAGCATTTAAAATATGAATCAATATTGTAGAAGGTCCTATTAAGGACTAGAAACCTTAATCTTGGTTTAAGTCTTTAGTCCTTTAAGTTCTAGTTTCAAACAACTCTTTTGGATGATGTAATAAAAGTAAAATATGTATTTTTGAAGATTTTGAAATCTCAAGTTCAATTTAGAACTTCGGGAGGAATTAGATAAAATGTCTTTTAACTATTTTTCATCATTCCACTCAAAGATAATAGAAGGATATAGGCATCATGCTCTAAAAATAGAAAAAAAATGGCCTTTGTTTCAAAACTATGATAGTTACATTTGAGAATTATGTGTAGTGAAGTTTTAAGTACTAAAATCATCATTTACAAGCCTATCAAGGAATAATATGGTGGGTAAAATCATAAATATATTTATTTTCTATTGATATAGGGTTTATTTTTGAGTAAGGTGTTATACCAGTTGAGAAAGATGGTTCTTGGAGTCAAGTTTTGTGTGCATGGTTGGTAAAACTTAGAAGACATTTGCAATCCACTTAAAAGTGGCTCCTCCCTTTGGAAATATTATTTCTAATTGATTCCCATATGTTTTCGGTGTGGAGTATATCAATTTCTTGTTTTGATGAATTTCATCCCCTATTCTGACACTTAAATGACACAATTCACTGTTGAAAATGTGGTTACAAAGTCTAGAAGTTGTCTTTGAGGGATAATTTGAGTGTTGATAATTGTTATAGGTTGAAAAAATCCCTCTTGAGTCTCAGGGATTGATCAAGACTTGAAATTAAACTTGAAACACCGAAATAACTCTTCTCGGGAAAGCACAGACTTGAGAAACCCTCAAACTAAGGTTTGTAAAAAAATATGTATTTTTCTGGAAAATCAAAATAGGTGGAAATTGATAAAAAAATTGTAGAAATATCTATCCCATGTCCTTCTAACAAATTTTGAAGGTTTGATTCAAAATAATCTTTCAACATTATAAAATTGTTGACAATTTGTTTAAGAATCCTAATAGGCCTAATTTGACATTAAAAAGTTGAGAAAACCCACCTTATACTTGGATTTGATCAAAGAAAATTCTTGAAGAGTTTATTAAGAGTAACGGGTTCCTAAAATTGTCTTTATTTGGTTTTGAAACTTCTTGTGATACATTTTCAAAAATAATTTCAAGATTGGAAGGGTTAGTAGCCTTAAAAGGCAAGATAGATCTTAGGGCATAAAATAGTGAAGTGAGCATTGAATTATACCTTCACTATATTAAAACCTTAAAGAGAAATAAAATGGACTCAAATTTTTCTTCATGTCACCCATGACCATATAGGCTATATAGCCAAGAAAACCATATTGGTCTTACAGACCAAGCATCTTCCTACTTAAACCTCAAGACACAACCCTAAGTAAAAACATGTTCACCACACTTCTTCCAACTATCTATCTACCTACCAAGACTTCATAAACATTATTGATTCATATTTCATAACCGTTATAGAACTAATCAAATCACTACACACACACCTTATCGGTGTAATCATCTTTCATAGCCATCCAAGTCTTCATGATTGTTTTTCATACTAATCATACCCTCAATAGTACTCACTATTTCAAAGTTGTCATTGATGTTAAGATGAGTTGGAGTGATTTCATTTATGTTTTAATTGATTTCAATATGATAGTGTTATGTAGGTTGTGTTCATTGATTTTATGGTAAGCTTGATGGTTGAAGTGTTGTCAAGTTTAATTGTTAATAGTAAGAAGCCTAGTCAAGAGACATAGTGAAGGTATGAACTTGGTATCTTGTTTAGATGATCTCATACAAGTATGATAGGTTTTATGACATTTTTATCATGAGTACATGGTTTATAATTCATGGACAAGGTATGGAGTCAGTTTTAAGGTTAGTTGTTACTTGAAGATCAAGTTGCAAAGAGAAAAAGTGAAGAAAATTGGACCTAAGGAAGTATGAGAGTTTGTTTCCAAGGTAAATATGATCATGAGAGCATTTTTATATTTTTAACATGTTTTCCTAGGTATTTTCAATAAGTTTTTAGGTCATGGAATGAAGAAGAAAGCATGAAAAGTGGTTTTAATGTCTAAACCTAGACAAATCCTTCAGAATTTCCTATCCCAATAAGTTAGGTTGATCATTTTTTAATTCCAGTATGAAAAGGTGTGTATCGGAAGTTGTTTTACATGTTGATTCATGTATGTGGAAAAAATTTAAAGTGTTATTTTGGAGTATAAAACAAGATATTGAGTTTTTGGTCAAACCGAGTTCTTGAAAATGGTGTTTCCCACTAGAAGGTCACTTTCAGTTTGTTATTGGTATGTTAATGATCTGCATGGTAACCAAAAATCTTCACTAGAGATATATGTGTGTCGTATCTAAGATCTTTGGGCATTATTTTGGGTTTTAAGGTCCATATATTTATGAACAATTGTTAACACCAAAACATCTCTAAAACCCTCCTAAAAGCCTTGTTTGAAGTCAATTGGGAGATATTACTCAAATAGACCCATAATTTATTTGTTTGTAATTTTTTATGATTTTAACATGTAGAGGACTCTCCCATCTATCTCCTGGTGGTTTTATATTGTTAGATAAGTAAGTGGACCCCATACAAAGGACTATTTTCTCAAGACTTTGTTGTAGATCTCATGTTTTGCATTGGACTAGTTGAATAAATGCATGTTTCATGATTCCATGGACCTATACTACATATCTATTTTTATTTATAGACAATTTTTAGTAATTTATAGGCCATACTAAGTCAATTTCTCATGACTAGTTTTTGGAATAGTTTTGGGACAGCTTTTTGGTGTTCTTGGTGAAATGTTTTTCTTGAGCCTTTATACTTTGAGTTGAGGTATCTAATGAATTTTGTAATTTTTTTGAGTTCATGTAGTACCTATTTTCATATTTCATTTGGTATGGTTGAGGTTTTTGATTTTTACAAGCTTCATTCTTGAAGACTAGTTTTTGAGAACCTAGTAGGACAATCTTGTTCTTGAGATGGTTTCATGGTGTGAAATGAAGTTGCAGAGATTTATAAGCATGGAGGAGGTATGAAGATGTCATGTATAATGTTATTGAATATTTTTTATGTTTTAATATTATCATGAAGTCTAAAGAGGCATATCTTACGTATAGACCTAATATAGTAGGTCTTGATGAGTCCTAAAGAAGCAAATGACCTAATGGATTTTATGTTATAATTTTTCATTTTTATCATATGAATTTTACTATATAATGGATTACATAATTTAAAATGGCTGATATACATGGTGTATGTCCTTAAGACTAGTATATATACAAGACTAACTAGCCTATTTGTAGTGTTACGTGTAAGATAACATGAATGAGCTATAAGGGATTTTATGTGACATGTATGAGGTCCTAAATACCATGAATAATGCATGTATGAATATATATAAAGGTTCTTAAATATTAAGTGTAGTTCATCCATGTCTATGTGAAGATGAAGAATTTGAAGATCGAGTAAGCATGTTATGACAGATTGAGAGTGTTCAAGAGAAGAAAAGAAAATATATGAAGAGAAGACGGTGTTTGAGGATTAGAGTGTGTGCAAGAATCATAATTCCATGTTTATACACAAGAGATAGATATCATACCAAGAATAATAAGAGAAAATAAAAGCAAATAAGTCCATTATTTGTTGACATAGCAATAAGGTGGAGAGAATTCTTAGATGACTGAGTTAGTGTTTGGTCTTCCTTGCAAGTTTGTGCTTGCTAAAACTTCAAGGTTTTGTGCTTCTTATGGATTTGGTGCTTCACTAAATTAGGGGGTTGTAGCCTCCTTACAAGTTGGTGCTTGTTAAAGGACCTAGTTTGTGCTAGATAAATTAGGGGTTTGTGCTCCATGTAGAGTTGGGTCTTCACTAAATCTTGAATTTTGTTATATATAAGAATAGTTTGGTGGGTTTTATTCCCCTTGAGGTTTTCCCACATAAATAAGGTTTTCATGTGTTCTCTTTTTTTCATGCTCATGTGGAAGGTTTTTATATTGCTTGATGATTTTCCTGACTTAGTAAAATTTTGCAAAGAAACTAATTCACCCCTAGTGATTTTGCTTCCAACAATTGGTATTAGATCTTGGCACTTTGGAACAATTTTAACAGCTTAAATGTGGTCTTAGAAGCACATGTATGGCTAGCAATCAAGTTCAAGGATGTTTCTCAACTAGCAAGGCTCCTCTTTTCAATGGGAGTAAGTATTATTTTTTCTTTATTAGGATGAGGAACTATTTTATGTCATTGGGATTTGACATATGGAATCAATGGATGTTGGATATATTATACATGTTACACAACCAACTAATGTAGCAGAAAAGAAGGTATGTGAAATCAATTCTAAAGTAATGAATTCTATCTTATGTGGACTTTTAGAGGTTGAGTTTGTGAAGGTCATGCATTGTGATATAACCAAAGGAATTTGGGATAAGTTACAAACCATCTATGAAGGTGACTCCAAGGTCAAGTTGGCTAAATTACAGACCTATAAAAGATAATTTGAAAGCTTAAGAATGAAGGAAGATGAAAATATTGTTTCTTATCTATTGAGAGTTGATGAATTTTTCAATATCATCAGAGGTATTGGAGAGAAGATGGAGGAATCAATAGTTTTCCAAAAGGTTCTGAGGTCCTTGACACCCAAGTTTGATCCTAAAGTCTTGAATTCAAAAGAAGTAAAATATTTTAGCACCATGTATATGGACAAACTTCATGGGATCTTAAAAGGATATGAGATAAGAACTAATGCTTTAATATATACCAATAAGGATGTTACTTTTAAGGCTGAAAAGAAGGAACGATGTTAGAAGGTAAAGGATAAATATGATTCAAAGATTGATGATGACAAGCTAGAAGTCATGTTTGTTAGAAGAGTTAAAAGAGGATCATGTAAGCACAATGGTAAATTTTCTTTTAAGTGTTCTCATGTGGTAAGATTGGTCATTTTGCAAATAAATTTCCTAATAAGAATAAGGATGAGCATGATGAGCATGAATAACATGATGAAAATCATGATAAGGATAAGAAGTCTTATAAGCATGACAAAATGAGCTTCAAGAAGTATGATAGAAAGAAAATATAATCTAAGAATAGAATAATTTCTACTCCAAAGAATATAGTAGTGACATAAGCTTTGATGTTAGTGATACCAATTCACCCGATGAGGACAATGAAAATTCCAAGCATGAAATAAATGAAGTTGTATTTATTTCCAAAGAAGCAAGAAGTGAGTGTTTGAACAGTTTCATGGAAGATTCGGATAATTAAGAAGATGAATTGAACCTAGAATAAGAATTGATAAGTTCCCGGATGATCCGAAGAAGAATAAAAGAAAGAAGAACCACAAGTTGAATTCCTTGATCAAGGAATATAAAGAACAAATCGATTGCATGAGTAATGAGCATGAAGAGATCATCAAAGAGTTTGAGACTCAAGTTAAGTTAGTGACACTAGCTCTAAAGGAAAAAGAAGATGAGTTAACCAAGTTCAAGACTAAGATTAAATCGTTAAATGTTAAGGAAGAATATTGCACCAAGTATGAAATAAAGATGAAGACCTTGAAGGAAGAGATAGAGCAAGCAAAAATAAAGTTGAAGACTTATGATAAGTTTAAGAAGAGAATTGAGGCTCTAAATTACAAGTTGAGAATTCAAAATTCTCAAGATGATAAGAAAATTCTTGGTTGCTTTGGAGTCCAAAAGAAGAGTAATGAAGATGATGAGATGAATCCTGAAAATCAAAAGGATAATACAAACATGGAATACGCTAATGTTAATAACAAGGAAAAATTCAAGAACAATATGAACATAAAGTATGTTACACATCATAATTCCCTGAGGCATGCTAGTGAATTTAATTGTTATTGTTATACAGAAATCAATATGGTCATAGACCAAGAGAATGTAGAAGGTACTGGGAATGGGTATTCATGGGACTATGGAAGAAGTCACAATCATCAATCAAGAGGTAAGAATAGTTTTGTTTGCTATAGTTGTTAGAAAATTTGTCATGTGGCAATATTTTTTTATCAAGGATCTTCAAAATAGTATCAATCTCATAGAGTTCAAGAAAGAAGACAAAAAAATGAGGTTGAGGCTCCTAGATTTCAAGACAAGAATACATACATTATGAAGTCTAGTTTTGTAGATAAGTTAAAGGAGACAGTCAAGAAGTTAGACTTTGATCAGTCAACAAGTAAAGATAGACTATTTTCCATGATAGAGAAAAATTCATAGGTTTAAGAATTCCAATAATTCCAAGAGTATTTTCTAACAAATCGATAGAGGAAGAAAAGGATGATACATTCATTAAACCAAAAGTGCCAATCAAGTCAAAAATCATCTTAAAGACAAATTATTAGTCTTAATATTTAAAGGGGATGGAGATTTATGAATATCCTTATTTCATGATGTTCTAGACCCCTAAATTATAGTGGTGTCCATTTTAGGATTCATAGAGTCATTCATCATCATTTGAAGCACCATGGAGAGGTGTTGAGTCATGTAGTTGTCTTTGAAGAAATTGACATTATGAGAGAAGGACTATGAAAGATGATTTCAGTGATGAAGTGGGTTTGTATGATCACTTGATAAGACAAGTTTGATCCACGAAGATATGTTGCAAAGAAGAGAATCAAGATGTATGAATGTTTACGGAAAATATACTGATTGTAATAGCATCAAGAAGGTGAATGAAGACTTATGCAAATTTGAGAAGGCCAATGAAGATGAGTTATGACACAAGGTATGTGTTTGTGTATTATCTTGATCAATTTAGGTACAATCATGGAGGTTTTTATAGTTCATGAGCATCAAGAAGATGTCTGGAGGTTTGAATGTAGGTACATAGTTTAAATAAAGAGGCAATCATGTTTGAAGTAAAGGATTTTTTTTTCTTGAGGCCTAATTTAGGTTTGTAGAGCAAGTAATTGGTTTGTAAGACCAATATGCTTTTTCTATAATCCTATAATGTTATGGAGCCATGGAGAGTTCTTTAATTCATGATCATAAGTTTGACAGTCTTAAGAAGTAGGATAAGAGGTTTGAAATATGGGTAAGCACTATGAAATATTGAAGCATGAGGAATGTTTGTATATTTTTCATTACAATTTTTGCATGAAGAATGAACTGCATGGAGGATCAAATAAGGATTTTTTTAGTCTCATCTAGAAAATCATAAAGGACAAAGGTATGACAGAGGTTTTTCATAGTAAAACATACATGTGCGACATGGTAATGTAAGGAAAAAATTTTGGTTTGTGTTTTGGTGACTTATAGTAGGAAGATTAATCAAAACAGGGTATGTGTGATTCTTAGCTTGGAGGAATAGTTTTTTTCCTGAAACAACATATTTGGTTGCATAACTATTCATTGAAGCATCATCATAAAGTATGTATTCTATGTGCATCTAGTTTCATAACATAACTTGAAGTGTCTCGGTTTGGATATCATGAAGACAGAGATATTTCATAGTGAAGTATGCATATGAAGACCTAAATGAGTCCATGGGAATGTTGATTGAAGTAATGATCAAAATTTGAGAAAACATGCATACAAGGAAGGGTAATATATTTGAGAAAGATCTGATTATGTAGGACAAGTGGGACCACAATAAAACTAGTAAGTAGGGTTCTTTGTCGAGTCATTAACATGCAGAGTTGAATGTTTCTTGTGTTTAGTAGATCATGGCATATAATACATTGTCCTAGCTAGCATTTCATGAAGGAGATGGTCTTTACAATGGAATTTTATTATGAATACATATTTGACATTTGATACAAGGTATGTGTATTAATGGGGTTTGTGTCATGGTGCCATATGAAATATGAATAAGGTAGATTGGTCCGAGATACCATTTTTTCAGAGCATGAATGTTCATTTTCTAGCATAAAGGTATAATATCTTGGTTACTAATTGTACTATGTTGAGTTTGGAGTCCTGATATAGTCAAGAAGTGTTTGATTCTTGCGTATGGATCATGAAGGATTATATGGTCTTAAGGGGAGCTTCTTGGCCCTAAGATTTTGGTAGCTTGGAACAAGGTATGCAAATTTGTTTAGTCATAATTTCTTTGTAACTTTAGTGAGCAAAATTTTATGAAGACAAAGCATGAGGTCATGTTATATCTTGAGAAGGCATGTGATAGTTGTTTCAATAAGTAAGAAATTATGGATTGAAAAATAACAATTGTTACTAATCTAGCAGTCATGATAAAGGAGTCATGATCTAAGAGGGAGCCTATCAAGTTATACATCAATTCCATAAGAAAGTAAGAAGTTTCAAGAAGATGAAGGTATCAATAAAAGTTGATAAGTGTAGATAGAGATGAAATTGTTGTTGGAATTTTTGAGGTAATAAAATTTGTTCATTATTTCCAAATAGTTGGTAGCGAGTTTATAGTTGAGCATTTGGTTTATTGGAATAAGTTATAATGATATTGTCAAGTGTTGAAGAAGTGATACTGGTTTCAATATGCTTAAATGAATAAGATGAGGATGGTATTATAGTTATAATGACTTTTGTAATGAGCCCAAACCGTGAATGTAAAATATGAGTCCCTAAAATTTCAATTGATATCATTCATGTATTGATGAATGATTAAAGTTTGTGTCTGATTTTGCAAGTCAAAGATAAGTGAGTTTATTTGTGAAAGAATTCATGGTGATAGGGGAGTATGAAATTTTTTTGCTTCCTAGTTTGGATAATGTTGTCAATATATTGATGTGTTGGAGGAAATGCTTTTAGGTATAAAAATTGGTGGATATATTTCCAATGCTCTGGGACTCTCGATCCCTTTGCTTATGTGGTGCAACTCCACTTTATTGTGAATGAACAAAAAGGGAAAAATTTTATGGCCAAGAGGTCGTGGATCCAATAGTCACACTCCACTATTCCCATGGAAAATTCTTACAATGAATTATAAGTGAGGAATTTTATGAAATATGGGGGAAAGGGAGTAAGAAGTTAAGTAGGATAAATTAACTCTGCAAGTAGAAAAACATATTCTTGCCAAAGTTAACTAGAATTTTCAAATTCACAACTTATAGGAAAGAAAAACAATGTTTAGAACATCAATGATGAGAGGAAACCATGCACACAAATTTTCTAACATTCATGCATCATGAAAATAAGAAAAACCCTTCTTTATTGACATCTTCACAAGTTGTACTATGCTGGAAAATAGATGGGGAAAATGGAAAATGCTATCTATTTTACCTTCCTCAAATAGGTCTCTCTCTTGAGTGCACAAAATTTATAACCCCTTAGAATGAGGTTGTAATTAAATTATATAGACATCAATAAGGCCTTTCATCTACCCCCATGTGAACTTTAAATTTTCCTTTCCACTTGTGACTTTTGACACACTCCTAGGAAACAAAATTACGTCCCATTTTATTAGTTAACGGTGACTTATTACATTTTGAAGTATAGTCACATTAATGAATATGAAAATTTTCATTATTTCTCACAACAAATAACGACAGAGGGGGTATAGAAGAGGAGGAAAAATGAGGGAAATGAGGGAAATAAGAAGTGCTCCAAAGAATGAAGATACCTCCATCATTGAGGAAGATTGACATGAAGAAGTTGAAGAAAACAAACTTGGCTTGTGATGACCACTGCAACACTTTTGCACTAATTCATTTCACTTTGAACAATTTTCTCTTTTCGATAATGATCACAAGCTAACTCCTTTTATATGATGCATGAACGCCTTGGATCATGAAATGAGTGTTGAGAAACATTGTTTCAAGACTTCCCAATGTGAGCTCAAGATGGACATGGGCACTTCTCATGATGATCCTCCTTGACAATTGATTGATGAACTTCCTTATCATGTTGAGCTTACCTTGATCAACTTATTCCAAAACACCCATCTCACCAAAATATGGTAATGGATCCATCTATTGCACTTTGCAATGCTCTCGCTCTCCTTTTGAATACAATTAAACTCATGATGATGCTTCTAAGACCCTGTGAGGGTATCACTCCCCTATTTAAGTCATGATTTCATCTTACTATCCCATGGAGAGTCCAAAAAGAAGAAATATGAGTGAAAATAGAGCCATCTACAACTTTCTACACTCAAAACTAAAACTTTCTATTTTTAGACCCCAAGTTTCAGGATCTGCTATTTTCTAGAAAGGTTGTCTTTTGTATTAATGTCAACATTGAGGGATTATCACCATTTTTAGAGAATTTTCACAAATTTTTTATGGAAAATATGAAGCACATTATATTTTTATAAATATTTTTTTCACTTTTTGCTTTTTTGGCCTATGTACCCTAGTTTTCCATTTTTGTGATTTTCAATGTTTGCTTCTTTGGAGTTTTTCACTATTTTGGGAAAATTACTATAAATAGTAAGTGTGAACTAGTGACACTTACAATTTTTCAAAGCTATTATTCCTTTTTGGTTTGAATAAAAATCCCTATCTTTGTTTTGGATGCTTCTTTGAGTGCATAAAAATTTTGGATCTACCCATTTTCTGGATCGGTGGAAATTTATTGAACAAGGGTTTAGGGCACAAAACTTCATATTGATGCCATAAAAAATCTGAGAAACATTTATAAATTTATTTTTATAGAAGTAACATTATTGGGAGAGAAAGAGATGCTCCAAGTTTCACTAAATTCTTCCTGGGGCTTTAAAGATATGAGCGTTTCTTCATTTTTTTATCATGAGGGTTTATGACAAAAATCCGTCATTGTAAGAATTGGAAAAGTGGGGTTTTTGGTTGTAATAATAATGGATGATTAGGAATTTATGTGGAATGAAATGGTGGAAGAATTTATTAATCATTGGTGGAAGTAAATTTATAATTCCAATAGTAAGGGTTTTTTTGTGTTCACACACACAAAAAATAGTAAGAAGTAGAAGCTAAAGAAGTAAAAGTTGCAAAAAAAAAAAGAAAAAGTTAAAACTTACAATTTTTCAACTTAGGCATGGGTGCACTTTTATATCACAACCATCCCAAATGTTTGGGATGGTTGGTGGAAAAAATTTCTTCCCTTTTCCATTGGTCCACATGTCATCTCGTTATTCAGTCGTTGAGTATTTGGCCAAAAAACACTTAAGTCACTCGGGGGCCAAAACAAGGTCGCATGAGTGACCTGGGAAGGAGTTGAGTAGGGGTGTAGAAAAGTGTCCCAACCATCCAAAAAAATTGATGGTTGGTGTAAAAATTTTTGCCCCATTCCCATTGGTCCACGTGGCGGGATGTGATTTGTTGAGGTGGAGAGGTGAGGGGGCTAGAAAAATGGTGCATGGGGCTTAATTGGGCTATTTGGGCTCAAAGGAGGTCATATCTAGGTCTAAGGGGATATCTTAGACATTGGGAGTTTTTTCCCAATCATCCCAAAATTTTGGGATGTTTGGTTCAAAATGTGTGCCACACCTCGGCTTGACACATGTTTATCCACCTGAAATTGACTAACTCCTTATCTTACCTTGGGGAGAAACTTGACGGAGGCATAACTTGGGTGTATGGAGGTATTTTATTACACTTATTTATATGAAATTTACTAGGAAAGACATGTTTAACAAAATAGGATGGCTCTGATACCTTGATTTTCCTGCAACCTCCTTAAAAATAGGCTTTTTCTTTGGGCTCATAGGTTATGCATGCTGAAATCAAATTGTGGGAAGAATTTCTTGAGCCTTGTGAAATATGGTATACCATCATACTTTAGATATATAAATTACCTTTCTGAAAATATTTTTTTACCTCAAACTCTTCATGGAGCTCCTGAAATCACTTCCCAAAGCTCAAGTGTTATTTTTACACTAGAAGTTGTTTTACCCTCCAGGACCCGCTTTTGTTGAAACTGTCCCAAAACCTCTTAAACTTCCCAGAATATTCCAAAACTAGTTGTACAATGTTATTATCTCTTTGATACACCTCCTTGATGAGTTTTATCCTTTCATTCCACTTTGGGGGGTGTGCACCAGCCTTAGGAAGACCAAAAATAGCCTTTTTAGGCTTCTCAAAGGGCATGTCTTGAAAGATCTTGACTTGGAAGTTCTTGAATGGACTTGATATCGCTAAATCACCTATGACATGATGAAACAACAAATTGTAATAATAAAAAGGATGGGGTATAAATTATATAGAGGTTAGAATGATATGGAGGAGGGCTAAGGATGACCTTTCAAGAAAAAAAATTATAGGGTAAAGTTGTCCTATTTTTCAATGTGAATTTTTCCCTTGCAAAAACACAGGAAAATAGTTGGCTCTCACTTGGGGAATCATTCTGGATCGAGAGAATTAAGGAGAAGATGATAAGGAACTATAGGATCTTAGTACATAACATTAAGTAGTGCCTTATCTATTAGACTTTAGAATCACACAACTTACAAGAGATATGCGAAAAAGGAGGAACACACACATGTATGCACATGCACAACAAAAAAAGGAAACACACCACACTAAAAAGGAAAAACACACACAACAGAGAAAGGGAAAAAAACCTAAATCACTTATAATATAATTTGGGGGACAACTTTTCGCTTTCGCTTTAGCACTATTTATCTTCAGAGGTTACCCCTGGATGGGTAACACTAAGTGATGATGTTCCGTAAAGCCACTAACCGGTTAAAGAAATTAGCATCCTTTCCTCAACTACTTATGAAAGATGGTTTTTTCAATACTACTTGTATATTGGGAGGAGTGAGCCTACATGATCTCTTTTATGTTCTTAGCTTTGCTCAAAATTCCATTTCCTTTACTTTCTTTGAAATTGGTTTGAAATTCCAATCGCCTTTTGTGTTCACCCACATTGTTATTTTTTTTTGTTGAGCATCTCATCACTTCCCCATGGCTGAATTTTTGTTTGAATATATTGAGTTTCCTTCTTTCCCACATTCATTCTCATTGACATCCTTTCCAAAAGAAACCTTGAATTCATCAATTTTCTTCATTCGATTATAAGGGTCTTAGGTATTGACTGAGGATCATAAGTAACCTCATACATGTCTTGTATGGCCATAGTATGAGCTAAGAGGTCAAGACTTAACTAGATATCTTCTACACTTCCTACCACATCTAATATTTCTTGCATGAAATCCTCCTTTGAAATTTCCTTCAATTCACCTTTACATTCATTTGAAGACCCTTCATCTTGAAAATCAAGGCAACCATTGGGAAGAATTGATTCATTATCCCAAGCTCATTGCATTTCACTATTTCTTTTCATGAGTAATAGGAGCTCCAAAGACCTCAAAAATATTTTTTCGACCTTTTCATCATAGAAAGAATATTCTTCTTCAAATGGGAAAGAGAATACATCTATTTCATCATGTCATCTTATAGTCATTGGCTCAGAGAGACATCATATTTTCATCTTGGTAGAATTCATCATGACCAATTTTGGAAGATTGAGCATTCAAAATCATATTCATGCTTGTCCTATAGATCCATATCATGCATCAAGAGTTTAAGAATGAGCTAAAGGTATTCTATTTCTTCCATGGATTTTAGCAATTCTTACATGAATTATTCCTTCAAATATCTCGAGAACTCATCACAAGCTAGATTTTCTCCCTCATAGGTGACATGATCAAGAGAATCTTCTTCTCCAAATGGGAATGAAAATATATCCTCCTCATGGATATGCACATAGGCTGATTTATCATCTTGGAATTCATCAAGGAACACTCCATCTTCCTCACAGCTTGCATCATCAGGAAACTCGGGGCTATCCTTTTGCAATTCAATATTTCTCAATGCTTCTTCAAGATCAATACTTCTCTATAAAGGAATGCTTAGTCCTATCAAGATGGGAATATCATCCACCTCCTTGGATGTTACAAAATGGTTCATCCTCCTACTATTTTGGTATAATATGTTGGTTCTTGGGTTTCCCTCCTTTTGTATGGTATATCTCATTTTCTTCTCGGGAGAAACTTTTCCATATCTCCCTTAATCAAAATGGTTACGGAAGACAAATTCATTTGGATTTTCCTCCCAACTGTTGGTAGAAGCTTCTACTAAGTAACATTCCAAATTAATTTGAAATTTTAACTACTAAGATAGTTATTGACACTTTATTGTCTCGAAATTCAATGAGAGACACTTGTGCATATTTGACTTTTCCTACAAGTGTGACTTCCTTTGATTCCATGGAGTAACAAGAGCCACCATCCTGAGTCAAGGTGAGTTTGAGGGCATTGGAAACCTTCACAAGCATCACATTTTCAAAGGAACCTGAATCTATTATATAATTGTTCAATCGGTATCCTCCAATGAGAAGGGAGACATAGAAAGGATCGACCTTATCATTCTTCGATGCACTCAAAGAAATCATGTTCTGTGATGAAATGTAGGTGGATCTATTAATATTCCTTTAGAAATAGGAATTATGGTACTGGGATTTTAAATACCACCCTTGATATAACAAAATGATTCTCAAATTTTTCGGGATGAGTCCGTAGATATTTATATTCAGAAATTTACACTTTAGTCTTGTTTATATGTTCTATGATGTCAAAAGGAGAAGATATAAATAGGAGATATGAAGACACTAATTTTGAAGCTAGGACAGGCTTGGAAATAAGAGAAGATGTTTAGGGGAAATACGTTGATTTAAAAGTTACATTGGAGGTTTTTGAAGGACTAGATTTCATGGGAGTCGAATTAGATTTAGAAGCGACCTTGGAAGACTTACATGGAATGGCAGGTGACCTCTTTCTTGTTACGGAGTCCAATTTCTCCAATGTAAACTCCATGAAGGATGGAAGTGGAGATCCTCAACTGGTAATTTTATTTGGTAGAGTCACCACAAGAGGATATTGAATATTCTTCTTCACACATGCATGGGGAATAATCTCTCTTTTGAGAGTGAGAGTGGGTGAACACCACATATGAGAAACTCAATGCATCTATGTCATCATCCTGATCACCTACAAACTACTCATAGAATTTGATTTTTGCATCGTTCCCTACTTTCTCAAACTCTGAAAAAATCATTTTCTTCACTTTCTTGTTCCAGTCCTTCTTCGTCTTCTTGATTCCTACAACTTGCATTCATAGGTGGGGCCTCCAAGGCAAGCCTTTAAGGTGCTCCTCTAATCTAGTTTTGTTATGATTTTGAGGGATTGAGAAACTTCCCTCTTCAAAATTTTCATTTCATTTACCAATTTTTACAACAATGGATTTGTTCTCTCATCGTTGGGATGTTGAGATTTACCCTTTAAAGGGTTCTTGATCTTTCGTGAAAATATGAGGTCATTTTCCACTTCAATGGACATTCTTTTTCTTGTGTAATATCCCTTGGTTAGACCCTCTAGAGAAATAATCCTACCTCCGCATTTGAGAACTGATGAAGAACATTTTTATTTTGTTATCAGAGGGCACACCTCTCAAGGTATCCTTTTCAATAACTTGTTGTAATGAGCTGCGAAGTCCCTCATAGTCTCGTTAGATTCCTTCTTCATTCATGCCAACTATACTAGGATGTCTTAAAATTCTTTGGTATATTTGAATCTTTCTTTGAAATAGCTCTTGATGTCATCCCAGCTAGTGATGGATTTAGCGGTAAGAAGTAGAATCATTCAACTACTTTTTCTTGTAGGGACTCCATGAATAATCTCATGGTAACATCTTCATGTTCAATTCCAAGGATTCTACATGATGTGATAAAGGCCGAGATATGTTCTTTGAGAAGTTATGTTTCATCACCTTTGAATTTTGGAAATTTCTAGTGTGAACCTATTGTTAAATTGTGAAGAGGGGTGTAAGCGAAAGAGGACATGTATTCCTTCCCCATGGAATGATGGGTTGGCATATTTCTCTTCTTCTTCCACCTTTGTTTCTTCTACTTCATCTTCATAAACTTCTTCTTCTAATTTTTCATCTGGTTTTTATTCTTCTTGATTAGGATATTCAATTTTCAATGGTGTTTAGGAAATGGGAGAATTTCCAGAAGGAGTGTCAATAGGGGTTTGAATAGGATTCCAAGGGGTTCCACTTGAATATTTGAATGGAGATGAGGATTGGGAGAAGAAATAGGAGTTATCTCATATTTGTTTTTATTGGTTTTGTAAAGCCTTAAAATTAGGATCAAAAAATCCTCTCAATCTATTGAACTTGGTGTATTTTCTTTAAGCCGAGTTTTGGGAAAACCTTACAGTGGGAAAATGAAAGGACACTCTAGGAATACAAAGGATATTTCAACAATGGACTTAAATTTTCATCATTTTTTATTTTTATTTTTGGATTTTTTATTTTCTACTTTTGATTTTTGGATTTTGTGATCGTATTTTAGGTTTCGATTACTACCAAGTCTGCCCCATGGTGTGTGTCAAAAAATGTTGGCAATAAAATTTGATGGGTAGACAAGTTCGTGGATATATTGTCAATGTTTTGGGACTCTATGTCCCTTTGCTTTTGTGGTGCAGCTCCACTTTATTGTGAATGAACAAAAATGGAAATTTTTTGATGGCCAAGAGGTCAGGGATCCAACAAGCACACTCCACTGTACCCATGGAAAATGCTTTCAATGAATTGTAAGAGAGGGATTTTTTGAAATATGGGGGAAAGGGAGTGTGATAAGTTAGGTAGGAGAAATTGACTCTGCAAGTAGGAAATCATATTCTTTCCAAATTTAACTAGAAGTTTCACATTCACAACTTATAGGAAAGAAACAAATATGTTTAGAACATCAACGATGAGAGGAAACCATGCACACAAAGTTGCACACATTCATACATCATGAAAATAAGAAACTCCTTTCTTTATTGACATCTTCACAAATTGTAAAATGTTGGAAAATAGATGGAGAAAATGGAATAATGTTATCTCTTTTTCCTTTCTCAAATAGATCTCTCTATTGAGTGCATAAAATTGACAACCCCTAAGAATGAGGGTGTCATTGCATTATATAGAAATCTATAAGGCCTTTCATATACCCCCATGTGACCTTTCATTTATCCTTTCCACTCGTGACTTTTGACATTCCTAGGAAAGAAAATTAAGTCCCCTTTTATTAGTTAAGGGTGACTTATTACATTTTGAACTATAGTCACATTAATGAATAGGAAAAATGTCATGATTTCTCACAACAAAGAATTAGAAAGGAGGTAGAGAAGAGGAGTAAAAATTAGGAAAAGGAGGGAAATAAGAAGTGTTGTAGAATGAAGATGCCTCCATCATTGATTAATATCCACCTGAAGAAGTTGAAGATGAAAAACTTGGCTTTAGATGACCATTGAAACACTTCTACACTAATGCATTTCACTTTTAAAAATTTCCCTTGCTGATGATGATCACAAGCTAACTCCTTTTACATGATGCACGAATGCCTAGACCACGAAATGAGTGTTGAGAAACATTGTTTCAATACTTCCCAATGTGAGCTTGAGATGGACACAAGAACTTTTCACGATGATCCTCCTTAAAACCTGATGATGAACTTCCTTATCTTGTTGATCTTACCCTAATAAACTTATTCCAAGACACCCATCTCACTGAAATATGGTGATGAATCCATCTGTTGCATCTTGTGATGCTCTTCTCTGCTTTTAAACATAATTGAACTCAAGATGATGCTTCCAAGACCCTATAATGTTATATTCCCTTGTTTGAGACATGAGGTAATCTTACCATCCCATAGAGAGTCCAAAAATTATAAAGATGAGTGAAAATGGAGCCATGTGCAAATTTTTACACTCAAAATTCAAACTTGCTATTTTTAGACCCTAGGTTTTAAGAGCTATTATTTTGGAAAGGCTTACTTGTGTCTTGATGTCAACGGTGAGGGATTATCACCATGTTTAGAGCATGTTCACAAATTTTTATGGAAAATTTGAAGCACTTTATATTTTTATAAATTTTCTTTTTATTTTTTTTTTTTTGCTTTTTTGGCATGTGTACCCTAGTTTTCCATTTTTGTGATTTTTGGTGTTTGCTTCTTTAGAGGTTCTTACTTACTATTTTGGGAAAATTAATATAAATAGTAAGTGTGAACCAGTGACACTTACTATTTATATAATCTAGTATTCCCCTTTTTTGACAAAAAATCACTATATTTGTTCTGGTATTTGTTCTGGATGCTTCGTGTGTAAAATTTTGGATCTACTCATTTTCTGGATCAATGTCAATTTGTGGAAGAAGGGTTTAAGGAAAAAAAAACTTCAAATGGATTTCATAAAAAATATGATACACCTTTGTAAAAAAATTTATCATAAATTCACCTTGGAGAGGAAGAGATGCCCCAAATTTCACTAAATTACGCCTTGGGGTTTGCAAGATACGAGTGTTTCTTCATTTTTTCTCATGAGGATTTCTGACAAAAATCCAACATGGTAACAACTGGAAAAGTAGGTTTCTTGGGTGGTAACAAAAATGCAAGATGAGGAATGAATGTGGAATGAAATGCTGGAATAATGGAGGAATAAGTTATGGAAGAAAATGAAGAATGTCGGCAAAGAGGGTTTCTTGTGTGCATGCATGCGAAGAAGCGGAAGAAGTAGAAACAATGACAAAACTCAAAAGTTGCAATTTCTTCAACTTCGACATAGGCATGATTTTTTTCCCAAATGTTTGGGAAATTCAATGTAAAAAAGTACGCCTATTTTACATCGGTCCAAATGTCATCTCATGATTTTTCATTGAGTGTTTGGCAAAAAAACTTAAGTCACCCGAGGGCTGAAAGGGGTCACATGAGTGACCTAGGAAGGGGCTAAACAGGGGGTGAAGAAAATTGTCCCAAACATTCCAAATGTATGGTAAGGTTGGTGCAAAAACATTTTCCCCTTCCCATTGGTCCACGTGGTGGGATGTGATCTGCTTAAGGCAAAGAGGTGAGGGGGCTAGAAAAATGGTGCATACGGGCTTAATTTGGTTATTTGGTCTCAAAGGAGATCATATCAAGGTCCAGGGGCTATTTGGGAGGTTGGGGAGTTTTATTTCCCAACCATCCCAAAATTTTGGTATAATTGGTGTAAAAAAGTGTGCCACCACCCATGCCTAACACGTGTCCACCCCTGAAATTGACTAACTCCTTGATCGTACCCTAGGGAGAAACTTGATGGAGACGTAACTTGGGCATACATAGGTATTTTCTTGCACTTACTTATATGAAATTAATTTGGAATGACCTTTTAAACATAATGGGAGCATTATCAAACCTTTATTCTGTCTACAACCTCCTAAAAATAAGATTTTTCTTCGGGCTCATAAGTTGTACATGCCAAAATCGGGTAGTGAGCAAAATTTCTTGAGTCTTGTGAAAATGTGAGACCACCATCCTCTATATATCTAAATTACCTTTTTGAATATATATTTTTTTACCTAAAACTCTTCACAGAGCTCCTAGAATCACTTCCTAAATCTCAAGGGTGGTTTTGCACTAGAAGTTACTTCGCCCTTTGGGACCCGCTTTTCTTTGAAATTATCACAAAACATTGGAAACTTCCCAAAATCTTACAAAAATAGTTTTAAAATGTTCTTAGATATTTTATACACCTCCTTGATGAATTTTATCCTTTCATTCCACTTTGTGAGGGTACGCACCAGCCCTAGGAAGACAAAAAAATAACCTTTCTTAAGCTTCTCAAAGAGCCTGTCTTGAAAGATATTGAATTAGAAGTGCTTGAATGGAATTGATATCCCCTAATCACCTATGTACATGAAGAAACAACACATTTGAACATTTATAAGGATGGTATAGGACTGATATGGGGGTTAGGATGATCTAAGGGAGGGCTCAGGATGACCTTTAAGCAAAAAAATTCACGGAAAGGGTGAAGTTGTCTTGTTTTCAATTGAATTTTTCCCTTGCAAAACACATGACAACATGATGCAAGTGTGGAAAGTTATGAGTTTTATTTCAAAGGTGGAGAATCATGAATATTCTATTATCTCTTTTGACAGTTGAAAGGAAAATAATATGTGAATAAAGTGATGAAGAAGTCATTAGAAGATACATGATTTCTTGAAGGTAAGAAGTATGGTACATGCCTAAGGTGAGTGTTTTGTCAAACATTTGTTATCATAAAAATTTGTGTCATCATTTCATTATGTTCTTGAGATGAAATGGTAGTTATAGAATAACCTTTTTCATTTATGAAAAAGGGGAGATTCTTAAAAAGTTTTCATTGATGTTAGGATGATATCAAGTGATGTCATTTATGTTGTCATTTATTTCAAGATTATAGTGGTATGCAAGTTGTGTTCATTGATGTCATGGTAAGCTTGATAGTTAAAGTGTTTTCAAGAGTACGAAGCCTAGTTAAGAGACATAGTGAAGGTATAAGCAAGGTAGCTTGGTGAGATGAGTGCATACATGTATGAGAGATTTTTTGAAATTTTTAATCATGAGAACATGGTTTATAATTCTTATACAAAGTATGGAGTAAGTTTCTAGGTTAGTTTGTTTCTTGAAGATCAAGTTGCATAGAGTAGAAGTGAAGAAAACGAGACCTAATGAGGTATGAGAGTTTGTTTCTAAGGTAAATATGATCATGATAGAATTTTAAGAGGTGTAAAAATTTGCTATGTATGTTCAAGAATTTTTATGTCGGGTCTTTAAGGAGAAAACATGAAAAGTGATTTTGAGGTTTGAACCTAGACAAATCCTTGACAATTTCCTATCCTAATGAGGTAGGTTGATCATTTTTAGTGTCATTATAAAAAGGTGAATATGGGAAATTGTTTGGCATCTTGATTCGGGCATGTGGAAAAATTTCAGTTGTTATTTTGGAGTATAAAGTAATACATTGAGTTTTTATGACACTAAGTTCTTGAAAATGGTGTTTCCTGAAATAGAAAGTCACTTTCGAGTTTCTTGTTGGTAGGTTAATAATATGCATGGGAGCTTGATATATTTAGTAGAGATAGATATGTGTCCTAACTAATATCTTTGGGCATTATTTTGTGTTTTAAGGTCTATATCTTTATGAACAATCATTAAAACCAAAATAGCTCTAAAACCCTCCTAAAACCCTAGTTTTAAGCTGATTGGAGAGATATTTATCAAAAATTCCGAGAATTGGTTGTTTTTCAAATTTTGATGAATGGAACATGTAGAGGACTCTTGCAGATATCTCTAGGTGCTTTTGATTTTCGGATGAGTGAGTCGACCCCACACAAAAAGGTTTTTTTTAATAATGTTTTGTAGCTCTCATGTTTTGCATTGGAATAGTTGAACAAAATAATGTTCCATGAATCCATGGACCTACACTACATATATATGGTGATTTCTAAACAATTTTTATTCATTTATAGGTGATACCAAGTCAATTTATCATGACTGGTCTTTGGGGCAGTTTTGGGATAGTTTTGGTGTTCTTAGTGAAAAGTTGTTTTTAAGCCTTGTTATCCATATTTTGCCCCCCGGAAAAATTGGATCACCTGACGACCCGTCTGAAAAAGAAACCAAAAATGGTTCCATTGAACAAGCCCGTGCTTCAAATCCAACAGACATAAGGAAGAACTCAGGCATGCTCTAAAATGGAATAGTAGGGTTGGGGAAGGAAGTCAAGTAGTGTCAAAGAACTAGAGGCTCAAAGGAAAGAAACGGAAAAGATTCAAAGTCTTCAAGCTTTGCAAATGGTTCAGAACGGGCCCAAAAATGACTAAGTATGGAGGAGACGGTAAAAGTTTCCAAGTGTCCAAATGGTGCACCTCCAAAGATTAAATCCAAAGGGGTAGACTCAAACTTGCGCCATCCCTCCATGTAGCAAATGGTCAATAGAGGTCAAAAGGAGAGTGGGCCCAAAATGACTAAGTATAGAGTGCAGGCAGAAGGTGCCACGTGTCTTAACGACACTCCTTCAAAGGTAAAATCCTGAGCGGGTTTTCAAATGAGCATGGGCCTTCCACGTGTCTTAGAGTCCAAAAGGGACAGATTCGGGGGTTGAATAGTCAAAGCATTGAGATAGGCTAGCGGAGGGAGCCAAGTGTCAACATGGTGCTATTTCATAGGTAAAATTTGGGGCGGGTTTCCAAACAAGCACCAGGCTACCACGTGTCCAAGGTCAGACTTTGGCCCCGCTGAAGCAAAGAGACTCAAGAAATATACAAAGAATCCCAAGGATCTTGCGGAAGCCGCCACATGTCAATCTGGTGTAATTTCAAAAGTGAAAGGAAGGGGCCAAATCTCCAAGGTACACGAGGCTACCACATGGACCCGATACGGAAAACTCTTTAAAATATTGCGCGCCCATGATCCAAGTATTCAAATGGCCATATCTTTTGACTGGAGACTCAGATTTGAGAGGGAGAGGAATATTTGGAAATGTCTCGACACCCTCTACACCATGGAAACATAAAATATCATTCTTAATAGGATTTGGTAGGTGAAAATTGGGAAAACTTCTTCCATGACATTGATACAGAGATCGATTTCTCCAACTACCAGATTTGATTCGATTTGATCCACCGGGAACCAGACATGACAATTTTGGGGAAGATTTGAGAAAGGCATTGATTAATAGGGGTTGAGATTTCAAGTAGGATTCAATGTGTATCTCAAGGTGGTTGAAGCAGATTCGTATTTTCCCTCCTCTCTCTCTTATTCTTCCTATATATTGTAACAGAGGGGCATATTCAAAAGGTTGGTCGGTGTTTCTCTCGATGCCCCCATCTCTTTCTTCCTTAGGGTAGAACATGGAGTCTAAGCCTCCTCCCATAGTTTTGTAATGGTGTTCTTTTTACCTCTTTCCCACTGATGATGTATTGTGTAACATTTTGGAGCAATAGAATCTGTTTCATGATGCATCTGTCCATCCTTGGCTTATTTTGTTGTCTCTTCTTACCTCTCATCATTATAGGGTATTCTGTGCATACTCTGATGTTCGTTGTAGGTCCTAGGAGTTGTGCTTAATGGGTTTTGAAGTGGTGTCTATGTGAAATCTATCTTTTGTCTATGGTGCATCTTGTCCACCCTCTCCTTTGCTCACCTCTCTCCACTTCAGGAAGTCGGGTTTGTGATTCAACCACTTCCTTTTCTAGTGTATCACCACTTAGTGTAGGCTCTTTCACCCTCTCTCTCTCTTTCTCTATGTCCCCTTGGAATGGTTAGATTAGGATAGAATAGGTTTTTCCTACACTGGAGTAGCTTGTGGTAGGTAGATTAGGAAGCAAGAACCAGATTTCTCTAGAGGTCCATCTCAAGTTTTGCAAGTCCCACAGCTTGAGAGATGGTCCCATGTTGTGCAATCACACCGGATGCCCCACTTCACACCTGGGCCATTCGGGGTGTTGTGATTCTACACTAATAGTTTTGGCATGCCCGTGGGACAGGTCTGAAGCACCTTACCACTTCATTTAGTAGGTTGGTGTGTTCCTATTAAATTCAACCTTTTGAGGCACATGCAAGCACATTTGGCAACTCCATCTGGTCAAAAATCCATTCTCTGAGTTATAGACATTTTCCATCCATTTCCACTCATTTTCATCCATTTTCTTCTTCCATATATTTCATTTCTCCCATTCCATGAGGTTGTGCAATCATGATTTCATTCCCTTCATGGAACTCACACTTACAGCAATGCAATTCGCCTCCAATGCATTTCCCAACTCCTCCAAATCAGCCTTATAATTAGATCTAGGACCATTATGCTTACCCATATGAGCAGGGTCAAATTTAGTTTGGCCATGGAGCTTATCAAGAACAAGGGGACGCATACAATGGTGACAACTATGTGGAGAATGTTGGTTTATTGGAGAAAATTCAAAAAATGGAGGTTGGCATGGTTCAATCAAGGGGCATAGCACAAATGAAGGCATTCAATATTGGTTGTAAGGCACCTTGTCCATGGGAAGGCCCTTTTCTAAGACATTACAGCCCTCAGGAGAAGCTTGGCTTCATGGTTGAAGTGTTGCCTCAACTTACATAGTGGATTGAGGACATTGAGGCTTATGAGAAAAGTGCGAGACAACCTTGTCAATGGGTAAGTCCACCACCTCTTAGCTCTTCATTTTCTCTTCCTTAGTATTTATCATTTCAGCATGATCAAGAGTCAATCCCCTCAGTTGTTGCCCCAAGTGTTGGTTTCTCTTCTCCATCCCCTGATCTTCCACCTCATCTTAGTTCTTCTAGCCCTTTTCCCTTCTAAACAGTCATCCCCTCTAAATAAACAAGAAGTTCCACCTCCCTCCCCACCACAAACAATTGCAAATCTGGTTGAACCCCAACCTACCACTCCTCTTGCTTTCCCAAGTCCATGTTGGGAAGATACTCAAGAATCCAGTCAAGGATAGCAAGAAGAGGATCCCAACAGAAAAGAAATAACAGACAATCTGATGAGTTGGGCTGCTAAATTTGGGTTTACAAAGATCCCCTTGATGGTCAAGCCAATAGAGGAGGTCAAGGTTGAAGAGCCAGTGGTGGCTGAGGCTGAATTTGTAGTAGAGGAGGAGGACCATACAATTTCAGAGGCCCCAAGTGTGGAGCAGGCTACAGAAGAACCTTCAATTCTTCCTCCCACTTCATCCCCTTTGAGCTCTGATGTTGAAGAAGAGTTTTATCTTTCAAACTTCATGTTTGAGGAAGAGGGAAACCATGGTGAGAAATTTTTAGATTAGGAGGACACCATGGAGGAGGTTGAGCACATGCAACAAGACAACAATGAGGCAGATTATCTATCTGACTTGGAGGATTGCTTTGATGGAGAAAATCCCATGGAGATCACATCATTTTCTCTTCCATCATCCATCTTCCAAGCATATGAGCTTGCTTCCATGAAGGAGGGCATTCAAGAGTAGTAGCCTATGTCTCACAATGTATCTCTAGAACCAAGGTTAGAAGATATGAGTCTTCCATGTTCTTCACAAGAGAAGGAAGAAGAACAGCCAGCTCCAAGCCCAATTAAAAAGGAGCATATGGAGGTGACCAAGATAAATTTAGAGGCACTTTGAATCATGATCCGGTTGCACAAGAAAATACAGCCCCTCTCCCATTCAACCTCTCCAAAATTTTGATTTTTGGAGGAGCCTAAACTCATTAGCTTCATGTTTGAAGATGAAGCCTCATATGGTGAAGATAACAAAGATTTCAAGATCACCATGAAAAAGGGAGAGACCTTGTTACAGTAGGATAGTAAAGTTTGATTTCCTACCAGACTCAAAAGAATGTTTTGATAAGAAGAATCCAGTTGGAATTGCAATATTTTCTCCCCCATCATTCATTCTTCAATCACAAGAGCCTGTTGCCATGGAAGAGAGCGTGCAAGCACAACCTATAGTTTACAACATGCCTCCTAAATCAAAGTTGGAAGATTTTGTTCCAAAGTCACACCTGCTATAGAGGAAGAGAAATAGTATGAGGCTATCATTCCTCCCACACCATCCATCCATGAGGGTCAGCAAGAAGGCTCCATTCTTGGAGTTAGAGTTCAAAACCATGGGAAGATTCAAAGGACCATACCTTGCCCAATCAGATACTTGGCTTCATTGGAGCCAAGGGAGAATCCAAAACCATTCATGCCTACTTTAGGGCATGAGGATGAGCATCAAAGTACTAAGGGTCATCATCAACACCTCCAAGAGTCCAATTCCAATCATCTTGAGGAGGTATTTTCCATTAATGTTGATATGGGTGGAGAACTAGCTTAAAGTCAGTTTTCACTCATACAGACAACCATATTTAGTGTCAAATCATTTGCATGGCTTCCTCTCTTGAGAAAGGGAAGCTACTTCTCCTGCTATATCAGGCTTTGTTTAGCCCCTTTTCTCTCTGGTTAGTTTAGGAGTAGGAGTAGACTTTGTTTCCAGTAGAATAAGTGTTTGTGCACACTCGCATGTCTCATTTGAGGAATGCATGATTTTTATTTGTACATAAATTTTGTTCGTATTTCTCTAGAGCTACTGAGGCCAGGCCCTTCACTATTAATGGCAAAAGACTCATCGTTTCCTCTAACAGTGATTCTGCAAATTTCAAAATAAAACAAATACATAAAGAACTAAAGAATGTTTTCAAGATAGCCCATTCAGGGATAGATGAAAGCCCCAGGTCAAAACAATTTTCTACTCTTAAAAGCCTTGTTTCAAGATTTCTTATAAAAGTATAGATTGCAAACGGTTGGGCTCATGAATCAAAGGCGAGATCGAGTGTCGGCCGTCATTCTCAACTCCATGCCCAATGGATATAACAAGGCAACTGGTCCCTTCATCTAGCAGGAAGATGCCCCTGTGAGTCACCAAATTCTTATCCATATTTTTCCCTGGAAAAATTGGATCACCCACGACCCCGTGTAGAAAGAAATCCAAAAAAATGGTTCCGTCAAATGAGCTCGTGCTTCAAATCCAACAGACAAGTAAGGAGGAACTCAGGCAAGCTCTAAAATGGAATAGCAGGGTCGGGGAAGGAAGTCGAGCAGTGTCAAAGAACTAGAGGCTGAAAGGAAAGAAATGGTGAATATTCAAAGTCTTTGGGCTTCGCAAATGGTTTATAATGGGCCCTAAAATGATTAGGTATGGAGGAGACAGTGGAAGCTGCCAAGTGTCCAAATGGTAAACCTCCAAAGATTAAATCCAAAGGGTCGACTCAAACTTGCGCCAGCCCTCTATGTATAAAATGGTTAACGAGAGGTCAAAAGGAGAGATAGCACAAAACAAATAAGTATAGAGTGTAGGAGGAAGGCGCCACATGCCTTAACGATGCTCCTTCAAAGGTAAAATCCTGAGCGGTTTTTCAAATGAGCGCGGGCCTTCCACGTGTCTCAGAGTCCAAAAGGGACAGAGTTGGGGGTTGAATAGTCAAATCATTGAGATAGGCCAGTGGAGGGAGCCAAGTGTCAACACGACACTATTTCATAGGTAAAATTTGGGGCGGGTTTCCAAACAAGTGCCAAGCCGCCACGTGTCTAGGGTCAGACTTTGGCCCTGCCAAGCAAAGAGACTCAAGAAAAATACAAAGAAGCCCAGGAGCTCGTGGAAGCTGCCACATATCATTCCATTGTGATTTCAAAAGTGAAAGGTAGGGGTTCAATCTCCAAGTACACAGGCTGCCACATGGACCCGATATGATAAACTCTTTAAAATATTGCACACATGTGATCCAAATATTCAAATGGCCATATCTTTTGACTGGAGACTCAGATTTGGGTGGGAGAGGACTTTTTGAAATGTATCGACATCGTCTACACCATGGAAAGATAAAATATCATTCTTAACAGGATTTAAATGGTGAAAATGGGAAAAATTCTTCCAAGACATTAATGTAGAGCCCGATTTCTCCAACTACCAGATGTGATTCGATTTGATCCATCGGGAACAAAACATGACAGATTTGGGGTGGATTTGAGAAAGGCATTGATTGATAGTGGTTGAGCTTTCAAAGCAGGATTCAATGTGTATCTCTAGGTGGTTGAAGTAGGATTCAAATTTTTCCCTCCTCTCTCTCTTATTCTTCCTATATATTGTAATAGAGGGGCATATTCAAAAGGTTGGTCATTGTTTCTCCATTGCCCCCTCTCTCTTTCTTCCTTAGGGTAGAACGCAGAGTCTAAGCCTCCTCCCATGGCTTTGTAATGGTGTTTTATTACCTCTTGACCACTGATGATTTACTCTGTAACATTTTGGAGCAATAGAATATGTTTGTGATGCATTTGTCCATCCTTGGCTTATTTTGTTGTCTCTTCTTACCTCTCATCATTTCAGTGTATTTTGTGCATACTCTGATGTTTGTTGCAGGTCCTAGGAGTTGTGCTTTATGGGTTTCAAAGTGGTGTCTGTGTGAAATCTATCTTTGGTCTCTGGTGCATCTTTTCCACCCTCTCCTCTACTCACCTCTCTCCACTTCATGCAACTGGGTCTGTGATTCAACCACTTCCTTTTCTGGTGTATCACCGCTTAGTGTAGGCTCTCTCTCTCTCTCTCTCTCTCTCTCTCTCTCTCTCTCTCTCTCTCTCTCTCTCTCTCTCTCTCTCTCTCTCTCTCTCTCTCTCTCTCTCTCTCTCTCTCCCTTGGAATGGTTAGATTAGGATAGAATAGGTTATTCCTGCACTATAGTAGCTTGTGGAAGATAGATTAGGAAGCAAGAACTAGCTTTCTCCAATTCCATCTCAAGTTTTTCAAGTTCCATAGCTTGAGAGATGGTCCCATGTTGTGCAATCACACCCGATGCCCCACTTCACACCCAGGCCATTCGGGGATGCTATGTTTCTGCACTAATAAGAATTTATACTCTAAGTTGAGGTATCTAATGAATTTGGTGATTTTTTTGAGGTTATGTAGCACTTTTTTGCATGTTTCATTTATAATTGTTGAGTATTTTGAGGTTTTACAGGCTTCATTCTTGAAGACTAGTTTTTAGAACCTTGTAGGACAGTCTTTTTCTTGAGATGGGTTCATAGTGTGAAATTAAATTGCAAAGCTTTCTAAGCATGGAGAAGGTATGAAGAGGTCGTGGATAATGTTCTTGAAGAGTTTTTATGTTTTAAGATGATCATGTAATTCTAAAGAGTCATATCTTGCATATAGACCTAATATAGTAGGTCTTCTTGAGTCCTAAAGAAGCAAATGACCTAATGGATTTGTTATAGACCTAATGGAGTTGATGTTTTGATTTTTTTAATTTTATCAAATTCCTTTTACTCTATAATGTCGACCTATATAGTGTATTTCCTTGAGACTAGTATATATGCAAGGCTAACTAGGCCTATTTGTATTGTATGTGTATGAGAGTATGAGCAAGCTATAAGGGCTTGTGTGTGAGGTATATGAGGTCCCGAAAAAACCATGAATAATAAATTTATGAAGAATATATGAAGGTTATTAACTATGAATGGCAGTTCATCCATGTTTATGTGAAGGTGAAGAATTTAAAGAGCGAGTAAGCATGTCATGATAGTTTGAGAGTGTTTAAGAGAAGCAAAACAAAGGTATGAAGAGAAAATGATGTTTGAGGATCAAAATTTTTGCAAGAAGCATAAGTACATGTGGATACATAAGAGATAGAATAACAAGAAGAAGAAGAGTAGAAGAGTGAATAAAATCAAATAATCTCATCATTTGTTGAGATAACAATAAGAAGAAAGTGAAGAACAATCTTAGGTTGTTGAGTTGGTTCTTGTTCTTCCTTGTAATTTGGTGTTTTTAAAACCCTATGAATTTGGTGCTTCCTTTAAATTTGGTACTTTCTAAAACTTGAATGGTTGGTTCTCATTATGGATTTTTTGCTTCACTAAATCAAGGGGTTGTAACCTCCTTACAAGTGGGTGCTTGCTAAAGTCTAGTTGGTGCTAGATAAATTAGGGGTTGGTGTTCCTTGTGGAGTTGGTGCTTCACTAAATATTGAATTTTGTTATATATAAGAAAATTTTAGTGGGTTTTCTTCCCCTTAATTATTTCCCACATAAACAAGGTATTCGTGTGTTATTTTTTGTTTCATGCTCATGTGGATGGTTTTTATATTGCTTGATGATTTTCTTAACTAAGTTGACATTTCTCATATGATGATGGTTTGATGAATGTATAAAGATAACTAAAGTAAAATATTTTAAATACATTGATTCACCCCCAGTCATTTTTTTCCAACACTATCATATATACTTTATGTATTTATATCGTTTATAGACATATAGGCTCAATAACTCCAAATCATATTGGTCTTGTAGACCAATCTCTTATTCTTATGTGTCACGACTATACTAGGTCACATAACGCAACCCTAAGCTCTATTTTGCACACAACACTCTTCTAATTTTCCATCTACCTGCTAATCCTTCAAAAATATCTTGAAGTTATTCACATTAAAACATATCTCCATGCATTAGAATGGTGTGATCAATTCATCATACAAAATACTTGATAACACATACCTTCACTTATCCTTCACAACTACCTTCTTCATACTATTTTATTTGTAACACTACTCCATGTTTGTACCTAAGCTAATCAACACATATTCTTTTATTCTCTTGAGAGATGAATGCCTTTATGAATCCTAATAGAGACACCATGTTTCTTAGGGCTCTTAGAACATCATGAATTCGAGGAGATTCCCGATCTCCATCACCTTGATTCCTTGAGATTGATAGTCTATTTTTAAGGTCATTTTTCACTTGATTGGAACCATTGGTTTAATGAATGTATCATTCTTCTCTTCCTCTATTGTCTGAGTTGATAGAAAATACTCAAGTGGAACTCTTGGAATGCTTCAATATCTTATTTTTCTCTAACTTAGAAAACATTCCACCTTGGCTTGTATACTTGATTAGGATTGGTCTTGACTATCTTAGGTTACTTTTTCATTGGATATAACTTCTTGATATACATCTTCTTGTCTTGACCTCTTTCTTGAACACTAGGAGCTTAAAACTTCTTGCTCTATCCTGATGGTTTGTGATGAAAAAAACTTTCTATATGATCATTATTTTAGGTTTTATAGAAAAACATCACTCTTACCTTTTGATTAATATGAACTGAATTTCCTTTTTACAATCCATATCCCTATGTCCATATTCATTGCATGAATAACAATAGCCTTTGAAAGAAATTTCATAGTTCCATGAATACTCATTCCTTAAGTGCCTTCTACATTCTCTTGTTCTATGACCAAACAAATTACATGAGAAATAGTAACTAGTGAAAGAGTTTGCATACCTTATGGTGTTATGTTTTCTGATAGGATTAGTCTTTATATATATCTTAAAGTTGAACTTCTTGTTTATACGAGCATCCTCCTTTATCTCCTTAAGACTTTCATTTAAACCATGACCTACCTTTTCATCACCATTTCTATTCTTGTGGTCTCAAATGAAACCAAAACCTATCTTATCATATTGAGAATTTTGACCTCTCAAGATACCATCAAGTACATATATGCTCTTCTCAAAATTTGCATAAGACTTAAATTTTATAGATGCATGTTCCAACTCATCTTTCAATGACTCCATTTATATCTTAAACTTTTTGCATTATATCTCTTTAGCCTTTAGGGATTCCACCTCTATCATGAGCTTGGTACATTATTCTTCTTGGACCTGAAACTTGTATTTGTAACCTCTAAGTAATTCTTGAGATTCTTGATGGTATCTTCATCTTTCTTGGCTACTTTGGTCATGTCACACTTCAAGGTACATATTTTCTCCTCAAAAAAATTGACCATAGATATCAACTTCTTAGTCATCTTGTGCTTCTAGGATTACCTTCAATTTGTTAAACTTGTTCCAAATGACCTTATCGATACCAATTGGAAGCATAATCACTAAGAGGGGGAAAATCGGTGTCCTTAAAATCTTTCACTTTAGTTATCTTAACTTGCATTTAACACATATGAGCCATAGTGAGTATTTACTTAACTTAGATGAACCATTCAATAAACCATCATTATATAAGAAATGTCAACCCATCAAATCACCATAACAATCATCCATATGATCATGAAACAATAGAGATCACACATGAACAAAACATATAGGTGGGAAACCCTCAAGGGGAATAAACCCCGTTGGTCATTGCATTAATAAACAACAATAAAGATTTAGCGAAGCACTAAATCCATAAGGAGCACTAACTCCTAATTTATCAAGAACCAAATTGACTTTAGCAAGCACCAACTTTTAAGGAGGATATAACCCATTGATTTAGTGAAACTCTGACTTCACAAGGAGCACAAACCCCTAATTTATATAGTACCAACTATACATTAGCAAGCAACAACTTATAAGGAGGCTACAACCCTATGATTTTGTGAAGCACCAACTCCACAAGGAGCACCAACCCCTAAGGTTTTAGGAAACACAAACTTGTAAGGAATAATCTATACCAACTCGAAACCTATGAATTTTTGTCATGTTTACCTTTTTGTTGATCAATTGATGATGACACTCTCTTAGCTCTTCTTCTCTTCTCAAACTGTCATGGTATGCTTCTTCTTTTCTCTTCTCTATATTATACTCTCTTATTATTTTTCTTCTCTTTATCTCAGGTGTATTAGTAAAATTATATTTCTCTTAGCCTTCTTGAACATAATATTATCCTCAATCAATAACTTCTCTTCATACCTCTTCTTCTCTACTCTTGAATACTCCCAAAACTTCTTGGTTTTCTTACTCACTCATTTTTTTCTTCACTAGGTCATAGCCATCCACAAACTGATCTTCATCACATGTGGAATGTTTTTCATGAACTCATTTCAATCCTCGAATGGTCTTCAATACCTTATTATTCCCGGGAATTCACCACTTAGTTCACACTTTTCTCCATACTCTCTCATTGGCTCAAATAAGCCTAGTTAGCTTTGCTTATAGACATGTCTCTTAATCAAGAACACCTAATTAGACCATAATAGATGATAAGACACCATAATAACATCTTTAAAACAATAAATAATCTACAATTTAAGATCCATTTGGACTACAACAACTCGATTAGGTTCATACTCCTTCATTGGGTCTCAAGAAGGCCTAATACATTAGGTCTACTACCACAATGGTGCAACTTGAACTTCTTGGGAAAATGAGAATATAAAAAATAAAAATAAACCTTTCAAAAACATTTTTAGTGACCTTTACATACTTCCTCCATGCTGAAATAGATTGGTAACATCCAATCTCACACATGAAACCACCTTGAGAACATGATTGTCTTACTAGGTCCTCAAAAACTAGTTTTTAAGAATAAAGATTATAACACCTTGAAACATTTTACCAAGCTGAGTGAAACATTCCAATAGGTACTACATGACCTCAAAAAATCACCAAATTCATTATATACCTCAACTTAGAGTATAAAGGATCAAGAACAACTTTTCTCCAAGCACACTCGGCTAACCTGCTCTCAAAGTTGTCCCAAAAATTAGTCATGAGGAATTGACTTGGTATGACCTCTAAATGATTAAAAATTATCTCAAATCATTATTTGTGTGTGTGTGTGTGTGTGTGTGTGTGTGTGTGTGTGTGTGTGTGTGTGTGTGTGTGTGTGTGTGTGTGTGTGTGTTTTTTTTTGTGTGTGTGTGTTATAGGTCCATGACATCATGAAACATCCATTTTTTCAACTACTCCAATACAAAACATGAGAGCTACAGTAAATTCTTTAGAAAATAGTCTTTTGTGTGGGGTCCACTCACTCATCTGAAAAACCAAAACAACATAGATATATTTGGGAGATTCATATACATGATGCAATCATCAAACTTGAAAAACCAATCCATTTTGGGCATGTTTGAACAATATATCTCCTATCAACTTCAAACTAGAGTTTTAGGAGGGTTTTAGAGTTGTTTTGGTGCTAATAATTGTTCATAAAGATATGTACCTCAAAACCAAAACTAATGCCCAGATATCTTAGCTAGGAAACATATATATCTCTCCTTAAGAGATCAATTTCCCATGAAAAATATTCACGTGTCAATGAGCATCAGAAAGTGACATTCTAGATGGGAAACACAATTTTCAAGAACTCGATAGGACCAAAAATGCAATATCTTTCTTAATTCTTCAAAAAAGGACCTAAATATTTGTCTACATACCTGAATAAACATTCCAAACAACTTTCCATATTCACCTTTGCATAATGACACTAAAACATGATCAACCTACCTCATTAAGATAGGTAAAACTCAACAATTTGTCTACGTTTAGACCTCAAAAATAAATTTTCATGTTTTCTCCTTCAAGATCTGACCTTAAAACTTCATGAACATACATAGGACAACATGTTACAGCTCTAAAAATACTCATATGCCCATACTTTCCTTTGAATCATAGCCTCATACCTCGTTAGGACCTAATTTTTTCACCTTTACTCTCTGTAACTTGGTCTTCAAGAAACAACCAGCCTTGAAACCTCTTGCCATTCACTCTAAACTACATTATCATGTTAAAAAAATCTCTACATACCTTTGACTAACATCTTACCAAGCTACCATGCTCGAATAGTCACTATGTCTCTTCATGCTTTGACTAGGCTTCTAGTGTTCTTAACTTTCTTCACAACACTATCTTGGCATCAATGACAATAGCATGCCAAAAAATCTCCTTAACATCAATGAAAAAATCTTGAAATCAATGAAAACCTACAACATACTTTCCAAACAAACTATGTAGCTAGAGAAAAATCATCATGATATTTTTTATCTTATCTATGGGAGAAAAATCCTCCTTATAGTTTATGCCTTCTTATTTAACATACCCCCTTTCTAACATCTCCTTGGTCTTATCAATAGTACCATCCACATTATACTTCACTTTGAAGATTCATTGCATTCAATGGCCTTATTCCCTATTAGAGGGTCAACAATTTGACATGTGTTATTCTTCATCACATACTAATATTAAGCATATTTGGCATCTTTCCAAGATTTTGTGAACTGTAGAGGGATCAACAAATTCAATAACAATACTAATTAAGGAAAAAAATACCTCATCTTGAGCCTTAGTATGATTCCATGCTCCATGTGTGGATGTTTCTAGGAGACCATCCAATTCATCATCTTCTATCAAATTAGTAAACCATTTAGGCATGTGCTAATCCATTACTGTGGGTGGTGGTATTTTCAATTCGTCACCGCATCCCCATGATCATTATCTTCATTAGATAAAATTTCATCATATATTTTCAAAATAGGACTAATTCGATCATCAATCGATTTTTAGTAGGAATCTCAGCTTGTTTCTTCTCATAAACTCAACTTCCCTACTTATGTTAAATCTTCTAGTTTTCATATAAGTTAGTATATAATTGATTACTTCTTCATTATACCCTAAGAAGACATAATTTTTGGATTTAATATCAAGTTTAGTTATATTCTTCTTAGGAATTTATGTTCTTGCTTTGCATCAAAAACTCTAGATGTGCAATTGATGTATTTCACCATGACCAAGCTTCATATGGTGTTCCCCATCAATAGTAATAATGTGAAATCTATTCAATAGTTATATTACTATTTTGGATGTTTCATCCTAATATGACTTGTCAAGATAAAATCATCAATCATACATTGCACCATCTCCATGATAGTATGATTTCTCCATTCAAAAACCATTTTTTTGTGGTGTATGTGGATGAGCCATTTTTCAATGAATTTTGTGAGTTTATAATAATGATTTGAACTTGTTGTTGGTGTATTCCCTCTCAAACAAAGAAAAAAATTTTGGGTTTGTGACCACTCTTGGTTTCAATAGTAGCTTTGAACTTATTGAAATTCTAAAAAGCTTCATCTTTAGTAAAAATATAATATATCCACATTTTTCTTAAAAAGTAATTAATATATTGCACAAAATATTAAAAAGTAGCATGACTTAGTCTCATGGGTCTGTAGAAATTAGCATGCTCTATATCGAGCTTATCTTGAGGCTAAAATCTATTATTTTGTAATGGTGTCCTATGTTATTTTCCTTCCAAACAATGTTGACATTTATCTAATTCCTTTTTGAGATACTTACATCCCCTCATCATATAATAATCATGAAGTGTGTTGAGGTATCTAAAACTAATATAGGTAAGACTCCGGTGCTAGAAATGTGTTAAGGTTGTGTCCTTTTCCACAAAATCCTGATTGTCTCTCTAAAATAAATAAATTTGGAACATCTGGCCCAAAATTCAAAGCTCATGTAATAATATTTGAGCTACTATATTCATGTATTATTATAAACATTTTCTTACCACCTAGATAGTTAAAGACAATATTCAAATTATGTTCCCAAAGTTGAATGACTCTTAGTATATTCTTTGATAATCCAGGACATATAAAACATCAATTATTTTAAAATTATGTGTACCAATGGGTAATGAGGTATTACCAATACCTTCGACACTTTAAAAGATATCATTGCATAATGAAACATGATTTTTTTGTGTTTCACTAAATTTGAAGAACTAATCCTTATGTTCAATCATGTTTCGATTTGTACCTAATCAACATACTAATAGCATTGTGGGAATATGATTGGTCATGTGACTAAGCAAAGCATACAATAATTATCCATCATTAGAGTGATCTTAATATTCAAGAAATTTTCTTTATTGTTGAGGCTTCCTTTTCCATTCCCCTTTTTCTACCCTTGTTTCTTATTTCATTTTCCCCGATGTGATTATTGGTTATATTTCTTCTTATCACTAGAGGATCCTTTTTGGAATCCATTGTAATAACAATATTTCAAATCATGGCCCTTATGACCTCAAATTAGACAGTGGTTTTGATGTTTATTCCCTTGTTGATTATATCAACTGCTCTACTTCTAGGATTTCTTAGAAGATTTTAATGGTTTCTTCCCTCTCTAGTGCAAAGAAAGAGATTTTTCTTCCTCTTCTTGTGTTGTGTGCATTGATTATTCATGTTGTAACTTATTTACCAGTTGTTTAAATGTTGGTATATGTCTTATGACATTCAAATTGGTCATAAAGATCTGGTAAGAGTGGAGTGCTCTCAAGATGATAGGTACATGAGATACATGTGTTAATTATTCTTCTAATTTTTAGAGTGAGGTGTGCAATGTTGCAACATGTTGTAGAAAAGCCTCAATTTTATCATCACTTTTCAGTTTGAGACAAAGTGAAGTTGAATCTGAAGGTGCATAATTTTGTTCTTAGTTTTGGTCTCATAGATTGTGCTCACTTTGTTCCATGTGTCAATGGTCGCTTTTGGCATCTCAAATGTCTGGTTACACGTCATCTGAGACTACAAACAAGATTATCAATTTTTCATTCTAATTGGCTCTATAAAAATGACATTGTGTAGTAGCATTTGCATCTAGTCTAGTCAAAGAACCTTCAATAACAAGACATATTTTTTCAAATTCAAGTTGAGTTTTGATTTTAATCTTCCATGCCATGTAGTTGTCACCTCGCAAGAGCTAAGAATCTTGTAGAAAAAATTTAGGAGTGTTTGTGTCCATTGTAAGAGAAAAATGAAAGGATTTTGGCACTAAAAAGTTCCCTTCTCAATCACTTGTTAGTCCTAATACAATGTATTGAAAATTGAAAAATGTTCCCTTCTTGAAAAATGGAAATTTTTATTAAAAAAACAAAAAATAACACTTTTGGATTCTTGTTGATAACCCCCATATAATGGAGAAATATGCAATTTTTTTAATTTCCCATAATATTTTTTGCTGAATAAATATAGTCTCGTGCCTTATGGCCTATTTTAAAATTTACAATTGTTTTCGATTTCAAGTTTTTAAAAAAAACATTGTACCCCTATTAGGGTTCCACCTCTAAATGGGTAAAGAGGGGTCTAAAACAGTCTAGCGGGTTGTTATTTTGGTGGATCCCTTAACTAATGAGGAGGGCTATTAAATTTTTACCATACCTTATAAAAGGCTTTTGTGGGGAGAGGGGGTCGACCTCAAGGCTTGTAGCCTCTCAATGGCTACAACCTTCACTAGTTGCTCAAGCGGTTATCCATTTAGACTTAGAAAAGGAGGATTTTAATTTTATAGTTTAAAACCCCAACTAAGATGCAAACACAATACAAAAATGCACCTCCTACCTTACGCAAACATGATAAGTTGCTCAAAGTGTAGAAACCACACATGAGGTGGATTTTAGGATTTGACTACCTTATCTCCACCACCATAGAAAGCTTATGTAATCAAGTTTTGATTTTTACTTTTAAATTGAAAAATCATGCACTTTGATTTAATTTCCACCCAAGTGTGAAAGTTCGGCTACATAGAAGGAGCATGTGAAGCTTAAGTAATGTTTTTTTCATTATTGTTGCAAGGTGTATGTGTGAAAAGATATGACCAAATCCAAATACCGTTAAATCCAAATAATAGATCTCGGTGTCAACTTGCCTCCAACATGCCCTCAACTCATTGTCATTTACTTAAAACATTGATTTGTGAGTCATCTCGCCCTTATCTTTTGTGCAAGTCGGGTTTGCATGAGAAGAATAGAGGTATCACCAAAGTTTGGGTCATTTATAAAGGAAAGTCTTGAAACTATTTTTTTGTTTTTAATAAATACTTACTTGGTTGAGTCCTACAAAATCTTATAAGCGAGAAAAAAACTTTTTTCAACAACCTACAACTTTTGCAATCGTAAAAATCATCTTTTGCAAATTAAAAACTACTTGTGTTGGAAAATTTGTGTGGTCAACAAAGTGGGTGTGGATAGGGGCTAGGGTTGGGAGAACACTTGAGGCTATACGGCTTTCCTAGTTTCTTCAAAACTCTCCGTAACCTCTAAAAAATTCCAACACCTCTCATAGTTACAAAGTACCTACTCGATGCCAAATATAGATGTAACATTAAGCATAACATGTATTTTATTAATTAAAATGTGTAACACAAACAACGGTGAGAATCAAGTATTTATAAACATTGTACAAAAATAACCAATATAACAAAATGGTTTATGGGTTTAAAAACCCCACCGACATATAAAAATAAAAACCATAATAATATTATTCCCAAAACAATTTAAAAAAATGCAATTGACCAACTAGGCAACTATGTAAAAGTGTGATGTAAGAAAATTTACAATACCTTATCACATGATGAATTAACTTAGCCTATTTCTAACATGATAGGCCTTGTTCATAGTGAGAAGTTTGAGTCATTGATATCGAGAGAGAGCTCAAGTTACTCTACATTGCGATCAAGAAGTGGGTCGATTGAATTGTTTCATTGAGCTCGATGTGTTCTAAGTCGGTGTTTTTGATTTGTATGCCTTCACTTAATGTTGAGATCAAATCTTATGTTGGGGTATGTGGCAAGGATGGAGCTCATATCATAGGGTAGTCAAATTTTGACCAAAGTGGATTGTTGAGTATATGATGTGGCTCGATCATGTTCACAATTGAAGGATTTCTTTGGAGGTGAATGCCACGTGTTAGCTTCAAGATTTATTTGAGCCAATTTTCCAAGGATGGGATTCAAGTTGAATGTCGTGTGAAATCGCTAGATATTTTGATGGATCCACTTCATTTGGCACCGTAAAATATGTTATATTGAAGCCAAAAAAAAACAAATCAAATCCTTGTATCAAACTTTCAAATCTCTCAAAAATAGACATTGGATTTGTTCTAAGGAAAAATTTAACACCCACCTACCCGCCCCTGCTCCCTTCTCAAAAATCCTTAAATATTACTTAGTGAATGTGTGAAAACAAATATTAAAAATCATGGAAAATTGATAGGAAATGGGCTTCAAACACCTAGAAAATTATTTGATTATGTTGTCATTACTAGTAGAAATTGTTGATTGACAACATACACTATTAGCAATTGTTGTCATTCGATAGCATATTTTGTTAACCAAGATGTATTAGCAAAGACTAGTAGCATATGAAATCTTTTGGAAATCATTTTTGACAATAGTAGTTAAAAATACCATCTCAACAATAAATTTTCCTTGTAAAATATGGATCAAACAAAATAATCAAAATAAATGCTTTTTGCCAAAAATGTTGATTTTGCCAATTTGGTATGGGAAAATTGATTTTTTTTTAAATTTGATGTTGGCAGTTAAAATTTCCATCTTGAAGAGAAATATGTGCTCGTAACATATGGCACAAGTAAACAAATTCTCTAACTTTTTTCTATAGCGAGAATGTTATCAACATTACCAATCGGTAGCTTACACAGTGTTACTTACTAGCAGAACACGCTTTATGCTACTTTTCAAGAATATATATTGTGCTATCGACTAAGTAATGAATAAATGCTACAGGTTGATAGCATATATTGTGTTATCGTCTCATAGCGCATTAAATGCTATTGGTCGATAGCATATATTGTGTTACACACCAATAGCATATATTATTATACCAACTAGTAGCATATAATATGTCATTGGCTAGTAGCATAATATATCTTACTACCTAGTAGTTTTTGGTTTCTTAAACATGTACCCATGTCTCAAACCTTGGAAGGGCCCAGGTGTTTGAGACCATAATGAAACCTTCCCCAAGTTGTGGGACCTTGCGCGCTTGGGACAAATCTCCAAAGAAGGTCGGTTCCTCTATCTATTTCTATTGCTACTACTAATCTTAGTGATGGAAGGGAAAACTAAGCTAATAATGCCAAGGGACCAGGGATAGAAGAATAACATGAAAGGAAACTACACTAAAAAGGCAATAGCACAAGAAAAGAGGGATGAACATTAACTGCTCTGAGCGAGAATGAAAGGAAATGCATAAAAGGAGGCTAGGCATGAGTAACACAACTAAACACGTATTCACCAAATCGTTCTCATGGAACACAACTAAATAAAGAACTGCAAGGGATGTGAAATAGCACAACCAAGACGATTAACGAAAAAGAAAAGGAAAATGGAAATAATGCAAACACATTAGACAGAGAATAGTCACAAAATGATGCTTCTATTACTTCCAGAAATGCACAAAGTTGTTACAATGATGAAGGAGGCTGATATCCACATGCAAGAGCTAGATCTAGAGGTCTGCAACTCAAAATATAGAAAGTATGGAGTCCTTAGCAAAACACATAAGGATCTAAAGTGTCCAACATAACAAATGAGTCTATCTCTTACATTTATAGATGAATCCATGGAGGAAGAAGGGAAGAAAGGGTGGAAAACTTGAATTTGAAATGCAACCACCAACAAGAAGCATTCAATGCCTACAAATCCACCTGGAGATCTGTGAAATATGCTTCCCCAATCCTGTTTGGCATGTTGAAGAAGAAAGGAGGGTAGATCATATCAAATCGGGTGGTTGGAGCAATCAAATTTTCTCATTAATTCTTAGAGAGACATTTTCCCATTTCTCACCTACCATATCCACCAAGAATTTGAATTTGAATTTCTAGCACTATAGTTGATGTTAGCAACTTTCTGACAAGTCCAAGGGCACACCGATTTGATCTCTCAGTAGAAAAATATATGATTATCAGAAGATGTCAAATCATCGGTGCATGAAAAATAGATGGCTCACATGAAGTAGCTGAAATGATGGCCAACTGTGTAAATATTTGTCGATTCTCGCCACATGCCACTTATTGGTTTGTTACGAGGATTTAGTGCCCTGTTGGTGCACTTTGATAGGTTACGTGTGGAAAACTCAAGTGTGTCGAGAGAATGACCTAGCACAAATGGTTGCAAAAGGAGGGTACGAAGGAGCACACGTGGAAGAATGATGAGTGGGAAAAAGACAGAGGAAATGTATGCAATGGTGCGCATGACATGTGCATGAAATGAGGAAAACTAGTGGGCAGAGAATGCATGGTCAAGGCACAACCATTACAGAGTGATGGGCACAGGGAAGGAGTGGTAACAAAGGAAAAGGAAAATAGAAGGAGATAATATAAAGTACATGAGGGCATGTGAGGAAAAGGAGCGCCAAGAGGAAAGTGCAACCAAGGAGTTGTGCCAATTGAACTTGAGTACATGCAGCCTTCAAATGGGTAACTGAGAGCCAAAATGTGTATACATGTTATCCAAATAATGAGGAGATTTATTTGGATAACAGCTTTTGGTGACTTTTGGGGCCATCTACCCGTTATATGAAGAAGATCGAAGCTTCAAGTATCCATTAGGCATGGAGTCTTCTTATGAAATTATGAACTTGCCCCCGTAATCACTTAAAGATCATTTCTTGACTTTGTTCGAATCTTGCAACTACAAAAAGAAGCTTTGTGTTCTGGAAGCAATGGAAGAGCGCACACAAGAAGCACGCAAGAAGAAAGAACTATGTACAAACAAACAATGTGTGCACAACGCACTTGAAGGAATCGAAACTACTCTAATATATACAATCATGATGTAGAAAACTTAATGGAAGGGTTTGAGATAAATCCTATTCACTAGGATTTGCAGCGCACCTCCATCAAGATATGTTAACTCGAAAGATTTAGCTTCCTCAGAACTAATGATGTATGGGCCACTCCAAAGTGCATCAAAATTTGAATGGCACCCTGGTTTAGCTCTTTTCAAAGATCTCATTTTAAAACCAAGTCCCTAGCCTTGAAATCTTGAGGCTTAGCCTTTTTGTCAAACCACTTCTTTGTTTCTTGTTGATGTTGTTTTAACTTGATCATGGTAGAGTTCCTTAACTCTTCAAGATTAACCAGTTCTACCATTTTGATTTCTCTCTGGTCCGCGCCTTCAAATTCTAGTTTCTGGGCAAGAGCTAATGAGTTTAATTCCAAAGTGTCAATGGAAGGGTAGCCTCCTTATCATAGAAGAGCTTGTAAGGCAAAGTTCCTATTGCCTTTTTTATTATGATTATGTCTTCCCAGCAGCACGCGTGAGACCTTTATATGCCACCGTGTGTTGGTTGATGTTCATTATGCGCTTCATGTTCCTGATCAGGTTCTTGTTTGTTGATTCTACCAAACCATTTCCCAGGGATAATAGTTGGAAGAATTATTTAGGTAAATGCCCAGACTTAGAGCCCAATCATATATTTTAGCACCAATGAAGGCTTCTACATTATCTAGAGATAATGGTTTGAGGAATGCCAAACCTTATGACTATACCTTCGAGAAAGTCAAGGATGACTGACTCGGTTGATTCCTTAAGTGCGGCAGCTTCTGTCCATATGGTGAATTAATTTGTAGTTGTCAACACCCATTTATGTGTTAGGTAATAAAGGATAAAATATGTGGAATAATCCCTCATAGAATCGCAACAGTAGAAACTAATATGCAGAAAATATTACAAATCTCAAATAAAAGTGCAGAATAAAATAACACAACACAAAGAGATAGTATTTAACGTGGTTCACCCAATTTGGGCTACATCCACCAAGAATCACTTGCTCATATTTTATTACAAGCCACCACTCTCTCAATACAATACCTAGATCTGTTTGGAGCTATGCTCAACAAACTCTACAGAATTCACACCCAAATTCAAAGCACATTTGCAATGTTTTTCATACTTCTATCATATGCATAAAACCATATAAATAGACAACTACTTAAGTAGTTTTACAAAACCATGGGTATCAAAACCATGGGAAAAAACCATCCCATAAACCTATGGGTCAAAATCTCACCCATATGAGAAAATCATGTTTCTTGATATATCGGGCACGTTTTAAGGCCCAAAAAAAAATCGGGGCTACGCCCCCAAACCCTAGCGAGGATACATGAAAAGTGTACAATACTCTTAGTGTACAGTCTTCAACACTTTCACACATGAAAATAGGCTCCACAACCTAACAATCTCCCACTTGGAGACTAGTTTTCCTCTGAGCAAGCTTCTCAACCCTTCACTAGTTTCCGTGAAGACCAACCAAAGCTGAACATAACTTCAGTTTTTCCCTTGTGACCACCTTGGTCATCATGTCTGTAGGATTCTGACTAGTATGGATCTTCTCCAGCTTTAACTTCTCTTCCTCCAAAGTTGTCCTGATGAAATGGTACCTTAACTATATATGCTTCATCCTAGAGTGGAAAGCAGAGTTCTTAGCTAGGTGTATAGCACTCTGACTATCACTATGCAGCTTTCCTTCCTCCTACTTATGCCCCAACTCCTCAAGAAATTATTGTAACCAAATCATTTCTTTTCTTTCCTCTATGGCAGCAACATACTCAGCCTCTCGTGGTTGATAAAGCCACCACTTCGTAGTCGTGAAATCCAACTTCACTATTGTCCCACCTATAGTGTAAACATAACTTGTTGTGCTCCTCCTATTGTCTACATCTCTAGCCATATCTGAATCTACATAACCACACAAAGTGGTGTCTGATCCACTGTAGCACAAAACTATCCCCATGGTCCCTCTCAAATACCGAAGGATCCACTTTACTTCTTATTAGTGATCTCTACCTGGATCACTCATAAATCTACTCACCGCTCCCACTGCATGGGAAATATCAGGCCTGGTACACACCATGGCATACATCAAACTACCAACTACTGATGAGTAAGGTACCTTGGACATTTGGTTTCTCTCCTACTCTGTCTTGGGACACTACTCCTTTGATAACTTGAAATGGCCTGCCAAAGGAGTCCCAACCGGTTTAGCATCCTGCATATTAAACCTCTCCAAGACTTTCTTAATGTACTCTTCCTGAGATAAATTCAACTTCCGTTCCTTCCTATCCCGAGATATCCTCATACCAAGGATTTGTTTGGCTGCCCCCAAATCCTTCATAGCAAAGGATTCACTTAGTTGCTTCTTGAGTACTTTTATTTCCTGCATGTTTTTACCTACAACCAACATGTCATCCACATACAGACATAGGATAATATAACTACCATCCTCAAATTTATTTATATACACACAATGGTCAGAATGACATCTAATATAACCTTACTCCATCACGAAGCTATCAAATTTATTATACCATTAACGTGGAGCATGTTTCAAGCCATACAAGCTCTTCTTTAGTTCGCACACCATCTCCTCTTTACCCTTGACCTCATAGCCCTCTGGTTGCTGCATATATAGTTCCTCCTCCAAATCACCATGGAGAAATGTAGTCTTTACATCAAGTTGTTCTAAGTGCAAGTCTTCTATTGCAACTATTCCTAGAACAATTCTAATAGAAGTCATTTTTACTACAGGAGAAAAAATCTCATCAAAATCTATACCATTTTTCTGTGCAAACCCCTTGACCACCAACCGGGCCTTGTATCTTTTATTTCCTCCTTCTTCCTCTTTGACTCTGAACACCCACTTGTTCTGTAATGCTCTTTTTCCTTCGTAGCTTCACCAAATCCCATGTTTGGTTCTCCATGAGAGCCTGATGCTCCTCATCCATGGCTTGCTCCCACTTCTTCCTGGCATCTACCTGCATTGCTTCATCAAAGCTCTCTCGGCTCTCCACCGTCGCTGAATAATAAATAATAAAGAGAAGGATAAAAACGTTAGCTTTCTTTTCTTACCCTAGAAGACCTCCTCAATATAGGAGTTTGGGGTTCCTGTTAAGGAGGTTCCGTAATCGATTCATGTGTCACTTTTTCATCTCAAGATCCTCTACCGCTACATAATCTTTCTTAGATTCTTCCCTATTTTCCTACAACCGCTGCTTATACATGACTTTCTCATTAAAAACCACAACCCTAGATCGAATGATTTTCTTGTCCTTAATACTCCAACATGTATATCTAAAGTCATCACACCATAACCAATGAAAGCACATTTTTCTCGACTTATCCTCTAGCTCCTATCATCCTTGTCCTATGAACAAACACCTCACATCCAAAGACTCTATAAATGAATAATCAAACTTTCTTTCCATACCAAGCCTTCTCGGGTACATCCATCTAAGGCACTTGAGGGTCCTCTGTTTATCAAGTACAGTACATGAATCACTACTTGCCCAAAAAGAAAAGAGGCTTCCTCATTGAACACTTTTTCCTTCCCCCTCTTTTTCTTTGCTTTTCGGTCTTTAGTGATGAAACCGCCGCCTCGCTGGGTGGTGGTCTCATGACCGCCGCCAATCGTGGGTGGTGGTCCTCATAACCACCACCCTACTCGGCGGCGGTGGTCCTTCACGCATTTTCCAGAATGCTCTTTTTAACGACTCATGTAAATTTTCAATGTTTACCACTTTTTTTCACCGCCTTTGCTTGTATTTATGATTCTGGTTCCCTAGAATAGTGTTTTGGCATTGTTTATGGTTTAAGAGATCAATTTGGTTTTCACCTTTGGGTAAATGGGATTCTATAAATAGCTGGCTTGTGCTCAAGCAAATGGCCCTCAAATTTGCCTCTAAATTTCTCATTTCAATAGCTTAGCCTTTCAATTTTGCTTAGGATTCATAGTTTCATTTGTTATATGCATGGTTAGTGTTGTTTAGCTATTAGAAAGCCACATATTCTCCTTGTGCAAGTGCTATTATTATTTCATCCAATCAATTGGAGTAGGATAGTTTGATTTTCAGTAGGAAGCCATTAAAGTTGTAGGTTTCTCATCAAATAGGATAGTTTCAAGTTCTGGACATTTTATGTTGCATGACTCGCAATAAATCCCGCTAGGAATTACATAAGCCAAGCTCTGTTCTCTTGCGCTATCCCTCTCCTACTCACATTGTATTCAGTCTGCATCCTAAGCTGCCATTGTCCCATATCTACTTCTGTTGATGCTAGCATTACACACTTTTCTGGATCCACGTGAGCACGAAAGAATGAGGAAATCACACTGAGGGGACAAGGCCACACACCATCGATTCACCACTATTCTACAAAATCCAGGTTCAAGCTTTCAAAGTTCTAGTTAAAGCATATCAAGTAGAGTAGCCAATCATTTCATTTCAGTTAATTTTACTTTCGATATTGCTAGGGAAGCTATGGGGATTGATAGTTTCTGAGAAACTATGATTCACTCCTCACTTCTGAGGTAGGATCGAGAGTCTTTCAAATAGATTAGATCAGTTATCTGGTTACTTAGAATAGATTCACAACTGCACAGACAAGTAGCTATACTCGGCTGCTTTGTTTGTTTTAATTTCGTTATTAGTTTAGTTGTCAATTTCTAGATATATTAGATAATTGCTCTTTTAAATTTGTTCAATAGTTTATCAAAATATCAGATTTAGGAATATACATAGATATATCTTGCGTAGTTGACAATTTATTCTATCATTAGTTAGCTTTATATCATTTCCTTTTGCATGACAATCACGGGACCTAGGGAGCCCAGAGAATACGTATTCGAGCCTATCGTGCCTCAACCCAATCTTGTCACAGCAATAACCGATATAGACCAAAATCTTAGAATCCAAGTCTTCCAAACAACAATAGACTTACAACAGATCAGCTCACAGTTAAGAGGGTTAAACATAGAAGACGACCAAGCACACATATTCTGGTCAAACCAGCCAAACTACAGGTTACCCTAGATAAACATCCACATGACTGTAGAAGGGCTTGAAAGAGAGAAAACATTCGGTTGTGATCCTTTGGTCCCACAACCAGACAGCAGAGATATTCTCACTGATATAGACACTAACTTAAGAATTCAGGTTGCAAGAACGCCTGTAAGATACTCAAAAAGATTACACAACTATTAATTCTGAACATAGAGGCCGAAAAGGCATACGACTATTGATACTAGGGATTAGGGACTGATTCCACACATGACCATAAGCAGTCCACAACAACCACGAATCTACGGTTGTGATTCACAAATCCCACAACCCAACGAGTCCACAGGTCAATCCGACGTTGACGCTGGTTTACGCACATTAGTATTCAGATCCACTCCACTTCCACCTATTATCATCACATAGTTATCCCTATGTTGGATATAGTAGCTAACGAAGCTAAGGATTTATGGACTAGGCCGGAGAATCACCCGTAGAATCCACCATATCCATCATCCATCCTATGACCCTATCTGGAGATATACACGAAACAATCCTAGGTCATTTTCCCGTATCCCACAACCTATAGATCGAATCACGCCAGAGCTCGATATTGATTGGAGCCTTCGAGCAGTCATCCTCGCCACCGATCTATCACACCAGTTCAGGTTAGGAGGGCCTTCTTTTCCTTAGATTCACAGATTCCATTAGTGCGTGTCAAGATATAAGATTGCCTAACTAGTTTACCCATACCCCACGTATAATCCATCCCCACCGGCTGTCTCGGCATGACCTCGGAGGTCAGGTGCGAGGAAGAGTTACTTGTAGATTCCCATGCTCACTTGTCACTTTTCCATCATACAAAATTGGTGAACCCGACGTGAACCACACAAAGTGCTTCCCCTTTTCTTTATTACCTCTTTCTTCCACCTTCGCTCTTTCCCATTATTCTGCGGGTATTCATATACCCCCCGAATATGTCGGGATTCGATGCATATGGCAGACCTCTCCTAGGTCTTGAGGCATACTACGCTCAACTGAATAGACAGTCATCACCCTCACTCTCAGTATGGGGTGACAACTATTCAAATAACCAATTATCAACACAAGCTCCACCTCCAAGGACTAGATATAGTTCATCTTTCCAAATAGAGGAGTTGGATCAACTCACACAAACGCAACAAACAGAGCCTTCAGGCTCGAACAATATGACATTCACAGAGAATCTGGTTCATCTCCTCAGGTGCTGCTTAGACCACAAATTAGTAGACAATCAGATCCATACCTAGTTTTAGATGATGAACATTCAAGTACATGTTACGCCAGGAATGAACAACGCTCTGGGAGTATGTACCCACCTATAGGAAGTTTACAAACACGACCCGAGGTCTCTTTTCAAGAAAACACCTCCATACCACTACCTATAGGAAATGCCCTCGGTGAAACTTGGTAGGGAAATGATCAATTCATAGTGGGGTATCACATGCCTATACAACCTCAGAATATACAACAAACGCCACCAAGGAAAAATACTGACTTCACCAAATGAAGTCATTTCACTTTAGTAGAAAGAATTAGAGGGTTAGAACTTGCTCAAGCAGTCAAACATCTCAATTCATGCAGCAGAAATTCCAATCCTCCACATCATCCTAGCCAAGTAGACCTCCTCACAGGAATAGGCACGTTGGGCATGCCTCCTCAGTATTCACAACAAACACCAACTAGAACCACCACCTCCAACACCATTCGGGTGGAGAATATGATACCTCCCGGTCTTGTACAACACAATCCACTCTTGGGGAATACTCCTTCATACTTAAACATGTACTCCAAGTCACCACAAGAAGATATGTTCTCCTCTCCCATGCTTGCTCAACCACAGGGGCTTCCTTATGCCCCTACAAATGCATACGCTACACCATATCAGCAACCCATTCCACCTCCTCCCCCTCAACAGGCACCATCAATGGTCGAAACCTATGCGATAGGGACTTACTCAGAGTATTTGAAAGAGCCCTTAGACTTCACCATACGAAGCATCATGCTTCCGAGACCTCTTCCCGATTTTCCCAAATACAAAGGGGAGGGAGACCCGAATACACACATTAAGGCCTATGCCACAACCATTCGAGAACTGCTTCCTTGGGATGGGGTTGTTGCCAAAATATTCCCCAAAACCTTGGAGGGCATCACCCTCGATTGGTATTATAGAATACCTGAAGCTTCCATCCATTCATTTAAACAACTCGTTTCAGAGTTCATTAAGGCATTTGACATGAACAAACTATTAAGAACAGGAATCAGGGAATTCTTGCACATTAAACAAGAGCACAATGAATCTATCACTCATTTCATCCAGAGATGGCGTACAGTCCTTTATTCTTTGGCCAGTGCTCCAAACATGGACCAAATGGAGCTATGTGATTTATTCCTTCATTCTCTCAGCAGAGAGGTGAAGGAAGAAGTCCAGAAGTTCCCACTAAGGACTTACGATGAAGTACTTGAGAGCGCTCTCCGAATAGATCAAGCGGCAATAGATAGCGGTCGCAAGACGTATGGAGCAAACGGGAGGTTAATCACCCCCAACCAGAATACTACGACTTACCCTACTACCACAAACGTCAATCAAGGACCTAAAATCCTTAACAAAAATCACGGCGCAACAACCGATGGGGTAACTGACCAAGCTAAAAAGGTCAATGTTCTAAATACTCCACCGCTGGTTAACAATCAACGAAACAACAACTTTACCCCAACAATCAATTCGGTGGATTTTAATCATCCACAACAACAACAACAACAACGGCAGATCCAGACACAGGGTCCAAGCCAAAACTCAACTAGATATCAAAATCAGAACCAAAACCAAAAACAACAAATACAAAACCTTAATCCTAATAGACAACGGTTTGATCAGAGTTTTGGACCACAATATACGCCAAACCAACAACCTAGAAATTACAATCCTAACTCATATTGTGGTTTTCACAAGATTCGAGGCCACGACACTAGAACGTGTCCATGACTACAATAAATTCATGCAACGTTTTCCAGAGGAGCAAAGACAACTTTTCATAGATATGTTCTTGGCAGATCCTCGTGTCACACCAACACCAAATACTTTTACAGGGGTAGTTTCCCCTCAAAATGCTCCCCTCAAGATCTTCAATGATCCGCTCCCAAGTCACAATAACAACAAATTAAATCCAAATGGGACGAACAAAGGTGTAATGGTAGGAAATAATGATTATGAAGCCTCGACTTCACTAAATCCACCTGTTGCACCACAATTAGGAAGTCAACCATGACCCAAGATAGTCGGTTTAGTAGAATTAGATACCGAACTACCCGTGGAAGCCATAACAAGGACACGAGAGTATTCCTCTCAGCCAAGTCCAAGTTACTCGCTAGAGACAGATAACATCCAACAAATATTAGTGAAACCCGTAGGTGCCTATGATCTAATTAATGACCTAACAAAAACCTTCTCTCACATCTCCTTTTTGGATTTGCTGAGGAACTCTCCTACCCACAGGGCTGCTCTTTTAGAGGCATTAGGTTTAGGTCATTTAATTAACATCACTCCACCTCCCAAAACACAGGTAAACCATATAGACTTTGATATCTACCCTCCGGGGCAGCCGGATAGGGATACCGAGTTTATATTCAAAATAAACAAAATGCCAACAGACGCTGAGATTACACGCAGAGGTGATCCGCCTTACATTTGCAAGTGTGGGTTTATAACAATTACATTAAACGCAATGGTTGACGATGGGGCAGCAGTTAACATAGTCCCCTTCTCTTTCCTTCAAAAGCTAGGGTATGGAGAAACAAATTGTTCCACGACTCGGAATACGCTAAGAGGCTATGATAGCCTTAAGGCCACTTCGATTGGAACTATAATACTACCAGTTACCTTAGGACCCAAAACAATCCTGACTGAGTTTTATATTATAGATCGGAAACCAATTATAATATGATCCTCGCCAACCATGGATACACCGTATGAAGGCAATCCCTTCTACGTTATTTCAAGAAGTAAGGTTCTTGCACTTAGGAAAGGTATTCATAGCCAAAGGTGATCCAAAACCATTCGATATACACCTAGCTGACTTAAAGAAAAGACCGGGCATTCACTCTGAGTTTGAACTCCCAACAAACCAACTTAATAAACCAACCGATGCGAAACCAGAAGAAAAGTTGGTACCTACAACAGATCTTGAGACTATGAGCCTAATCAAGACTATCCCAGCCCTCAAGGATGAGACTAACATTGTAGAAACAATATCATTAGGAACTACTGCGAAGATTGTTCGACTTACTAGAACAGATCTACCAATTTTCCTACCATTTGATTCTATAGGTATGGGATATACCCTAGGTGTTGGTGCTCTTCCAGCAGAGGATCTCTACATGGTAGAAGTAACCAAAGCAGAAGAAATTGACGTAGCAAATGTCCCAACGTCCATCTTCCCAACTAAATATTGGACTCTCCATTTCGATGGAGCAAGATGTCGTTATGGGGCTGGGGCAGGTGTGATCTTTACTTCTCCCGAGGGAAAGATCCTACCATTCACCTTTAAACTAAATTTTGAATGTACAAACAATGGCGCAGAGTATGAAGCCCTCCTCCTTGGCCTCATCATAGCTAAAAGGCTCGGTGTTAATGACATCAGGGTGTTAGGAGACTCTCAATTAGTAGCAACCAAGTCTCTGAGGTGTATGAAACCAGAGCTGAACACTTACAGCTCTACAAAACAACGGTATTAACTTTGAGCAAAGAATTTGACTTCATATCCATTGAAGCAATCCCACGAGAACAAAATCTTCTTGGATTCTATAGCAACCTCAGCATCACGCTTCACCCCAAATAGTGAGTTAGAAGATACCCATTTCATGGTATCCCTTCGTACTGAACCATTAGTGAAAACAATGTCAAACCCTCTTTTAACGAACATAGCTGAGAACAACTCTATTATCCTAGACCACGTTGATAGTGATAGAGCCACTCTAGATTACTTAAATGCCTATGCAACGTTACATCTCACCCATCACGAGGTAGATTCATCCTTAATCCCACATTCATCTTCCTACTTCGAAATCCCATGATAGAGCTTCCCCCACAAAAAGAACTCAACATGTACACAATAGAGAATGGAGACGATCTGGAATTACCTCCAGCCCCGCCTGAGTTTGAAGAAGGTAACGCTTCTTTAATCAAAGAAACAATTGATATTAACATTGGAACGGAGGAAGACCCAAAGATCTTGAAACTAGGATCTTCGTTAACTCCAGAAGAAATAGAAATACACACTCGAATCCTCAAAGAACATCAAAAGGCTTTCACATTTAATTATAAAGAAATGACAGGGGTTACACCACACATCGCGGTACATAACCTCATCACCAAATCAGATGCAAAGCCAGTTAAACAAAAATCGAGACCAATGAAACCCAAGGTGGCTCTCATGGTAAAGGAAGAAGTAATGAAACTCCTCCAAGTAGGATTCATCAAACCAGTCGATTATTCTCAATGGATATCTAATATCGTTCCCATTCTCAAAAAGAATGGGAAGATACGCATTTGCATAGATTTCTGAGACATTAACAAAGCGTGCCCCAAGGATGACTTCCCATTACCATCCATTGACGTCATCATTGATGCAACAACTGCTTTGAGCTTTTGTCTCTCATGGATGGATTCTCAGGATACAATCAAATCAGAATATCCGAACAAGACCAAGCCAAAACCACGTTTATAACTCCTTGGGGAACCTATTGCTACGCTGTTATGCCATTCGGTCTCAAGAACGCTTGGCGCCACATACCAGCGGGCAATGACATACATATTTCATGATCTTATTCACAAGATCATGGAATCCTATGTAGATGACTTGTTGGCCAAGGCCAGGAAGCGCTGTGATCACCCGGAAGTGCTCCGTATCATTCTTTCACGTTTGATAGAATACGGAGTCACACTAAACCCAAAAAAATGTGTATTTGGTGTGACAGGAGGGAAGCTCCTAGGTTACATTATATCGTCATGAGGGATCGATGTAGACCCAGCTAAAATCCATGTTCTTGAAATGATCCCACCATCGATGAATCTGAATCATGTCATTTCTTGGGAAACTCAGTGCAATCCAAGATTCATCCCAGACTTAAGCTTTTCCATTCATCCAATCAACAATCTACTCAAGAAAGAGTACAATATCGATTGACTAAGACTGCAAGGAGGCTTTCAAAGTAGTTAAGTGTTTCCTATTGTCACCACCCACGCTAATGCCACCTAAACCAGATCACCCTTTAATCTTATATTCACGAGCTACCAATGTCTCGCTAGCCTATATGCTGGCTCAAGAAGATGATGACAAGAGAGAACGCGTGATTTATTTTATAAGCCACACGTTACTCGATTATGAAACACATACACGCAAGAATGAGAGTGCCTTGCCATAGTCTTCGCAACCAAACGCTTAAGACATTACATGCTAAATCAAGAAATGAGGGTCATTGTAAAAATAGACCATTTACGAACCTTCCTCACGCAAGGGTCCTTGTCTAAGAAGGTTGGATGCTTTATGACCTTAATGGGTGAATTTGAATTAACTTTTGTAAATCAAAAGTCCGTTAAGGGACAAATCATAGCAGATTGGTTAGCTGACAACCCATTAGATGGAGGTGATCTAGTCGATTTGGACTTTCCCGATGAATGCATATATTACGTCGAAACTAGACCTCCCATCTCTGAATGTCCTTGGTATACTGATATTATTAATTATATCATGAACCATACATATCCAGAAAGTGCTACGCCACAACAAAGAAGGTGGTTACGCATTATCGTAGCTAAATACGTTATTATAGAACAAGTGCTCTATCGTAAGGCTTTCGATGGAATGCTTCTAAGGTGTGTTGACACAAAAGAATCCAAGAAGATTCTCCACGAATCTCACAGTGGAATATGTGGAGGCCACTTCGGTGGTCATGCCACCACTCACAAAATACATCGGATGGGCTATTTCTGCCCACTCTAGAACACGACGCAGTAGAGTTTGTACGCAGGTGTCATAAATGCCAAGAATTCTCCCACGAGATTCACATGCCGGCACAAGCTCTACAACCAATCGCTACTCCATGGCCCTTTTCTATGTGGGGCTAGATTTGATAGGGAAATTCTCTCCCTCATCTACAGATGGCCATAACTTCATAATCACGGCCACCGAGTATTTTACCAAATGGGTAGAGGCTATGCCTCTCACCACTGTACTAGGTTCCGTGATCGCCAAGTTCATTTTGAACCAGATCATTTGCCAGTACGGTGTCCCACAAATCATTATCACAGATAATGGGACTTCTTTTAAGAATGACGAGGTTCATGAACTATGCAATAAATTTAAAATAAACCATCATACAGCCTCCCTGTATTACCCTCAAGCCAACGGACAAGCTGAAGCAACAAACAAAACATTGAAAGCCATTCTCCTTAAAACGGTGAAAGAAAACAAAAATATTGGCATTTAAAGTTATACCCAGCCTTGTGGGCCCACCAAACCTCAATAAGAACACCAACAGGAGCAACTCCTTTCTCACTGGTATTCGAGCGGAAGCAGTTCTCCCACTTGAGGTTGAAATACCCAGTCTCCGCATCTCATTACAAGGGATTCTGATGAAGAAGCTTATAGAGAAGCACGTCTCTCTCAACTAGAAAGCCTAGATGAGGCCAGGCTAGATGTTGAACAATGGCACAGAGTCTATGCTGACCGGATGTGCCGGCAGTATAACAAGAAGGTCTATGAATGAGACATATATGAAGGTGATCTAGTTCTAAGACTAGACAACCGGATCGATAAAAAGACCGGCGAAGGGAGGAAATTCCGCCCAAATGGTTGGGCCCATACCGAGTCATGAAGGACTATGGAAATGGTGCATATCTCTTATGCACACTGAGGGTGAGGAATTTGGTGAAACTGTCAATTCCCTACACCTTAAACGATTCTATGCATAAGTGACCAGCACTATCTATATAATTATATCTACATTGCATCTTCATGTAGTTAGGTTCATTTCATCCACTTGTTTCGTACAAATCTTGTGATCAAGGAACTTATTCCCAAAGCAATTCATTACAAACTTCTGATGATATTGACATTAGCTTTCAAATCATACTTCTTCATTTTCATAACATCATCACCATTTCAGAATCATTTCATCCATACAAAGCTAGATATGACAAAGTCTTAACGGTAACCATACCAAGGTCTGCATGCTTGTTCTCACTTTTGGTTTCTCCCTAGGATAGGTGTCTTGCCTATGGTCTGTTCTAGAAGCTTCATCATGTCACATCTATCCCGTATGCATATCTCTTTGGAAGTAAGAACATACTGACATTTTGCTCAAATAAACAAGTCAAATATAGATCAAACAGAAAATTTTATTTTTACACATTTCCTTGCCCTACCAACCTTCGGTGATGAGCTTGCGTCTCTTACTAGTGACGTAGGGTTGGGAAAGGATGGGAATGCCCTTACTCACCTATACCTTGTCCATGGTGATAAGCCCACGCTTCTGACTAGTAGCATGGGGCTAGGGTATGGGGGGTCCTCTTAACAATAAACGTTGAAGGTAGTCAGCAAACAATTCAAATGAACCTTTGAAATCTTGAGTCAAAAACAAATGAATCAGATGTCCAAAATTCCAAGAGAGTTCAAAACCCTAAAACCAGATTTTGTCAACCATGTGGCCATCTACGGATCTAAGTCTAGATAAACCACAAAGCAAGTAGCATTCTAAACTATGGAGTCACTTGAGTAGAGTAGGTTTGTAGCATCCTAATTTGGTTCCACCAAATCTTTGTCTATCTCTCATCACTACCATTCAACAAATTTCACAACTTGTGCCCTTTCTAGCTCTCGGTGATGAGCCCTCACATCTTACTAGTTGCGTGGAGATAGGAATGGGGCAAGTTCATCTCGCTCATCATACCGGTTTATCATCTCATTTTGTCAAAACAAAAATGAAGTACCAAAATTTCTTATAGAAACTAAAGTTCAAAATCACATTGTGTCTACATTATCATACATCAACATCACGAAATACAAAAAGAAAGAAAACATTTGTATCATTTGTTCTCCATTGCATACATTCTGAAAGGCATATAAAAACAACATTGTAATTTACATACGAAAGCAAATCACAAGAACATTGATACCAAGAGTCTAATCCAAAAAATAATATATATATATATATATATATCAAAGTTTCCTGTACAATGCCATCATGCGCTAAGCATGGTCAAAATGCTCAAAGAGCCCAGAAAATACAAATACATCATACAAATGATCTACAAAGAGAGCCAATGGCCTCTCAACCCCTATGAGATCCCTCTGAGGGTGCACGCCCACATCTAGGACTCCGGCTACGCCGCACTCTGAGTGCACGGAGAGGGCTCACGGTCCCGAGGAGCAGCTGCGGCCTCGCCATGAGAGTGACTCCTCATCAGGCTCTGCTGTCCTGTACCCTACCAGCTCAGTACGGAGGGAAGTCACCATCCTGGCCACATGCCAGATAGGGGAAAAATGTCGGTATGCCTACCGACCTGCAAGGCTCCCCTGCATCCACGGATAGCTCCGCACGGGTCTTCTCCATAGGGATCATCAGGGTATCAATGCATACCCAGTGAATCAGGTCTCGCCACTCATCAGCAGTCTCTGTAAGCAAAGGAGAAAAACCCAATTAGAAATAATCAAGAGATAGAAACAAATGTAAACAAAAGGAGAGATAAAACTAAGGCAATTCTAACTAGAAACAAACATTAAAAGGAAGGATGATAACTCACTCGATCTCCGGGCCTCCAAGATGGATCTCTAGGGTCGGCACCGCCACAGATGCCACCACTGACTGGTGCTCCTCCTATGCCCTGGGGCCACATAACGTCCTACTACGGACTCATCCTCTCCACCCAAGCCCTGAGAGAGTGGCTCCTCTAAAACCAGAGTCACCCTCTCCGCACTCTACTCCGCCCTCTCTGCCTGTAAGATATCCTGAGTGTCATGCCACTCAGATCACTGTCCTCCTCTCCACCCGACTCACTGACCTCACCTCTTGGTCTCCTCCTCCATCTCCCCCGTGAACTCCTCAGACTCAGAGTCTATGTCAATGGGGTCATCACTGCTATGGGCGGGACCGGTGGCAATCTGAAGCAAGGGTGCCTGAGGAGCACCGGCTCTCCCTCGAGCTCGTACTACCCTCCTAGCTGCAATGGGGACACCAGGAGTAACAACTATCCAACCCCGGCCTCTAGGACCTCCTCTAGCCTCCCGGACTGATCTATATACCGGTACCACTGGGGAAGCATACCCACGTATGGAAGGCCAAACTGCTGGGGCACTCGACCAAACGGATGTATCTCCACCCTCCCCATCCTGTCAACAAGCTTGCCCTGTGGTGGAGCAAGAAATCAAAGTAAGAGCCTCCTCACCCCATAAACCTACCATGGCCTGATAAGGTGTGGCCTCCATGTCATCAGTGGTCAAGGAGGTGACTGGCTGGTGAGGTGCTCTGAGCACCGACATGTCTGTCCATCTGCTGCCCTCACAGCTCTCGGGATCTACCACCTCTACACCTCTCCCATAAGGGATGAAACGCTCATAGACCCAGCTCATAACTAGGGTCGATGGCTCAATGACTACCCCTAGTAAATGGACCACCCAGTACAAATCATGATAGGTGGTCCCAAGAATGTCGGCTCCCCAGGCATAAATCCGCCATGCCCCTCAATCTGTATGCAATGATGGGGGACCAACAATATAGTAAGGTGTCTCCTCCCTTGTCCCCGATCAATCTCGAGGCAAGGATCCCCATAATGGCCTGACGAATCAAGGGGATAGGCAGGCTAGGAATAGATCGACCCTCACCCCCTTCTTCAACCAGTGGAGATAACTGCATCTCCCATATATGAGGCCCACTGTGTTGTCTGAGCCCGTGACCCTACTGTCTCAAGAGTGAGCCATCTCCCAATAATCGGGACCCCCAAGATATGGTAAACATCCTCCAAAGTAATGGTCCACTCACCCCGACCCCTGGTAATCGGAAAGTGTTCCGATCTACATCCCAATATGAAAATAAGTCACAAAGTATGTGACTAGATGGTGCAACATGCGGGACCCGTGATATGCGTAGTATACCGGCCCTCTGAAGAGTGTCCTGCTCATCCTGAGAAAGGGCATCCAATACTACCAGAAGCCAATCACACTCCCTCTCCCGACTCCATCGATATACTCCTCCTTCACCTGCATACACCCAAAAACACACAAAATAGAGTAAGTTAGTATCCAAGTGACATTAGAAAAATCATGAAAGCAGGAAAGGATGCTAAAAATGCAAAAATGAAATTCAAATAAGTATTATTTGTACATTCTCAGAAGACCACCACCCTGAGCAGGGCGGCGGTTCCATAATCACCGCCTTAAAGGTGGCGGTCTTGTAACCGCCACCCTGATCAGGGGTGGTCTTGTAACCACCCCTGCTCAGGGCGGCGGTCATGTCCCAAAACCCACGCGGGTCATGTGCCCTAAAAGTGGCTAAAAACACAAAATAAAGACCATTTTGACTCAAACAAAGCCTACCCAGTAGGCGCCCCCCTAGTTGACCTATTAAAACTAACATTTTCAAAAATAATCCCCCCATGACAAAGATTTCACCATTTTAACATTTTGGGGGCAAAAATGGTAAATCGAGAAAAACTAACCTGTGATCTCGCGGGTCGGTGTTCCACTCATGGAGGCATGATCACGATCTCATCCCGAACGTTTTGACTATACTCTCATGAGAAACCATCACCGTGGGTCCCAGAGCTCAAAATCAACCAAATCAACACGCACAAATGAATAGGAAAATGGGCCCACTTTTACATATATAACGAACCTTGACTTGTTTTGAATGCCCCTTTTCACAGGTTTGGAGCACCGACGGAGGTAAGTTCTTATCCCCGCACAAATGGTACGTCCTCATTTCATAATATTTTAGTATTTATTTTTCGATCTATTTTGTCTATCTGCACTTGAATTCTCTTTTCATTTTGCAGGTGGTGGAATTTTGGATGGTGTCATTTCGACACACGGACGTATCAGGTATAACTTCTAACTTCCCATTTCAGGACCACCATACTGACCCACCATTTTACGCCTCTTCATGGCTAAAACACTTCTCCGAGGGGGCAATATGTACGTACCCAAAATTGTAGGGTACTACACCACCGAACAATGTTACACGTGCCCCAATGATGATACAGGTCTCCTCGCAAGGTGTTCGGGATCCGAAAAATCTCTCCAAGTATGTGTTAACATCCCGCATGCCCCACTTAGCCCCTGCATGCTTTGCTTTTCCTTCCCCCTCTTTTCTTTGCTTTTCGGTCTTCAATGATGAAACCGCCACCTCCCAGGTGGCGGTCTCGTGACCGCCCACCTGGGCGGGCGGTGGGTCTCATAACCGCCACCCTGCTCAGGGCGGCGGTCCTTCACGTGTTTTCCAGAATGCTCTTTTAACGCGACTCATGTAAATTTTCAACGTTTACCAGCTTTTTTCACCGCCTTTGCTTGTATTTATGATTCTGGTTCCCTGGAATAGTGTTTTGGCATTGTTTATGGTTTAAGAGATCAATTTGGTTTTCACCTTTGGGTAAATGGGATTCTATAAATAGCTGGCTTGTGCTCAAGCAAATGGCCCCTCAAATTTGCCTCTGAATTTCTCATTTCAATAGCTTAGCCTTTCAATTTTGCTTAGGATTCATAGTTTCATTTGTTATATGCATGGTTAGTGTTGTTTAGCTATTAGAAAGCCACATATTCTCCTTGTGCAAGTGTTGTTATTATTTCATCCAATCAATTGGAGTAGGATAGTTTGATTTTCAGTAGGAAGCCATTAAAGTTGCAGGTTCTACTCATCAAATAGGATAGTTTCAGGTTCTGACATTTTATGTTGCATGACTCGCAATAAATCCCGCTAGGAATTACATAAGCCAAGCTCTGTTCTCTTGCGCTATCCCTCTCCTACTCACATTGTATTCAGTCTGCATCCTAAGCTGCCATTGTCCCATATCTACTTCTACTGATGCTAGCATTACACACTTTTCTGGATCCACGTGAGCACGAAAGAACGAGGAAATCACACTGAGGGGACAAGGCCACACACCATCGGATTCGCCACTGTTATGCAAAATCCAGGTTCAAGCTTTCAAAGTTCTAGTTAAAGCATATCAAGTAGAGTAGCCAATCATTTCATTTTAGTTAATTTTACTTTCGATATTGCCAGGGAAGCTATGGGGATTGATAGTTTCTGAGAAACTATGATTCACTCCTCACTTCTGAGGTAGGATCGAGAGTCTTTCAAATAGATTAGATCAGTTATCTGGTTACTTAGAATAGATTCACAACTACACAGACAAGTAGCTATACTCGGCTGCTTTGTTTGTTTTAATTTCATTATTAGTTTAGTTGTCAATTTCTAGATATATTAGATAATTGCTCTTTTAAATTATGTTTAGTAGTTTATCAAAATATCAGATTTAGGAATATACATAGATATATCTTGCGTAGTCGATTTATTCTGTCATTAGTTAGCTTTATATCATTTCCTTTTGCATGACAATCACGGGACCTAGGGAGCCCAGAGAATACGTATTCGAGCCTATCATGCCTCAACCCAATCTTGTCACAGCAATAACCGATATAGACCAGAATCTTAGAATCCAAGTCTTCCAAACAACAACAACTTACAACAAATCAGCTCACAGTTAAGAGGGTTAAACATAGAAGACGACCAAGCACACATATTCTAGTCAAACCAGCCAAACTACAAGTTACCCTAGATAAACATCCACATGACTGTAGAAGGGCTTGAAAGAGAGAAAACATTCGGTTGTGATCCTTTGGTCCCACAGCTAATGCACGTAGAGATATTCTCACTGATATAGACACTAACTTAAGAATTCAGGTTGCAAGAACACCTGTAAGATACTCTGAAAAGATTACACAACTGTTAATTCTAAACATAGAGGCCGAAAAGGCATACGACTATTGGATACTAGGGATTAGGGACTGATTCCACACATGACCATAAGAGTCCACAACAACCACGAATCTACGGTTGTGATTCACAAATCCCACAACCCAACGAGTCCACAGGTCAATCCGACGTTGACGCTGGTTTACGCACATTAGTATTCAGATCCACTCCACTTCCACCTATTATCATCACACAGTTATCCCTGTTGGATATAGTAGCTAACGAAGCTAAGGATTTCTGGACTAGGCCGAGAATCACCCGTAGAATCCACCATATCCATCATCCATCCTATGACCCTATCTGGAGATATACACGAAACAATCCCAGGTCATTTTCCCCGTATCCCACAACCTATAGATCAAATCACGCCAGAGCTCGATATTGATTGGAGCCTTCGAGTAGTCATCCTCGCCACCGATCTATCATGCCAGTTTAGGTTAGGAGGGCCTTCTTTGCCTTAGATTCATAGATTCCATTAGTGTGTGTCGAAGATATAAGATTAATACAATAAACCCAAACTTTCCTTATTGCATCATCATCATAAAAGTAACATAACAACTTGAACCCCCAAGAGATGATACCGAGCCGGCCCCACACATCGAATGCACCAGCTCTAACTTACTCTCTTCTTTGTAGGTCCAACCTTGAGAAACCTTACTCGCTTTTGTTTCCCATATATACAGTCCTTACATAAATCTAAACTTGTTTCTCAGTATAACCAGGCAAATCCTTCTTTATGATCTCCATGCCCTTATGGCTTATATGACCGAGCCTATAGTGCCACAATGTTGTATCTACTTCTGAAGCCATAAGATTAAAAACATTAGTGCTATAAGTGGTTAAATACAAGGTTCCAACCTTCTTACCACCACAAGAGCACCCTTGGTAACCTTCCAAGAGTCCGGTGTAAATATCACAATAAAACCATCACTTCCCAACCGCCCGCCCGATATCAAATTTCATCTTAATGTAGGCACATGTCTGACATCCTTCAATAGCCAAGTATTCCCATTTTGCATCTTAACCCGAATAGAACATTTTCCAACTATGATGCAAGGCTCATCATCACCAAGAAAAACATGCCCAAAATCTCCTTGAACATAATCAACAAAATAATGCCTATGTGGAGAAGCATGGAAAGAAGCCCCGAATCTAAAACCCAAGATTTAGTAATATTGTGCAAAGAAAGAATCAAAGCATCCTAACATACATTACCCGTTGCCACATTTGCCTCCTTGTTTTCTTCTTGTTGTTTCTTCTTGTCCCAAGCTCCCAACAGATCTGCTTTACATGCCCAGGACTTTCCACAAATGCAAAGTATACTATCTTGCTTTTGGATTTTGAGCTTGCCCGATCCTTTGATTTTCCATGGTTTCCTTTATTCTTGATCTTCCTCTAGTTTCCACTTTGTCAAAGCATCCTCAAGTAGAAGATTCACCGGATATTTTTCTTCGCATTTCCTCGCTTAGAATCACCCCTACAACATCCTCAAACTTCAATTGTGAGTTAGCGAGGAAACGAGTTGCTTACCGCCATTACCGAGCTATTCCAACTCTCGGGTAAAAGCAGAACTAATAAAGCCCTAACTTCTTCATAAAATTCTATTGAACTAAAGCTAGCATATTTAAAAGCTCAGTATTAAAATCATTTAGATGATCTACTACTAAACCATTCTCAGACATCTTCATATTAAACAACTTTTTCATTAAAAATATCTTATTAGAGGCAAAGGGTTTTTCATACAACTTCCCTAATGCATCCATCAATTTGTTTGTAGTCTTTTCCTTTGAAACATTAAATAATACCAAGATGAAAGACACAAATGATTGTCTCAATTGCCTTCCTATCCAGCCAAATCCCATTTCGCATCTGTCATGCTCAAGGGTTTGTTCACCTTCTCAAACAACAGAGTATAAAGTCTTCCATTTACATCTTTTAAAGACTGAAATTACTGCCTTGAATTTATCAACCCTAGATCTTCCATCATCTGTCATAGCTCCCACTCAAGATAAAACTTTCCTGCGATTCAACACTTTAGCAAACCAAACCGAGGCTCTAATACCAATTATTAGGTAATAAAGGATAAAATATGAGGAATAATCCCTCACGTAATCACAACAATAGAAACTAATATGTAGAAAATATTACAAATCTCAAATAAAAGTGAAAAATAAAATAACAAAACATAAAGACAGTATTTAACATGGTTCACCTAATTTGGGATACATCCACCAAGAATCACTTGCTCGGATTTTATTACAAGCCACCACTCTCTCAATCATACCCGGATCTGTTTGGAGCCATGCTCAACAAACTCTATAAATTCACACCCGAATTCAAAGAACCTCTCAATGTTTTTCATACTTCTATCATATGCATAAAACCATATAAATAGACAAAATCGCTTAAGTAGTTTTACAAAACCATGGGTATCAAAACCATGGGAAAAAACCATCCCATAAACCTATGGATCAAAATCCCACCCATATGAGAAAATCACATTTCTTGATATATCGGGCATGTTTTAAGGCCCAAAAAAATTCGGGGTTACGCCCCAAACCCTCTCTTGGGGGCTACAGCCCCGAATCCCCACTCGGGGCCGGCCCACCCCCAAACCCCGACGAGGATACATGAAAAATGTACAATACTCTTAGTGTATAGTCTTGACACTTTCACACATGAAAATAGGCTCCACAACCTAACATTATGTCTAGCACTTGAAGGCGATTGATCATGCCTATGAAGTCAAGACCCCATTGCACAAAAAAATTTGATCCGTTTGGATTGGTCGAAGGGAAGCATTGTCGATATTTTCTTTCCTACAAAGAAGGCACATTCCTTGTATTTTGTGACCCACCTGTGTGCATCTAAAAATAGGGTAGGCCAAAGGATACCTGCCATTAAGATCTTCATTTTTGTAGTTTTGGCAAAGAAGTGTCCACCAGAGAATCCATCGTGAAATATTACTACCACTTTTTTAGTCTATGTGACGTTGATACATCTTAACAACATGCCAAAATTTCTTTTGAAGAGAAGTCCATCAATCAACACATAAGGGATATATTGTAATCTCAGATGTCTTCTCTTTGCTTTGTTTAGACTAAGAGGGTATATGCCCTTGGAAAGAAATGTGATCATGTCCTTCATCTAGTCACACGTGCTAGGTCCGTATTTTCTCAAGTTTTGTACATGGGAGGTTCTCATCCGAAATAATGAAGCCTCAGGTTCATTCTATGCATCCTCAACAATCTATACAGTAGGCGCACTACCTCTTACTAGATTTTTGGCCTTAATAGTCACATCATACTCCATTATTTTGGTCACCCATCGTGCTCTTTTCTCACCGATTTCTACTCCCATGATGAAGTCTCACGACGATAAGATTGGGAGACTAACACCTTGATGTGATTAGTGGTGAGCATACTCTTGAATTTCTTGAGTGCGCACATGATGGCAAAGACTTGCTTCTCTATGTGACTATACTTGATTCATAATTCTTCAACATCTGGTCGAAGAAATCCACCGACTATTTTAGCCCTTATTCATTTTCTTGTGTTAGGATAGCAACAATACTCATATCAGTGCCATAAGCATAAAGGATAAAATCTTTTGAGTAATCTGGGTTGATAAGTGTTGGCGCGTAAGAAATTTCTTGTTTGATCTTGTTGAAGATTTCTCTTCATTTTTGTCCATCCGAAGGTTATGTCATTTTTGAGCATCAGGTAATGGGCTGAACCAGTCCTACAAAGTTAGGGATAAAACGCCTAACAAAATTGATCTTGCCAAGGAAGGATTGTAGGGCCTTTTGTGCACCTGGAAGGGAAAGATCCAGGATGGCTAAGACACACTCAAGATCAATAGTGATGCCATCCTTTGAAACCACATGACCCAAAAAGCTTACCCCCGCACTACTACAAAATTGCACTTCTTGGGGTTGAGAGACACCCCAATTTTTGCATCTCTCAAATATTTTCTCCAGGTGTGCCATATGATCTCAGTGCTTTTCTTTGAGAAGATAGTTATATCATCAAGGTAAACCAAGATGAACTCATTAATGTATCCTTTGAAGGCAATGTCCATGGCATGCTGAATGTGCACACGCATTTGATAGACCAAAGGGCATCTTCTAATATACATATGTTCCCCACTTGGTTGTAAACGTTGTTTTGAATTGATCCTCTTCCTTGACCATGATCTGATTGAAACTTGAATATCCATCTAGCATGGAGAATCTCTCGCACGTCAGCCCACAAGTTTACGTAATCTACTCTATTAAAGGCAAAGGATAGTGATCCTTTAGAGATGCCTTATTCAAATCTCTGAAATCAACAAAAAGTCTGATTTCACCATTCTTCTTGCATCTTTGGAACTAGATTCGTGATCCAGGTAGAGTACTTGATAGGAAAAATAATTTTTGCCTCAATGAGTTTGGATAACTCCTTTCTCATGAGGGCTCTATCTTTGGATTGATTGGTCACTACTTATTTGATGGGCTTGATACCAAGATCAAGGTCAATGGAGTGTTGAGTAACACTTGGAACAAAAAATTTGAGGTCTTCATACTCTCATGAAAAGATATCACTGTATTTCTAATATAGAGAGATGAAGGCCTACTTTTCTTCATGCACACAAGCTTTACTGGGCAACAACTCTTTCCCACGTGTAATAGTAATTGGGAATAGTCTTCTTGTGTGGCATGCATGTACCTTTCTTCACCCTTGAACTCATCATCAGGGATAAATATTTTCTCTAAGGTGACCATCCCTTTAGGCAACTTGTTTGTCTTCAGCTATATCACTTGGTCACCATAGCTGTCATACAAGTCATCTTGCATACTTGATGAAAACTCAACTTCATTTTGAATGAACTAGACAATCTGCGTGTCACTATCAAACACTTGCTAGCTAGTATTGTTGTCTGAATGGATGGTTTGATCACCATCTTGATGTGCTAAGTGTTTCCTTTGACAAATTCCTCAGCATGAGAGAATTGTGAACCAAGCACAGCCATCTCAAGTCACCTCCTTTTACATTTTGTGTGGCACTACCTACAGATTTAGAGAATCAAAACTCTCGAGGAGGTCCCAAAATCTATTCTTATAAGATTTGAGAATCTTATTATTTGTTTGACATTTTTTGGTAACCTAATGGATAACCAAATCTGCGTCCCCAAAGATCTCGTAGCACTTTAACCTTCCTCTTTTAAGCAATCAATAGACCATGCACTAGAGCCTCATATTCGCCACATTAATAGAACATGCAAACTACAACCTGTGCATGAAGAATAATTTCTCATCCTTAGGGGAAATGAGAACCACTCCTACTCCCACACCGTTTCTGCTTCTGGATCCATCAAAGTACAACTTCCACAGACCCTGCTCAACTTTATCTTTCTTGAGCATGTGTTGGAGCATAGCTTATTCTTCTTGAATGCAGTAAGTAACAAGCTCAATTTCATAAGCTTCCAGTTCTTTAGCGTATGGATCAAATTTATGGTGCCTCTCTACCCATTCATCAAGCACTAGGTCGGGAATAGAGGGTGGAAGAGATTTCTCTTCAGGAACTGAAGCTTGTTCTTCTTGGATTAAACATTTGGCTTGGAGAGGGGATAGGACATATGACTCTATACTATAGGAAAATATAGGCTCAGCTTGTATGGTAAACTAGGTACCATACCTTGTCTTGAGTAACATATAAGACCAATCGAAAGACAAGCAACCACCCACTTTAGCAGTGAAGTCTCGATAGGTATATGGCAAACAAATGAGGGAGGTCAATGGTTGATACATCTTGAGTAATGGTTAGGATCAAACATGCATGGAGAGTTAACTCAAGATATTTGATGAATCCTAAGTCAAGTTAGGACTCCTTTAGACAAAGGGCTATATTTCATACCTAAGACATCGGCTATTTTCTTAAGCATGACAACTACTAGCACTGAGTTAATCATGTAATTATGCACTAGGTGTTTTCCTATGATCAAGGACATATAGAAGGGTGGGGTTTTAACAACTTTATGTACTTATTTCTCCTCTCCTTGGTAGACATTGATAGAAGCATGTGACTTCTACACAACTGGATCAGCGTGTGGGAGTTACACTAGAGCTTCATGCAATAGATCCCGCTAAGATGGAATGGTCAGGGAATCCCACATTATGACATTTATGTTTGTTCTCTTCATCTAGTCAACAATACTAAATGGAAGGCCCCTATCTTATGCATTTGGGGAACAACATCCCTTCTTAAGTATTTAGGCGTGAAACCTAGAATTTAGTTAGAGCAGAGGCTTGACCTACCAAAGGAGAGGCGTGCTACTTCAGAAGGAGCTTTGTGTGGGACCTCTTGCGTAGGGACTTGAGCACTTTTACTATAGGATGCCTTGTCTACATCTTTCTAATTTTGAGGGTCTTCTTGCATTGTTGGGAGTGGGACCTGCGCACCTGACTCTAACATCATCTTCTTGTATCTTGTGTTGTCTGCAACTTGGGCATGCGGTCTATTTGTATCTTCTATAGCTTGGTTGATTGCACAAAAGTCCTCCACGCCAAAGAACATAAAATTGGTTTCTAGAGGATCTTCTGGCCTTTATGGATTTTCTACTTCAAGGGTGCTTGTTGAAGGCTCACACATTGAAGCATGCTAGATCATGAAGATTTGGGCACGCGTAACATTGGCATAATGATATTGATGTGAAGCACGTTACAAGGGAAGCACCATTCTTACTCTTGTGCCAAATGTTTTGAGCTAGAACAAACACCCGACTTCATGACCGGCTGCCGGAAGACCAGCACGGGAGGAACAACTTGCAATGGTATATGTGCATTGGGTTATCATCTATCATTCTACTGATTGGGTGCGTATCTTTTTGATTTGCTTACTAATTCCACCAAGGCTAATTGCTTTGGCCATGCACCTGATTAGAATTATTTATATAGGCTTGCACCTATTGCTTTTCTAATGATATGACCTTGTTTGATAAATTTCTAATCAAGGCCTTCAACTTTGCATCTTCCTCTCGTTGCGCCGCAGAGTAGGATGTCGAGGCAACCGGTTGTGCACTTTTATTAGGAACAAGAATAAAGGCCACAAAAGGCTGGGGTACTTATGACATTTTTGGGAACAAGGGCATATGCGGTCTAGGAGCTATCTTTCCTGTTTGAATATGACTATTTTCTTCCCTTACTTTGCAATACTATAGGAAGCTGGTAAATTCCTACCTCCCATGGATTGGATCATAACTAAAATATCACTATTGAGCACCTTCAGATAATACAAGAAATCATGTTGGGCTGTAGGTCTTACCACAAGAGGGATTCATCCCAAGTCTTTCAAAATTTGAAGTTGAAATCAATCATCTTGCTCATTGGGCGCCCTCCTTGTTGTTGTCAATTACTCCACCAGAGATAGGTGATCTAACTTATCTTCAAAGTAATTACAAAGAGTTATTCCCATCTCATCCCAAGTGGTGATAGATCCAAGTCTCAAGCCTCGGTACCATTGAAGCACTTTACCTTTGAAAGAGGCTACAAGTAGCCTAACTGCTACATCATCATGTGTGATTAAATAGAGTGAACACATGTTTGCTATATCTTGGATATGATCCTAAGGGGTGACTTGATTCTCACCAGTAAAGTATGGAATACTCTTGAGTGTGTCATTTGGCATATCATGTTGTACATGCGGCCCAAGACGAGGACTCCCCAACAAAGTTTGCAAAGTTTCTCAGTGGAGGAGGTGGCTGATGTGCCATTGTAGGGCACGCATGTTGTCTATTTTGAGGAGGAGTTGAATGGGCACAAGGCATGGAGATGGGGATGTGTGCATGGATTTTCTAGAATGAACTCTTCTCGAGGATAGCTGGAGGTATTCAAAAGAATCTTCAACTATTGTACTTCTTCTTGTGTGCACTCTTCTCATGAAAGGAGCTCAGGACTACTAAAACAAAGATCTTAAAATATTGGGAGTCACTAGATGTGTTGAAATGAGCCTCCAAAGGCTGAAACACTAAGTCCACACACCAGAACTTAGAGATATGAAATTTTAGCTTTCAATGTTGTGTCCCACTAAGCGTGCCAGAAATTTTTGGTTGCTCAAATATGCACCCGTGTCTCGGATCTTGGAAGGGACGAGGTGTTTGAGACCACAATGGAACCATCCCCAAGTTGTGGGAACTTGCATGCTTGGGACATATCTTTAGAGAAGGTCGGTTCCTCTATCTATTTCTACTGCTACTGCTACTCCTAGTGATGGAAGGGAAAACTAAGCTAATAATGCCAAGGGACTAGGGATAGAAGAATGACATGAAAGGAAACTACACTAAAAGGAGATAGCACTAGAAAAGAGGGATGAACACTATCTGCTCTGAGTGAGAATGAAAGGAAATGCATGAAAGGAGGCTAGGCACGAGTAGCACAACTAAACACGTATTCACCAGATCATTCTCATGGAACACAACTAAATAAAGAACTGTAAGGGACGTGAAATGGCACAACCAACATGCAATGCAAAAGAAAAGGCAAAAGGAAAGAATGCAAACACGTTAGGACAAAGAATAGTCACAAAATGATGCTTTTATTACTTCCAAAAATGCACAGATCTATTACAATGATGAAGGAGGCCAATATCCACATGCAAGAGCTAGATCTAGAGGTTTGCAACTCAAAATACATAAAGTATGGAGTCCTTAGCAAAATGTGTAAGGATCCAAAGCGTCCAACATAACAAATGAGTCTATCTCTTACATTTATAGATGAATCCATGGAGGAAGAAGGGAAGAAAGGGGGGAAAACTTGAATTTGAAATGTAACCACCAACAAGAAGCATTCAATGCCTACAAATCTGCATGGAGATCTGTGAAATATGCTTCCCCAAGCCTGTTTGGCATGTTGAAGAAGAAAGGAGGGCGGATCATATCAAATCAGGTGGTTGGAGCAATCAGATCTACTCATTAATGCTCAAAGAGACATTTTCCCATTTCTCACCTACCAGATCCACTAAGAATTTGAATTTGAATTTCTAGCACTATAGCTAATGTCAATAGATTTTTGACAAGTCCAAACATGCACTGATCTGAGATCTATAGCAAAATAACGGTTATCAGAAGATGTCAGAGTTTTCGGCAACATGAAAAACATGTGGCACACACGGATTGCTGAAATGATGGCCAACTATGTAAATATTTGTCATTTCTGCCACGTGCCAATTACTGGTTTGTTACGAGGATTCGCGCCTGTTGGTGCACTCGATAGGCTATGTGTGACACACTCAAGTGTGTCGAGAATGACCTAGCATAGAAGGGTGCAAAATGAGGGTGCGAAGGAGCACAAGCGAAAAATGAGGAGCGCGAAGAGGACAGAGGGAAGGTGTGCAAGGCATGTGCGAAGCATGTGGGAAATGAGGAAAATTAGTGTGTAGATAATGTATGGTCGAGGCACAACCATTATAGAGTGATGGGCGTGGGGAAGGAGTGGTGACAGAGGAAAAGGAAAATGGAAGGAGAGAAAGTGTGTGTGAGGAAAAGAAGGAGTGCCAAGGGGAAACTACAACCAAGGAGTTGTGTCAATTGAACTTGATTTCACACAACATTCAAATGGGGAACCGAGAGCCGAGATGTGTATACGAGTTATCCAAATAACTAGGAGAGTTATTTGGACAATAGTAGTATATATTGTGTTACCAAAAACTAGCATTACTTGTTTATACGGAATGTTTCACTTTTGGGAATAGAGTTGCTTCTATCCTTTCATTCCTTTAAGAAACAGAGATAAGGGTTAGGGCTAGGAGGAATACCTGTTGAATGTTGAGATGGTGTGCGCGTACCAGAGAAAGATCAGATCGACTGCGAAGAACTCCTTTTTGTCTTGGAAGGACTACCTGTAAGTAAGAATACAAGACCACCAGATTTTAATTAGACAATAAATGAGGGAGCTGCCTTAGGCCCAGGAAATATAAAACTTCCTTTCGAAGGTGGTCAGTTCCCCTTTTAATATGAATTAACACAAATGATAACAAAGAAATCTATTGCAAAATCACGATTTAGGTACCTCGTTACAAAGCAATAGAGGCTAAACTATCAATAATAAAACGTCACGTTGTTTGTTCGGTTACTGGTCGTTGATACATTCAGGTTGAGTTACAGGGATAAACCAGACTGGATCTGAGGTTGTTAGGTGACAAATAGGCGAGAGGAAGGTTTTGGGGTATAAGTCACAGTGACCGATGCCGGTCACGGATAACCGACTGCGGTTAGAGAACCGACCGGTAGGGGATAACCGACACCGGTAGGGTCAGTAATCTAGGTGCTTCTGGATAGAGGTTGGTTGCAGGGTGATTGTGGGGTTATTAAGACTGGTGGATGGCTGAGGGGAATAATGAGAGGACAGGGAAGACTCAGAGTGTGATAAAATGGTCTTCTGGCAATACAAGGATGTATGGATGAAGGTTAAGTGCAGGGTGCTGGTAGGTGGTAGATCTAGGAATGAGCTTATAATTACTATCAATCCACAGGCTCAAGAAATGGTGCTTAGAAACATACAAGACACTACTTACTCGTTCCTGATGAAGATGCAGGTTCCAGGACTGTGATGACGAAGACAGGGCTCAAGTAGGATGATCTGACAATCCAAGATGAGCTATCTTCCCTCCCGATGATCAGATGAGTGTCACAGGGCTCTGGTTACTCAGTTGCAGTCTTGGGCTTGATGTCCTTCTCTGCAAACTCTTCTTGTTTCTTCACTTGTCTCTGCTCGGCCAAGTAAAATCCGGATTCTCTCGATCACTTCTGATGATCCCGATTAATCAAAAATCCTTCCACCTTTGTTTCTGGTTAGGGGAGGTCATTTACAGGGAACCGATGGCGGTTACGTAACCGACGGCGGTCGAGTAGGAACCGGTATCGGTCAGGTCAAAGTGGGCTATTTTTAGTAAAATAGCCAACTTTCCCTCCTTTTCTCCCAAGGGATTAGTTGCGGGCTTGGTCAAGTTACTACAAGGTCAGTTTTGGGTGCGAGTAAGGAGTCATTAGTCATGGGTGTGGATGTAGACCAAGTTATAGGTCTTAATTAGGTTAGTTTAGGGTTAGGACTAGGTCATGATGAGGTGGCAAAATGAGGTGGCAGGTATGCGGCGATGTGGATTTATTAATTATAAGGTAATTAATAAATAATTGTGTAAGGTTTAGGTGATGAGGTTAGGTTGCGAAATGAGATGCGGGTCACAGGGGGTCGTAAGACACAAATTTGGTGTTTACATTAGCCCTTATTGTCGTGTAGTTTGTTTTGTAAAGTCACGCACGAACAATAATATGAAGTGGTTTTCCTGTTAAGGGTATAGGTAATCCCCCTCAAATCTATCACAGATTGAGATAGCGTGAAATCAGGGATAGGGTTGATAAAGGGTAAATGGTGTGGAGATGATGGTGAGATGGTGGGGTAGGTCCAAAGAAGCAGACGCACGTTGAAATGTAGTAGTGTGACCAGGGTACACGATTTGAAGAGCAAACCAACAATTCATAGGCAAAGGTCGATAGTTTATCCAAACAAGGGTGATATAATCCTGGTATCCAAGGCATAGGAAGTAGCTCCAGGGGATATAACAGGTAAGGTACAGGAACGTTTAGGCATGTTTGGCAGTACCAAATGGTTGGTTTGGTTGAGATAAACGTCACGGTCTAGGTCTAGGCAAAGTTGGTCGACTGATCAAGTCAAGTACCCTAATCATGCTAAAACACGAACATGTGAGCTCGATTGAACAAAAGGCCACAGGATAGGTGGGTAAAATTGGAATGTGTTGGTGTTGGGTAAGGTATTTAAGTGGTACAGCCTTGGGTCGGGCCGATTGATTAGTGAGGGCCGTGAGTCGGGCCAAATGGTCGGTTGTGGCTTTAGGTCGGGCCAAGTGGTTGGGTTGCGGCCTTGGGTCGGGCCAAAGTGGTTGGGTGCGGCCTTGGGTCGGGCCAAATGGGTTGGTTGGGGCCTTGGGTCGGGCCAAGTGGTTGGGTTGCGGCCTTGGGTCGGGCCGGATTAGTTGGTTGGGGCCTTGGGTCGGGCCAAGTGGTTGGGTTGTGGCCTTGGGTCGGGCCAAATGGGTTGGTTGGGGCCTTGGGTCGGGCCAAATTGGTTGGGTGCGGCCTTGGGTCGGGCCAAATGGGTTGGTTGGGGCCTTGGGTCGGGCCAATGAAGTCAAAAAAGCTAATTAGCAATGGAGGGTATAGGTGATGTGGGGAATAGGCAATGTGGTGAAAAAGGGAGATTGGTGAATAAAGGCAGAAGTTGGGGAAGGTAGGAATTTAAACCGATATCGGCTAGAGATGACCGGTGTCGGTGAGGTGACCGATGCCGGTTCCTTAGGGTAGAATAAAACCGACATCGGTTATAGGTGAAAAACCTATAAAAAGAAAAAATACGGCCTGTCATTGTCACATTGTCAATTTGAAACCCAATTTGAGTTGTCTGAGGTGTATTGTTGAGATTGGAGCATTTTTTGGTTGAGGTGGCGCTATTTGAGTGGAGAAGTGAGTGGTTGGTGGACCCTAGTGAGTAGGAGGCAGCAGTTGATTGGTGGAGGACCTAGCAGAGGAGAGTTAGAGCCATGGCTCAGCCAGGAGGAGCAGGAGGTGCTGGACCAGCTAGACCACCACCACCCATCCCACCACGACGACGTGTCGTCGTACCGGTAGGTTCGAAACCCTTCATTGTGTGAATTTGATGTTGTTAGGCTGTATTTGGGGTTTGGGTAGGAATTCAAGGTTTTTGAGAAAATAATTAATAAATGGAAATTATTTGAAAAAAGGAGAGGGTAGATGGGTTAAATAGGCCAAGGCGGCAGGGTGGGTAGGTTTTTAGGGTGTTTGGGTGGGTAGATAGGGAAAAAATAGGCAAAATTCAATTTGGGGGGCCGCGTCGGGTTCGGCTCCAGGTTTTAACAGTGACCGATGTCGGTCGCTAAGCGACCGGCATCGGTCACATTTTTCACTTTGGAGGTGAGTTGTATATTGACCGGCGTCGGTCATATGGCGACCGGCGTCGGTGGAGATAGGCTGAGGGAGGACCGGTGGCGGTAATGGTTGACCGGTACCGGTCCTTAGGATTGTTTAGGTTGGTTTGGTTTGGTTATCGTTGTGGTTTTGGGTGTTAAGTTCTTGTTGGGGTTGTCGGGTTGTGTTGTTTGTTGTTGTTTATGATTGGGTTGTGTGTTTTGGGTGTGAAGAGGGAGGGGGATATTGTAGAAGATAGGTGGGTGGAGGTGTGTGTTATAGAGTCGGGGTGTGGTCGGGGGGATAGAAAAAAAAAAAAAAGGGTATAAGGGGTTAAAGTAGTTGTTGTGATAAAGAGTAGGGCTAATGCAGTGAGTTGGTTTTGTAGGCACGGCGTGACCGACGATGCGGGATAGGATACCCCGCTTATTGAGACGGATGCACCACACGTGTTCGCAGCATAGTGGGGCATTATGCGTGAGGTGGGATTCAGCGGAGTCCAATGGTATAGGGCGATCGATAGGGATCACAGTCTGATGGTTGCCCTCATCGAGAGATGGGATCCGGTGACCAATGTGTTCCATCTCCCGACTAGAGAGATGACCATTACATTAGAGGATGTGTATCGCATCCTTAGATTACCGATCGATGGAGAGGCAGTCTTCCAGGTGGATGCAGAGACAGCCATGGACAGTATCTTATTGGTATTCGGGGATGCAGCCGCGCTATTGACTTATCACAGCGCGAGCATCGCCTATGGGGATATGTATCGTGCCCACCGACATGAGACACGGCTTGCCGTGTTGATGATGATCGGCATTACATGCTTCGCCCTCCCGGACTCAGAGGGAGGCTGCTTTCCACGAGTGCTGATGGGGGTACTACACGAGATGGTTGAGGAGCATACATGTTATGCTTGGGCACGAGTATACCTGGTGTAGTTATACCAAGAGCTGTGGGGCTACCGCCGGATGAGGCGATTCGGGATTTGCTCTACATTTTTGTTACACTACAGGCATATGAGCATATCATATGCATTCGACCATAGAGGCTGCCCAGCAACCCGGGGCCACGCAGTGATTTATAGATATGGCTTTCAGAGGTGGTTGGGGTCGTGGGCCAGCCACACCTGGCGATTCTCACCGGGACGGGATGTAGCATATTACCGGCATTTATTAGAGGGCTTGATGGCTTTAGATATTGTATGGAGACCCTACAGAGGTCATCACCCTCGCGGAGGAGCCCGGTCATAGTTGCGGTGGATCCAGTATACATTCTGGATAGCGGGACGGAGGCCAGGGGAGCATGAGTGGATACCCCTGGAGAGGGTACGACGGCAGATGGGGCTACGACAGGATGAGCCACCTCCCTTCCCTCAGTACCGGAGGGATGATGTAGAGGCCCCACTGCCTGCACCACAGCCCGTGGACCCAGATTGGGTAGCCGAGAGGCCTGTAGATGATACCGTGGATGACGCCGGCTCGCAGGATCATTTTTGGTATGGTGGACAAGAGAGAGAGCGAGAGAAGCCTGACCACCCGCAGCCTGGACTTGGCGGCGGTGATAAAGCGAGAGGGACCAGCTCGGGGCCGAGTGCAAGATTATTACGAGGGTAGCTTGTTGTTGCATAGGCACAGATAGGTGTCTTACAGGGGCAGCTAGCCCAGTGCAGTATAGCCATAGGCACGACCACGGCAGTCCCACCATAGGCACCACCAAATGGCGCACCACTAGCGGCACCCGGCCACAGCACCGTCTGACCCACAGCACCGGCATAGGGGGCACTATTATTAGGAGTCGGGGGACCAGCCCCAGCAGCGATGGTGGCACGGGCCCACTATATGGAAGTGAGAGTGGAGGCCTGGTATTATCAGGATGTTCTTGATGGTACTGGGGTTGACTATCAGCCATATGCGGCGCATAGAGCCGAGACCTCGCGAGTCGAGATCCTGTGGGGTGCAGCCACAACAAAGGGGAGTGCATTACAGGAGGAGGCGAGAGGCGGCATAGGGACCAGAGTAGGGGAGACAGGCGGAGGGCGGTGGAGAGAGCTGAGGGATCCCTGCAGAGGAGATAGATTTTTGTGTTTGTACATTGGATATGGGCACCGGTCTGCGAAACTGGTTATGTTTATAGAGGCCTGCGTGCCTACACATGATGTATTCATTCATTTATTCATTTATTGTATATACCGGCCTGCGAGCCGAGTACGGGTTATACAGTTGATACCGGCCTGCGAGCCGAGTATATTTTTGATATGAGAGACCGGCCTGCGAGCCGAGTCGAGATTATTGACAGTTATTGCGGCCTGCGTGCCGGCTTTGTATTATTATGAGATCACAGAGGCCCCTATGCAGGGCACATTGTATATTTGAAACTTTTGATATATAGATATGATGATTTTGACCCACATGCTGTGTTTAAAATGTTTTAAGTGTTTTGTCGATGGTTTGTGATATTTAATGTATGATGAGTTTGATCCACATGGTTTATATATTGATGGTGTTGATGTCTTTTGTTGATGGGATGTATGTATATATAGATGATGAGTTTAATTGACATGTTGTGTTATGAAATGTTGTATGTTTTGTCGCTGGTTTGTGAAATGGAATGTATGTAGCTGTTGAGTTGGATCCAAATGGTATATAGATTGATGGTTTTTGATATCATTTGTTGATGGCTTGTTTGTTTTTGTAATATAGATAGATGATGTTGATGAAATTGTGATGAGATATGGATTTGATGAAAAATATAGATAATGGTGTTGTTATGCAGGAAAAAGGGACGGGTGCCACAAAAATTAGGTAGAAAATAAAGAAAAGAACTATGTGTAAAAAAGGTATGTATGTGACCGATATCGGTTAGATAACCGATGTCGGTAGACAATAGACCGATATCGGTTAGCTAACCGATACCGGTTATTCAAATATGAGCTTTTCTAAAAATAGAAAAGCTTGGGTGGCAACTTAAGTTCTTATTTTGAGAGCCATGCAAGAAGTTAAATACGCGAATGCGACGCTGTTTGACGACTGAAGGACAGGTAATTGCATGAGAGAATTGAGTGATAAGGAGGAAAGAGACAGGGAAAGTGAATGTGAGCGGAGATTCAGAAAGCAGAAAGGCAAATTTGAAAAGGGTGGTGAACATGGCTGAACGAGGAGAAGCATCCAGCAGGTAGGGATGAGAGGGAAGACAAGTTCCACCTCAAGCGGTGCAGCCCAAGAGGTAAACGTTTTGGTTGTAATTTGATTCGTGCATGTTTTGTGAATAGGATGAGAGAAGTGTAAGTGGGTAGATATGAGAAAGAAAACGTGATAGCAATGGTTATGGATGAGGTGAATGTTATGGGGTAGGTAATCAGGGGTTTCGGGTATGTTTGTATGTACAGAGAGGGGTAAACGATCAAATTATTGTCGTAGGTGGTGTGTTGAGGCAAGATTGTATAAAATTGACGATGGACCGATAAGCGGCTAAATATAACCGTATCGGTTATTGAACCGCATACGTTTTTATAACCGATACCGATTCTTTGTAGGAATTTCGAATGTGAGAAAACCCTTGGGGATTTGATTTATTGAATGGATGTGTGTCATTTTGATGTGTGCGGTGGAGCGGGGTTAAGGATGAACGATATTGTACCAACGTTGTTATTACGAATCCAGTGGATGTAACACCAATTTGAATGGGCATTGATAAATCGTTTGGGGTTAAGTGGAATCGCTATTATTCATGAATTGCGTAACCATGTATGTTGCGAGTGTTGATTGAGAGATGGAATCCGAAAGGAATACCTTCTATCTACCAACAGGGAGATGAGCAAAGACATTGGAAGATGTGTTCCGTATTTTGAGACTCCCAATTACAGGAAGACCAATATATCAGGCATTACCTAGCGTGGTGCGGGGAGCGATAACAGCAGTATTTGGTCCATACGCACGAGATTTGACACAGCGAGGTTTGACATTCACATATGGTATAATGTATGCAGCACACCCTGAGGAGACAAGGTTAGCAGTGGTATTAATGATAGCGGTAGGATATTATGCATTGCCGAGGGCGGATGGGGGAAGATTTCCAAAAGCATTGATGTGTGTTATTTGGGAGATGATAGAAAGGAACGTGACTTTTGCATGGGCACCTGCATATTTGGCGGAGCTATACAGGGGTTTATGGGCTTGTAGACGAAATCACAGGACAACACTGGATTGTTCATTTTTATTACATTGTTGGGCCTATGAGCACATTGTTTGTGTGCGACCAATAGGCCGACCCATCCAGTCAGGAGAGACCAGAGTGCAGAGGTTGGGATTCAGACGATGGGTCCAGACAGAACAAGAGGCAAGAGCCCAGGCTGTGATGGGTGACACTGAGTATTATAGGCAGGTATGGGAGATGGTGACAATTGCGGATATCTGTTGGAGGTCTTACGGGAACTATATGGTAACAGAGAGAATATAGGCCGAGGAGTTGAGGGTGTACAAAAGAATGAGGTGGATCGCGGGGCACGGCCGAGTGAGTATGAGAGGATTCCTCTAGATCGCGTTCGGTGACAATTTAGATTTGTGCAGGGACATACCCCTAGCTTATAGACCATATATGAGGATCGATGCGGAGGCAGCATTCTCACCTCCCGGCCAACACCTCTAGAAGGACCGAGAGGAGATATCACCGATCGCGAGGTAATGGATGCGAGAACAGCGAGAGGCCTATAGATTTTGATGGGTAGCAGGCTGCGAGGTGTACGTGATCATCTTGACATAGCGTGATTACGCAGAGAGAGAGATCGTCCCAGAGTTTAGTTCATCAGCTCAAACGGGCGAACGAGACAAGAGGGTTGTTAGCGGTTGCGGAGTCACAAGCGGAGGAACTAGGGGCAAGATACCTCCATGCGAGAGAGTGTATTCACATGTTACATGAGAGATTGCGGATCGCTGGGTGGTACCAATAGCCATGGTGCCTTTGAGGACGGAGAGGCTCGGCGAGAGGTGTCGATGATCACGATCATCGCTGGTTCGGGATGAGGCATGAGGATCTAAGTGAATGTTATCGAGGTATAAGAATAAATAAGGATGCCGACCTGCGTGTCGATGATAGAGAAGATGTATTTGTTTAACATCTAAATAAAACTGAATATGTATGTTGATTTGAGTTATGATAATAATAAGAATGTTTGTGTTTTGAATTTTTGTTTTGAAAAAGGATAAAGAGGAATGTGATTAAATAGAAATACACAAAAATATTTATATTTACCACACATGATAGGTTATGGTAGGGGATGGTCGAGCTAACCTTGGGAGACCCCATGTCTCCGAAGTGCTGCCTACATAGCCCATTGCACAAAGCAAGGAGGGGCCTCAGACCGATGTAGTTCTCCCTTAAGACCAGGGAGAGGTGAATTTAGCAATTTAGGTATGGTTAGGCACTTTTTGGTTGGTAAAAATATTGATATTGATATTGGTAGGGTAATGTTGTTGGTGTTGGTAATGAATTGGTGATGTTGGAGCAGGTATAAGTGAAGCGAAAGTTAGCCTACCCAAGTGGTAGGGAACCATGTTCTGATTAAGATCAACACATAATCCTAGATTCGAGTTAAAGAGGAAAGAGTGCTCCATAGGTGAAAAGAGCTAAACAAACCACATAATAACGTAGAATGAGCTTGAACCCTAGGTACCGTGCATAGACGAGAAGTCAATAGGTGAAAAGAGTTGTATGATCACAATATATCGGGTGTATGTCACGTCCCTTGAGTTTTGTTGTTTTAACAAATGGTGAGGTAAGGTGGATGGTGTAGCTGAGACATAGAGAACTTGTTATAAAGTGAGTATTCTGACGAAAGAGAACCTAACCTAAATAGACAAGTCCATGACTCAAAAGTTCTTTTGAATGTGGCTTTTATTTTGCTGAATATAGACTGATCAATGCGGGAAGTCTACAAGGGATATGTATTTTATTATTCTTGAGGTCTTCACGAAGCTGATCAATGTGAGAAGCTTCTGATAAAGGCTGACTATGTATAGCTGTCCTTCAAGGGAGTAGTCTATTTATAGTAGTAGAACGGTTTTTGTGCATAGTTGTCTTTCGGGGGAGCAGTCTATATATAATAGCAGCAATAGTTTGGCATATAGCTGTCCTTCGAGGGAGCAGTCTATATATAATTTAGAGGGCTAGATGTCCTTTTGGCGTAAAGCATCTAGTTTTGTAGGAAGTTTGACTGAAGAAAATCCCATAAGCCTATAACTAAGAATGTGTCATTTTAATACTTTGAAGTCATGGACTAGACTAAAAAGGGGAAGGCATCTTTAAGGGAGGTGAGAATCAAACTATGTGAGCTTGATTTTATTTTGAGATGTAAGAAACAAAGTGTATGTGGTGGTGTTGGTTTTCAAATAGGACTTTTTAGAAGAACAACAGTCAGGGGACAAGAAGTCCCTCCTCTTTAATGGGAGAGGTTCCCTTATTCTGAAACAAACTTATTTACAAAAGTACAGAACATTATTTTATGGTCGAACTTGGATATTACGAAAGTGTTCTTTTACAAGGATTATCAGTTACACAAGGGCTGAAGAAAGGGAATTAGAAGACAGGCAGAATAGCAACATTCGGAATTATAGATGGCAGAATAATTCTTCGTGTATGCGAAGCTTCGAAGGATTTAAGACAAGATCATTTGCGTTGGTTGAATGAGATTAAATTTAAGGACACAAAGTTCCATAAATAACCTTCTTCAGATTTGTTAATCAAGGACACAAAGTTCCTTCTTGGTTGTACAAGATCACTTTGTATTTGCAAAAGCGAACAAAGATGTGCAATCGGAGAGAGACTAAACGAGTTAGGAACAAAATGATCTTCACAATATTAAAGGAGAACACAGAGACAACAAGAATCAGATAGACAAAGAATGGAAAGCCCTTTTGTATTGATTTCTTTAAGATCTATTTACACTTTCAGCAAATATCCAAGTTCTTCCTCCTCCCAGTAAAATGGCGTGGAAAGGCCATTATATAGATTACAAATCCGTTA